>CM077267.1:18510175-18775175 GCA_039654775.1 Spinibarbus caldwelli | reverse complement strand
CACTTAAGGTGTCTAGGAAGGGAACTAATTGCAGTGACTGTATGTCTAGTGATATTTTATCCATTAAAGGAAAGCGTTAATCTTACACAAATATTTTGTGTATCCAGTGTTTCAGTTGGCTTGAAATTGCCTTTATGTTGCTTAAATTTACAGTTTTTGTTTCAATGTCCATTTTTGAAGTGAGTCAGTGCATAATATTGAGTAAAATGTTACAGTCAACATTATCTATTTATTTTAAATATTTATTTTTATGTTAATTTTTAAAATTAAGTTCAGAAAACTCTTATTTAAATGTATTTTCTTTTAAAATAAATAAATTTTTCTTGTCAGCAAATGTACTGTCAACTATGTTACAGACTGAAAGTTTTATCACAGTGCAACCAACATCATTTGATGCTATATTTTATTTTGAACACATTATTGAAAGTGTCCTCTTATTTTGTTCAATATTTAATCTGCTATAACCCATAAAGAAGTATATTAATTGACCATGAACCATATTGGGTTCAGTGTTATGGTTTGATTTTAATTCAAATATATTAATTCTTGCTTCTCGTATGTTTTCAGAGTTATTTTAATTTCATTCTAAGTCTAGTTTGAGTATTTCATGACAAATCGTCAAAATGACCAAAACAATGATTTAAAAAAAATTGTCCATATTGACTGTGTGCGCGCGCACACACACACACACAAACACACATATATATATATACAGTGGTGTGAAAAATTGTTTGCCCCCTTCCTGATTTTTTATTTTTTTGCATGTTTGTCACACTTTAATGTTTCAGATCATCAAACAAATTTAAATATTAATCAAAGATAACACAAGTAAACACAACATGCAGTTTTTAAATGAAGTTTTTTATTATGAAGGGAAAACAAAATCCAAACCCACATGGTCCTGTGTGAAAAAGTGCTTGCCCCCTAAACCTAATAACTGGTTGGGCCACCCTTAGCAGCAACAACTGCAATCAAGCGTTTGCGATAACTGGCAATGAGTCTGTTACAGCGCTGTGGAGGAATTTTGGCCCATTCAACTTTGCAGAATTGTTGTAATTCAGCCTCATTGGAGGGTTCTTGAGCATGAACCGCCTTTTTAAGGTCATGCCACAGCATCTCAATAGGATTCAGGTCAGGACTTTGACTAGGCCACTCCAAAGTCTTCATTTTGTTTTTCTTCAGTCATTCAGAGGTGGACTTGCTGGTGTGTTTTGGATCATTGTCCTGCTGCAGAACTCAAGTTCGCTTCAGCTTGAGGTCACGAACAGACGGCCGGACATTGTCCTTCAGGATTTTTTGGTAGACAGCAGAATTCATGGTTCCATTTATCACAGCAAGTCTTCCAGGTCCTGAAGCAGCAAAACAGCCCCAGACCATCACACTACCACCACCATATTTTACTGTTGGTATGATGTTCTTTTTCTGAAATGCTGTGTTACTTTTACGCCAGATGTAATGGGACACACTCCTTCCATAAAGTTCAACTTTTGTCTCGTCAGTCCACAGAGTATTTTCCCAAAAGTTTTGGGGATCATCAAGATGTTTTCTGGCAAAACTGAGACGAGCCTTTATGTTCTTTTTGCTCAGCAGCGGTTTTCGTCTTGGAACTCAGCCATGCAGGCCATTTTTACCCAGTCTCTTTCTTATGGTGGAGTCATGAACACTGACCTTAGCTGAGGCAAGTGAGGCCTGCAGTTCTTTGGATGTTTTCCATCCAAAACACTTTTTTTGGAAACACTTTTTCACACAGGGCCATGTGGGTTTGGATTTTGTTTTCCCTTAATAAAAAAAACCTTCATTTAAAAACTGCATGTTGTGTTTACTTGTGTTATATTTGATTAATATTTAAATTTGTTTGATGATCTGAAACATTAAAGTGTGACAAACATGCAAAAAAATAAAAAAAAATCAGGAAGGGGGCCAACAATTTTTCACACCACTGTATGTATGTATGTATGTGTGTGTGTGTGTGTGTGTGTGTGTATATATATAAAATTATTAAAACAATCACTGTATGACATACAGTTTGTCTCTAACACAGCTGACAAATTCATGGGGGAAAACTTCCTTTCCCTTGTAATATCAAACTCTTGTTTAATAATTAAGCTTGGAAACTAGCAGATGTTACTCTGATGAAATGTATAAATGAGTAATACTATAGAGAAACCATATTGTTTTTGTATTTTTTGTTGATGTGAAAGGTACCCTTAATTACATTAGCCCTATGTTGATTCTCCATCTCCATCTTGTCTAGAATGAGAAGACTTCCTGTCCTGGTCGCCCTCATCTGGGTCTGCTCAGTGTTTTATGTGGGCATCTTCCTGTTTGTGGGAGGTTTCCTCTTAGTCAGGCTGGAGGTCAACAGAACGAGCACCTGTGCGGACGTCTTGTCTCCAGGAGCTCAGGTGAAGGGAGATTTCTGCCTGAGCAAGCCACGCTTTCGTAGGGCAGTGGTGCTGATCATTGACGCTCTGAAGGCCGACTTCACCCGCTATGATCCGGAGAACACAGCACCCAAACCTTTCGAGAACAAGCTGCCAGTGTTAGACGAGATGGCATCGTCTCACTCCTCTCATGCCAGACTCTACACCTTTCGGGCCGATCCGCCCACCACTACCATGCAGAGGATCAAAGGCTTTACCACAGGTTCCCTGCCTACGTTCATTGATGTGGGGAACAACTTCGCATCCAATGCCATTCTGGAAGACAATCTAGTGCACCAGCTGGGCCAAGTGGGTGAGTGAATCTGCAACTGGCATTTTTAGGACTACTTAGAATTTTTTTTTTTCATATTATGTTATTATATTAAAGCCATTTCTGCACATTTTTCACCAGATCTCATTACCATGCAACCCCCCCCCCTTTTATGTTTTTAAATATGCTGATATAAATATGATTTAAATAAAAGCAACATTGTATTAATAGTAAAACTTAGTGTATGACCGTAATGTGAATCTAGTGAGAATCACCATTAAGGAAATGGGAATTATCAACAACTTCCAGATAAATTATGGTAATGAGAATGTGCTTAATTTGTCTTAAAAATAATATATAATAACCATAAAATAATGCTGCTAAAATCCAAATATGAAACAATATGCAAAATAGTTTTATGCAAAATATATGTTACTGTTCAACAGTTTAGGGTTCAGTAAGATTTTTTTAAATGAATTTTTAAGTAAATGAATGTTTATTTGGCAAGGGCACATTAAATTGATCAAAAGTGACAGTAAAGAGATTTATAATAATATATATTTTAATAAATGCTGTTCTTTCGAACATTCTATTCATCAAAGATTCCTGAAAAAGATGCATCATGGTTTCCACAAAAAATGTTTCTTGAGCAGCAAATCAGCATATTAGAATGATTTCTGAAGGATCATGTGACACTGAAGACTGGAGTAATTTTGCTGAAAATTCAGCTTTGCATCACAGAAATAAATAGCTTTTTAAAATATATTGAAACAGAAAACTTTTATTTTAAAATTGTAATAATATTTCAGAATATTACTATTTCTATTGTATTTTTAATCAAATAACTGCAACCTTGATGAGCATAAGACCTTTTTCAAAACTTCAAAAAAATCTTACCAACCCCAATGTTTGTACAGGTTGCGACAGTAAACTCTGTTCAGTGCTCGTATGTGCAGCCAAAGACAGAACAGTTAGCATGTTTTGCTCAAACATTCACCATGGCATTAGAACTGGTACACCGTTGTCACTAGCGAAATCAAAATGACGGCGCCATGGGTGGAAACTTACAGATTAAGGGGTGGTAATATTATAATGAGATCCCTTTGCAACGTCACTAGCGGAGTGAGATCAGATGCTCGTTTTTTCAGAAGCTTGCAGAAAAAGGCTTACATTTGCTGACAAAGTTACTGGGTTAATCTTTTTCATGTTTCCTTGGTTGGTAGATGCACCGGGGACCTGATTATAGCACTTAAAACCTGGAAAAGTCAGATTTTCATGACATGTCACCTTTAATGCAATTAATTACATTTTTATAAATGTGTAAAGTTGCTATTTTATTGAATTAAATGAATTGAGATTGAAATGATCATAAAATGTAGCTTTTTTTCTAGAGTCTTTAATCATTGTGTTTTTCCTCCTGGTTTAAAGGCAAGAGAGTTGTTTTTATGGGGGATGACACATGGGTGAGTCTCTTCCCCAAGAAGTTCCACAAATCGCTGCCCTTCCCCTCCTTCAATGTGAAGGACTTGCACACCGTTGACAACGGCATTCTCCAAAACATTTATCCTACCAGTAAGCAGAATGATTAGCACATCAATTAGAAACCTGCCTGGTTGGTTTAAGATCTCACGTTGTTTACCTTGTAAACAGACGTACATATCTCTCATGTTTACACTGTAAACACAGTATCTGAATGAGTGGCTAAGGGTTTTTGTTTGCTTTCTTCAGTGGAGGGGGATGACTGGGATGTGTTGATTGCTCACTTCCTGGGTGTGGATCACTGTGGGCACAGATTTGGCCCGGATCACCCTGCGATGGCTGAGAAACTCTCCCAGATGGATGGAGTTATCAGGTTAGCAGCAGCCTCATTCATGTAACCACATTCTGCCAGGTTGTTACAGTTTTAATATATTTTCTTGCGTTATGCATTTGTTTTCTATCTGTTACTCACCACTGACCCCAGGTCAGTGATAAAGCGTCTGAAGAACGACACCCTGTTGGTGGTGATGGGTGATCATGGAATGACAGACACTGGGGATCATGGTGGAGAGAGCCAGAAAGAGACAGATGCTGCTCTGTTTCTCTACAGTTCCTCTCCCTTATTTGCAGCACCAGGCTCCCAGGTATATTATTTCAAATTGTACAAAGTTTATTAATCCATATATTTTGTTCAATCCATATCTATATTGAAATCTAAAAAAGCTGAATTATTAGTCTTTCCCTCATTTTCTGTTTTCCATTACCATTTCTTGAAATGAGTTAAAAAAAAAAAAAAAAAAAAAAAAGTACCTATGAGAAATAAATTTAAATTTTGTCTTTGGTTATCCTTTAGCTATTTCCATACATTTGGAGTTCAGCATGTTTATGTTTGTAGGTGGAGCCTGAGGTAGTACCTCAGACTGATCTGGTGCCCACGCTGGCACTGCTGCTGGGAGTTCCCATTCCTTATAGCAGTGTGGGCCAGGTTCTTCTGCCACTTTTTCCCCAGAATGGCTCCCGGGGTGCACCTACAGGACTCAGCCAGGCTGAGGCGCTGTGGATTAATGTCAAACAGGTTAGAGAAATTTCTCTTAGCCTGTGTTTTAAGGTGCAATTATATTTGTCTACATTGTCTTGTATTTCATATTTTCTTGATTAGTTCAACAATTGTAACAGCTTAATTCTATCTGATTCTTCCATTTCTGTAAAGGTAAACCGCTTCTTGGAGACCTACTCTAACATGGCCAAAGACATCCCACCAGACAGTCTATCTCAGCTGCGGGCTGACTTCTCAAACATTTCCTCCCAGTACTTGGCTGTTGTCCACAACGGCCATCTTCCCTCTCCTCAGCTAGTCGTCTCCATGCAGAACTATCTGACAGCTGTAAGGGAGACTTGTAGAGCCTCTTGGGCCCGTTTCAACCCTTTCAAAATGGCTGCTGGGCTCTTAATCTTAGGAGTTGCCTGTATGCTATGCTACGTCCTTTCCGAGTTGTCTCATGTCGTTATTCAGGAAGGCCTGCTGAAGTTGCCCATTCTCTCAGGGTTGGTAGTGGGACTAGTAGTAGCTGCAGGTCAGCTGTTCTCGCAAGGTTATTTGGAGCTCTCATGGTGTGTGGGTGCTGCAGCACTTTCTTCTGAGGTTTTGTTTCTATGGAGGACTCATGGAGTTTCTCCAAAAGGGAGGTGGTCACCTTCTGGCCTCCTCACGCCGGCCCTTCTGGTGCTTTTTCTGCGCTGTGCCTCCCTACTCTCGGACAGCTATGTGATCTATGAGGGTAACGTGGTTACCTTCTTGCTCTTCACCTTGAGCGTCTATGTTCCGCTCCGTCTAAACTGGGATGGACTCTTGGTGCCATTTCCCCCACCCGACACCCAGAAGCCACCTCGGCTGCTCCCAACAGCCCTGCAATCCTCAGTGGTCAGACGGCAGGCCACTATCTTGTTGGTTTGGTTGGGAGTGCTGGTGGGATCGCTTTACCTATCCCTCTCCTTCCACAACTGCCGAGAGGAGCAGGGCACCTGCCAGCCCTCACCTTTTCTTTCCCCACTCTCACGAGTACAGAACAGCCAACTGCGCAACCTCCACTATGTCCTCTCCGTTGGCTCACTAGCCTTGTGGGGGTACCTTCTACATCGCTGGCTCAGACATTACGGGAACCTCAACTGTACCAGTGTGACTGTGTTTTCGGCCTGCTTCCTCGTACCCCTGGGCTGTGTTTGCATGGGGTTGCACTGGGCAGTGAGCTCCACCCCAGAGGACACCTTCAGGAATTTGTCCGAACTCATTGGCTTAGCTCAAGTGTTCCTGCCTCGGGTTACTTTCTGCCTGCTGGGCCTGGGACTGCTGCTGTTGTGGGTGGACCCCATGACAGTGTTCCTCAAGTCAAGGACTCCATTGAACTCTCGAGGACCATCCCTGCCACCCCCAAAGTACCGAGCCAGTACAGGAATCAGTCCGCAAGCTGAACTGCACCATCTTATACCACAGTTGTATCAGCGCATCCGACACTCGCTGGAGGACGGGGGCTCAGAAAGTGGCGAAACTGATAGCAGGCCAGCTGTGGAGGCTTACGGGCTGGGTACAGTGTACTCTGCCCCCTTGGTCCTGCTTTGTGGACTCCTGGGGTTGGTGCTTCTGCTGCTCCATCCGGAGGGAATGGCTCTTGCCTTCCTGCTTCTCCTGCTGGAGGCCGGAGCCATGCTTCACATCCATGCCTGTAGCACCAACCTCTCCAGCCTGCACAAGCACTCCAGTAAGACACACTCCTTCATTATCTTCACATCTTATTCCTTGCTGAGCTATTACAACTGATGCATCAAATCTTCTTACTTTAACCCTTCCAGATGGTTTCAGTGTGCCATGGGCTCCAGTGGTTTCATGGTCTCTGGCAGCCGCCCAGTTTTTCCATGCAACAGGACACCTGCCTACCTTCCCCTCCATTCAGTGGGGCGCTGCATTTGTGGGCTTTCCTCAAGGTCACACAGGCACTGCGCTTCCTGCCTCATTGGTGACCCTCAACACCTTCTCCTCTCACATCATCTTTGCAGGTATCTTAACACTAGATGCAGGATACTCTCAACATGATTCACATTAGATTTGTGTCTGTATCAGCATTATCTTTGTTTTGTAGCTTTCTGTCTGTTCTTTCTCTCCATTTCTAATGATCACTGTCTAATTTACACATGCAGTTGGTTGTCCTCTGCTGCTGTTCTGGCCTCTGGTGTGCGAGGTGCGTGGGACCCGATCTATGCGCTCAGCAGGAGTGGAGGAGAGCGAGGACGCTGTCATGGAGATGAGACTGAGAGAGAACCCTCAGAAGTTCAGCTCGGGTCTTCTGCAGCTCGCTGCACGCTACCTCTTTGTGAATGGAGCGCAGGTCCAAATTTTTAACCGAAACAATGTTTCTGTGACCTCCTTCATAGTGAAATGGTGTTCTACAGTAATCGCTAGGTTATTTTTTTGTCATTCACCAGACTGTGTGAATTGATCCAATAAGAAAAGTATGTATTTTTGTGTTAGTGTGAAGAGGCTAATTTGTTCTCGTCTAATGTGATTTGTACGCTTTTGTAAAATGGAACATAAATTATAAATAACTTGTTTACCCTTAGGTTTTTGCATCGGTTTGTGCTGCAGCCATCCTCAGGAGACACCTCATGGTGTGGAAAGTATTTGCACCCAAGTGAGTCACTATCTCTAACTTATTGTTTCTTTCTCTTCTACCTCTTATCGCTTTCTGTCTTTTTTATTTTAAGGTATTGATTAAATGATCTAGGGATGTGCACATTTTCAAAATGGACTAGTTGGTGGGTTGAACAATGGTGGTTGGTGTTGTTTTGTACGAGGCCCTTTATAACTTTACTAAAATTCACCCACACACCACTTGCTTTTCACGTGAAGAGAGAGTAGAGCCCGCTAACTGTCACGCTTTATAAGTAGATGATGTTAACCCTGAATTATGACTAAGAGTTTTATGACAACTCTGACTTTCACAAGAGGTAAATTAATGTAGTGAAGCATTTTGCCATCATTATGAACAAACCCACACAGGGATCCATTGTGGCATTATAAGTGTTGCCAGAGAAACCAGAATAGAATCTACTGGTTTCCATCTTGTAATTACATTAATTATTATGGTGGCCCAGTATTGTGCAACACAACGAATTCTTCACAACACAACAGAAACAAGCCACAACACAACGGAAACAAGCCACAACACTACGAAACTAGCGTAACACAATGAAAAAAGTAGGGATGGGTGATATGGGCTTAACTTTTTCACAATTTCTGGTATTTATTGTGATAACAATATCAATGAGGATAATTCAGGGCATCCACTGAGAGACAAAAAATCTCCTGTTTCTTTAGAGAAAAGTATTATCCTTTTTATTTTTACTCAAAATAGGATGTTGTGAGCACTAAGTACACATGTAATGTAAGGACTGTTTAATTTATACTGAAAGCTGGATAGTGCCCTCGAGCAGAAATTCCACATAATGCATCACAGAAGTACTATAAGTCATGACGCTCCAGGAAATCCCTAATATGGACAAAGGCATCCAGCTATGGCTGTAGCTGAGTAAAAAGATAGAAACACTTAAACTGATCAAAGACGAATATAATAAATACACGATTGTGATAATATTTGGTTTATTTGTGTTCTTCAAGCCATCTCAGGTATTTTTATAAGAATAAAGTATATTTATAATGCAATGCTAATCGACATAGCCTTTACCACTGTATATAATACTATAAAATAGTATGATTTCTGCCTCATTCTGTGATATGAATCCATGTCTGGTCACAAAAATAAGTTATTTCAAACACTCGACTGATGTTATGAAGTGAATTTGGTGTAAAAGTATGTCAATAAATCTCTGTTGGACAACAGGTTTGTAAACAGGCTCATACACATGCAAAACTGTAATGTACACGTGCTACTCTAGTAGATTTATTCATTGCACAGACTGATTTTTTTGTTGCACTGCATAGCCCTAACCAAACCACTTCCAGATTTTAGAGGCAGCTCCTCATTTAGCAATAAACTCCTCAGTTTCACGTCCGCCTTCCTCCATGTCACTCCGCACTGTTGCACACAGAAATATGTCAACAATTAGGCTTTATCGTTATTGTCGCAGGAAGACTAATTATTATCATCAGGAGAATTTTTACAGGTATATCGCAAACGATAAGGTATCGCACATCCTTAGGAACAAGCTGCAACACAACGAAATCAGCACAACACAACGAAAACCAGCTACAACACAACGAAATTAGCAAAACACAATGGAAACAAGCTGCAACACAATGGAAACAAGTTGCAACACAACAAAATTAGCACAACGCAGCAGAAACAAGATGTGACATAACGAAATTAGCAGAACACAATGGAAACAAGCCGCAACACAACGAACTTAGCAGAACACAATGGAAACATGCCGCAACACAACGAAATTAGCAGAACACAATGGAAACAAGCCGCAACACAATGAAATTATTACAACACAGCGGAAACAAGATGCAACATAACAAAATTAGCTGAACACAACAGAAACCCTCAGGCAATCCATCTCATGAACACTTGACATTAAACGTGGAACACACAACACTATTATAAATTATTTATTCACTACACATACTTATTTTTTCTTTTCAAATTTGCATATATCAGACCTGTACACCATAATTGTCTATATCATATATTGTGTTTTTGCTATTTGTACATTGCCTATTTGTATATTTGTATATTATTCTTTTATTAACTGTGTCCTGTCCTGTTGCTGTCTTTCTGTTGCACTGTAGAGCTTCTGTCACTAAAACAAATTCCTCGTATGTGTAAGCATACCTGGCCAATAAAGCTCATTCTGATTCTGATTCTGAAACAAGCCGCAAGACAACAAAATTAGCAGAACACAACGGGAACAAGTTGCAGCACAACGAAATTGGCAGAAAACAACAAACAAGCCGCAACACAACAAAATTGGTACAACACAACAGGAACAAGCCACAACACAACAAAATTAACACAACACAATGGAAACAAGTTGCAACACGAAATTAGCAGAACACAGCGGAAACAAGCTGCAAGCCAACGAAATTAGCAGAACACAACGTAAACAAGCCGCAACACAAATTAGTCCAATGCGTTATGTTGTGGCGATTTTGTTGTGTTTTGGAGATTTCGTTGTGTTGTGCACTGCTGGGCCATCGTAAATTATGACTTCATTGTAAGTTAAAGATGGAAAAAAAGCTCTTCTCATAACTGCATTCTACGATGTATTTTTCTTTTCGGCAGACTGATGTTTGAGGCATCGGGTTTCATCGTGGGCAGTGTGTTTGTGATACTGGGGGTCGCCATGGTGATGAGGGTGGACATATCAGTGGGCGGGTTATTTAAGAAACTCCTCCCTCAGAACTCCAGATAGCGCTTGCTACCCTGACCATGCCCCCTTTTCCTCCTACAAACCCAATCCAGAACTCTTCAGAAATGTGCTGGTCATCCTACTCAACTCCACTGCCAACCATACGAATGGAAACCAGATTTGTTTTGCATCTGACTTTGTCTGTTTTGGACTAAAGAGGTCTAAAGCATCTCCTCATTTCATGAGAGAAGTTGATATTTTATAAAAGCTATTTTAGAAGACTGCAACAGTCATTATGCTTTCGACAAGCTATTGAACTGTCGGCCTTTGTTGCTCTGCTGCCTTTTTATTGAAAAAGAGAGAGAAGATGATCTTTGTGCATGCCTTTTTACTGCCATGTTCCACAAGGTCATTATAGAGACGATTATAAGTTATTATATTGAAGGGCTACATGAAATCCACAGTGTTGCAATGGTATAAACACGAAAACCCCTGCTGTTCAAACATTTAAAGGGCCAGTTCACATATAATGTAAAATCTGTCATAATTTCCAACCTCATGTTGTTCCAAACCTCAAAGCAGTGATCTAGATGACCAAGCTGCTCCATACAATAATAGTGGATTGGGACCAGGCACAATTGTGGTCATCATTCACATTCATTGTATGGAAAAGAGCAGCTTGGGCATTCTGCTACAGCACACTCTGTGTTTTACAGAAAAAAGAAAGTCATACAGGTTTGGTTTCTAAATGATGACAGAATTTTTTGAGTTTTGGTTGAACTGTCTCTTTAAAAGCTGAAAGTGCATGCTTGAGGGCGTCATTGATTTTACCAGTAGACTGGAAATTTTTCTTTTTTTTAAGCTTGAACATTGTTTGATAACAGCTCATTGTTAATGTCTTGTCCTGTCTATTCCCTAGCAATAACCACTCAAGCATCAGGGTTGAACCAATAACATGTTATATTCTGCACCATTTGAAAGGTATTTTTTTATGATTATTTAAAATTCCTCACCTAGATAACAGGTCACTAGCTTTAACGGTTGCCTTGTTTGATGTTAGTGAATGAAATTTGTGTTCATTCAATTTGCATTGACTGTTATTTATTTAGCTGTCATATATTTAGTTCATTAATGGATTAAATTACTTATATGATCTCATTTTTGAGAGAAATGCATGGGGAAGATAATTACATCATATGCTCAGGTTAATTTAGACATAATTCAATATAAGTATTCTGTTCTGCATGGTGCATTTGTGTGTGTGAGGGGCTGATTTAAAAAAAAAATTTTTAAGCTAAATACTGTCAAGCCATACAGTGGCTTTTATTATGTCTTAATGTGTGGTTGACAATTGAATTAGCTATGAAAGTAATCATTTTAATTGTCCTAAATTCATTGATAAAGAGAGGGAGAAAATCAATTAAATTTTTTGTACAATTTGAAATGGTTGTTCGTGTGTGTGTTCTAGAGTCTTTTTGTTTGCAGGAGCAGCTGTCGTCCTGCAGAGAGCAGTGTTTTATTGAAAAACACCCTATAATGTCTGATTGATTCTGCGGTCAGTAAGTGCCAGTGTAAATTCTTTAAAAAGTGCTCTATCATTTCCATAGGTAGTATTCTTTGTATAAGTGGCCATTAAGCTCAGGAATGACCGACTGTCTGTGTGAATTCTGTTCAGTCCTCTTATGCTGTGACATTTCCCCTTTAAAATAATAGTTTGATATTTCTAACATAATATTTAAGAAAGTCACTTTAACAACAGTTGAGACAGAGGTGTATTTCTTTTTCAGTACTTGAAGAAAACAAAATCTGTGATTAATTTTTACAGAAATAATATATTATCTTTGGTATAAAGCAAAAGAATAATGACTGTAAATAATGTGGTGCCCCAATTTCAAAGGTAGTTATGGGTATTTTGGGCCTGAGGTGGCAACATTATTTGTTGAAAGTTCAGCTGCAACCTTTAGAAATGAAAATACAAAAATAAAAACAGCCATTTTCCAGGATAAATACCATAGTTTCCTGAGATGACCCATTTATCAAAAATAACTGGAATAAGGAAATAATTTATTTATTATTGAGAGATGTCACTTTCTATGAATTGTAACCTGCACTGAGGACAAACCTTTTAACTTAAAATTATAAATGAATATATTTGCTTATAATTTAAGGATGCAGCTTTATAATAAAATACACCAGACATTTAGAAATGGGCTCTGTTCCAGCTTTCTGCACTTTATTAAATATTTACTTTATTTACACACCGTTTTTTTTCTAAATTGATAAATTTTCTGATTTCTAAAAATCTGTAATTTCTATAATTTGAAATGAATGTTGTAAAGAGACAACCCTGCTAACCATGTTGTTTTAAAACCATTAAAAACATTTTTTTTCTATATTTTATATAATTTCAGTAAAAGTTTATTTTATTTCAAGTAATGCAATATTTTTTGACTAGTTTTAATTTTAGTTTTAGTTAGTTTAATAACCCTGTCAGCTAATACCACAAAACATAACATAATTAATCAAATCCATTGCTAATAGCGACAGAAGTTTGTGCTATTGTTTTCCCACCAAAAATGGAGTCACCTCTTGAAGAATTCAGGAACTTGCTTTTGTTATTAAACATTTTTAGTAGTAGTAATGGACACAGAGGTCTGGAGGTAATCAGGCTCATAAGAAAAAGCTATTAACTGATAAGAAATTAAAGCAATATTCCCAAGAAACATGCTTTGATTTAGACACATTGAATAGAGAGGGGAAAAAATCATTAGGAACACAATCAATACAATTTCCATATTTAAAAATTGTGACACTAATATTTTATATATATATATATATATATATATATATATATATATATATATATATATATATATATATATATATATATATATATATATAGGATATTTTTATGTTTCTTCATAGCAGGAATGACGCAAGTTGTTTCTGTTTTAGATCACTGATCAGAAACCCAACCAAAACCAAACCATTTATTTAAAAATGCTCAGTGCTTTCCCCACTAGTTTAGTTTTGTTTGTTACGTGTGATAGCAATGTAAGATAGTAGAATCAAAACAAAACTTTCTCATTTTCCACCCCTACAAAACACAATTACCCAAGCAGTTGGATACCCTTTGTGCCCTACATCAAAGTAGGAAATACCTGTCCGTCATGTTAAGAAATTACCCATGACCATCTGTGGCTGGAACATAAACTAATCTTATGGACTTTCCAGAGTGTCCTTTGTCCCTGAACTACAATAGATCTCATTTCATAGCTGGCTCACTGCACCAACATAAAGAACAGATTCAAAACAAGGAAAGTAGAGACTAAACACATTTTGTCAATGAAACGCCCCTCTGAGCGTAACGGTAAACTTGTGGGGTCCATTTAGCAAACCAATGCTACTGTTTACCTCAGAAATGCCTTTAGCCATTCCGAATTCCTTTTATTATCAGACCTCAGCTTCAGTATGTGTTATGGGTGCAAAGTCTGATTGGAATATTCCACTTTTCTGGAGAGAAAGATCTATAAAATCCTGCATACCTGATAGCTAGGTGTGCATGACTTCTTGAAAATGGCACTCCCACGTAACCTAACCTGGCAGTCAAAAAGGGATTTCTGCCATGGCTCGATTCCAAGAAACAGGGGCGATCATGCCTTTGTCAGTTAATATTTATTTTTATTGCTATCTGTAGACTAGGGTGGTCATTTCCATAACAGCAAAAAGGAAGACACTTTGGATTTGTGAAGCTAGGACAATAAATAATAATTATATAAAAAAAATAATAATAAAATAAAAAATAAACACATTTCCATTAAGGGACAATATTTTCCCCCTTAAATTGATTTCCAGGGACATTTTTAACCTTTCCAAAGGCAAATGTTCTAACCTTATTAAATGTATGCATCATCTCTCATGTTAATTCATATATTTATTCAATAAATGCAATTAGAATAAGACACAGGGCTGTTACCAGTCAAATGAAATCAATATCAACAAAATCCATCTTTGTGCTTCAAAAGTGGCACAGAAGCGACATCTGAAGGGGCATTTAGATGCATTTGCACAGACTATTTAATGCAGCTCAGAGATGCCATGAGTGCATTTACACTACAGTTACAATTGCATGAATAATATAAGATTAATGTTTTAAATATAAAATATAGCTACTAAATATGGATTTATGAAGCTGTACTTTAAATATTAAACTAAAACTACCAGTAGGTGATGACAAGTCAGTCTTAATGAGCTGAAAACAGCTGATTCATACAGGAATTAAACAAATGACTTGCAGATTTTGAAGCTGCATACTATCGTGCTGTTTCTGCCATAAAAACATATGCTAAAAATAATTGTATACTGCTATGCAGTTTCAAATTTAGAGACTATCTTCATGAATGGCTTACTGAATTATTGACTCACTTGATTCACTCAAAAACGGATGAAACAGGAATGAAATGATCACAATGACTAGCGAAATGCAGCCAGACAGTTCATACTGACAATATTGTCTGAAATGTACATCACTTAATATTATTATTATAGTGATCTTAAAAGGAGAAAAAAATGATCATCCGGCTCAAGTCTGCACCTGTAGACGAACAAAATTAAAAACCAGACTGTTCGACCTAAAATCGGATGACCATGTATAAGAACAAAAATAATGCTTTTGTAATAGAAAATGGCATTTAACTTTACCCAGGCCACATACTAGTAATTGTATGTGTGAGGTGTGAACCTACTTGACACCAGAAAACATTAAAACTCATTAGCTTCAGGGCATCAACGATAAGAATCAAACTTTTTGGAGACCTGTAGATTTCTGTGGTGAGTTTATCTTGTACGGATTCCAGACAAATCTGGCAACTGTGCAACCTAATTGCGGGAAGAGGCTTTTTTTTTTGTTTTTGTTTTTTTTTTTTTCATTGAAGGAACGTGAATTTGAGCCTCTAGTATAAACAAGCACTTTGAGTCGTGGGCGAGCCTATACAAGGAAGACGAATCTTTGCCATTCATCAGGAGCAAAATGAGTTGAACTTCCAAATGAACAGAACGTTTTGTTATTAGAGCCTCTTGCAAGTTAAACAACTTTCGCCAATTACTAACCACAAATATTTCATAAATCCCACCCTGAAGTTATGACAAGCCTGTATACGTTGATAGAGAACAGATAAAACATCTCTTTCAAATCTACATCTGTTCTCAGTGTAAATGAAAGCCAACTATTGTACAACAGTAGATGATAAAAATCATATAAATACTGATGAAAGAAACGAACATGTTACATAACATTATTGTATAACTGGATGAATGTTATAATGTAATACTTTGCTGGCTATACTAACCCAGTGATTATAAGGTCAAGTGTTCAATCAAAATAATTATATTTATTAAAAAAGTAATGAAAATGCAGTTCATTAATACACAGACTTCAATACACATTTTCTATTATACAAATTGAAAAAATTCTACATTAAAATTCATTTTGATATTTGTTTTTTTTTTGGGTGGCCTGGCAAAATTAAAAATGAAAAGGGGGAAAAAAATCCAATTCTTGAAAATGCAAGTTGCAAAAAGTAATAAGTCTAAAAACTGAGTTTTCATTTTTACTTTGAATATAATATAATAAATTATATATATAGATATATTATTTTTATTTATTTATTTTTTTTAAATATGAGTAACTTCATTTTAAATATAAAAAAATGAAAACACAGAATATTAAAAAAAACAAAAAAAAATCTTCAATAGTGGTGCTGTAACATGCGCAAAAGGCGCTCATGACTAGCCTTCAATTAGTCTTAATTGTCTATAATTTCCTTATCACATCCTTAATCAGACAAAGCAGCTTGATTACTTCTGGACCTGCTGAAGTTACTGCGGCCCAGGTGGAAGTGAGCCATTATATAGGAAGTGACACGGCACGTGGCTCATTCCCTGACAATCTTGAAGTAATGACTGAAAACTGAATGCAGCTGTAGTTAGAAATCAAACTGCTTGAACTCAATAGAGGATCAAAGTTGTCTGCTCCCCTCTTCACGCTTCATTAGGGCTCAAGAGATACACTTAGATTCACAGCACAGAATGAAGACCTGGCTGTGTGTGGAGGCTACAGCCCTTGAGGAATTTTTAATTGAGCAGGATTTCAGGATATGGGGCATTTTTTTTTTTTTTTTAAACAGTTCTGTGTAATTAACACGTCCGGGGCCTTTGGACATTTTGCTGACTGTATTCCATGCATATATTTAGCATCCACATGTAGATGCATGCCTGACACATAACACTACCAGTATTGCCAAAACACATGCCATTTCTGTGCACACTTCAGCTGCTCTGAACAGGTTTTAAATCCACAGACAATATGTATTTATTTATTGCTGGTATAAAATACAATTTTAGAGCAGAGAACTGTAGAAAAAAAATCTGCAAATGAATGGTACTTCAAACAGTAGCATAAAAATATAGGTATTCAGCAATGCTATTAAAAATTCTAAGCAAGTTACATCATTATCTTCCAACAGCATTCATTGCTTACCTGTCGGTAACAGCAGGTACATGTTCATGCAGCTTCTGTATTGGATTACACCCAAAAAACACATGAACCCGCAAATTATTAGCGCTGTCAATCAAACAATGTGTGGTTTGGTGAGAATTTGGCAGCTTTGATATTAAATGTTCCTTTCATAGGAGAAGTGTTGGTGAAGCTACTCTGAAACTGTAGCTTGACCAGCTACAAGCTACTCGTAAATTACAGTAGTTAAGCTACATTCAAGCTATCCTTCTGAAAAAGTAGCTAGCTACACTACAAGTTACTATCAAAAAGTAGCTAGCTACATTGAAACTACTTTCAATTTTTTTTTATTATTGTTAATTATTATTATTATTATTATTATTATTATTTATTTATTTATTTTTTTTACAATTAACACTGAAAATAACTAAATAATTATTAATGAAGAATTATAATGAAGTTATAGGCTAAGTAAAATATAATGAAGTTATAAGTAAAATATTTGGGGTTTAAAACAACATACTGTAATGCAATCATGATTTCAAAGAGTAGGGTAAATTCAGGTTGATTGGGACACTTTTCCAAGCCATTTCAATGACAAAAAGTGTCCCAATCATTTGATTTTGTAAACTATCCGATACACGCAATAATAAAATACTGTATAGTTATATAGTTATATAAAGTGCAAAATTGCTACTAATGTAACATCAATGCAAGAACAAAATGTATGCAACTTAAACTGGATACGGAGGAGTCATAAAATAAGCAGGTTAAACTCTCAGCACATGCGGTATGGAGACGTCAATCATTTACATTACATTTAGTCATTTAGCAGACGCTTTTATCCAAAGCGACTTACAAATGAGGACAATAGAAGCAATCAAAACCAACAAAAGAGCAACAACATGCAAGCGATATGACAAGTCTCGGTTAGCCTAACGCAGTACACGTAGCAAGGTTTTTTTTTTTTTTTTTTTTTAAACAAGTAGATAGAATATAAAAAAGAAAGCTAGTGTTTTAGTTTTTTTAAGAAAAGCTAGCAGTTAGAGAATAAATATGCAATTGATAGAGGGTCAAGTGTGTGTGTGTGTTTGTGTGTGTGTATGTATGTGTTTTTTTTGTTTTGTTTTTTTAATAAAAAGAAAGGAGATAAATAAAATAAAATTAGAAAAGAGAATGCTAGAGTTAGAGGGTCAAATAAAGATGGAAGAGATGGGTTTTTAGCCGTTTCTTGAAGATGGCTAAGGATTCAGCTGCTCGGATTAAGTTGGGCAGGTCATTCCACCAGATGGGAACAATTAAAGAAAAAGTCCGAGAAAGTGATTTTGTGCCTCTTTGGGAAGGCACAATAATGCGGCGTTCACTTGCAGAACGCAAGCTTCTAGAGGGCACATAGGTCTGAAGTACTGAATTTAGGTAAAGGGGTGCAGAGCCAAAGGTGGTTTTGTATGCAAACATTAATGCCTTGAATTTTATGCGAGCCGCTATTGGTAGCCAGTGCAAATTGATGAACAGAGGTGTGACGTGCGTTCAATCATCAGCTGTGCGTGAACACTGCGCTTTGTGTGGAATCATCCTTTGCCAAAAGATAACCACACTACTATATCGCGATTTTATTTTCTGTTCGATTAGTGTTCATTACAAAACTGTGGGGGGACAGATTATTTTATGACCGTTCATCATTGTAAAATAGACATTTGATCTAGAGAGCGAAAAAGAAGAAAAAATAATCAATTTAAAAAGGCTATTATTCACCTCCTTTATGTGATTTAAGTCTTCGACGTAGACCGCATTTTAATCTTTGTTTTGCATAAATTATAGGGATGTGACGAGATCTCGTGAGATCAGATGTGTCTCGCGAGATCCGACTGGTCTCTTGATTTAAACACCCACGCGATCTTATTCCTGAATAACAACGATTCAGCTATGTCTACGACTGTTTAACATCGCGAGTGTCAGTGGATCGTGAGAAGCACGTTTTGTCGCTGCCCATGTTAATGAATTAGAGGGTCGGCCATCATCACGCTTCCCATGTCAAAGACTATAGAATACCCAAGACATGTCACTTGTCTAGTTTTGAATGGGGAAAAATGCAACGCTTAACATGGCCGCTCAATCGAACGAAGCCCCGCCTTCTGAGCAAAAGAGCCAATCGTTATTCGGTAAAGTCGCGTCACTGCAGCTGCCGTTAGAAGTCCCAGTTGCTATAGAAACAGTCAGCGTTCTGAGACGTGCGCCTAGGACTGCGCATGCACACTGGCTGATCTAGCCTGAAAAACAAGCTTTTTACAACGCTATTTGAGCAAAAGAAAAAACATTTATGACACAGTTGTCAGATTTCAAATATGAAATCTAATCGTAAGCTTAGTGAACAGTTTGGGAGAATTTGATGTTTCCCCATACAAAGTAATAGGAGCTGCACTTGGATGCCCGAGAGGCGTTTCAAAGATGGCCGCCGAGTGACATGACTTGTCTTAAAGAGACTTTGCCCATGTGAATGCTGTCATTCACTGATATGGGCGGCGACAAAACACGCGCTGCTCACACTAACAACTCCACTAACACCTGTTTCACATCGTAAGCGTCTTAAAGACATTCAAATCTGCATTTATGCTGCTGCTGATCCAGAAAGAGCAACACAAACAGTCTTTTCAACCACACATCATTATTTCTGTGTTACAGACATTTAAATAACAGAAGTAGGCCTACTGGGATAAAAGTTTATAGTTTGGGTATAAACACTGTTTGTCTACAGTAGCGATCAAAACGAAAGTATCTTAACAGTTGTATTGTAACACTTATTTTCCGCCAGGAGGTGGCGACAACCTCTTTAAAAAATGTATTTGACATTGAATCATTCATTTGAATATTTTATTTTATTTTATTTTTTTATCCCGGACGAGCCCCCACATTTATGTTATGTTTCCAAGGCAGTTAAGGGCATAAAATAAATAAACCTTAGGTCTTTTAACACTGGTAGACATTCTCAGTATGCTGGTACAAAGACCTAAGGACAAAATTTTATTTTTTTATTTTATAAAGTAATTTAATTTTAAAGTATTTGAATCCACTGACAAATCACTGTGGACCCTTGAACAATTGTGAATTCAATGGAGAGCTGCATGCACTTTTTTTTTTAAAAGGGATTTAAATATTTTTTAATTATTATTTTTTTTTAATTTAATTTAATTTAATTTTAAATACTTGAATTCACACAAAAATCAGTGTGGACACTTGAGAAATTGTGAATTTAATGCAGAGCTGCGTGCACTTTTTTTTTTAAAATATTTTTTTTAAAGGGATTTAAATATTTTATTTTATTTTAAGTGCTTTAATTCACTCAAAAATTCTGCACACAAAATCTAAAAATGAGCTACTTCACAGTACTATTAGCACTTCGTGGAATTTAAGCAACATCTAATTTGTCCCAAAGCCACTTGTTTGTGCAACCTGTTCCCTCCAGCTATGAGTGACATCAGCTTATACGACTTTACTTTCACCGCATTTGTTTCTCATGAGACAGTGACACTGATAAGCACATTTCAAAAGCCCAGAAAACATGTCGAAACTTTTCCTTCAGTTCAGATGAAGGATCTCCTGGCAGGCGCCACCATTTCCAGTTAACAAAAGGTGGTGAAAGGGCTCTTTTAATAGGGATGGATTTACAGGAAACGGTTGCCTTAAAGCATAAAGAAAGTGAAAATTTGTGAAGCATATAAAGGGCGTGCTAGCAGCGGTGAGGCACATATCTGCTGAGCACAGGTGAATGAACACATACAGAGGGACAAAATGATGATCTCTAACGCTCTGACATTATGGACAGGTACACTGCTTATACTGAGTGTCAGTCTATGGAGCTGTACAACAGGTGGGTCAAAATGTACAATTATTTAGCAATATCCTTTTTCAAGAGGTTTAAATGAATCCCTTTTGAAATTTATTTGAAGTTTAAAAAATATATAGTGTTTTCTACAATATGTATACGATATTCTTTTACTTTCTGCAAATATGATCTCTTTTTTAAATGATTTTTTTAGGTGAGACTGTTGATGTTGCTAATGGTTAAAATTTTGTGCACTGTTTAACTATCACAGGTCAGAACGATGTGGCAGCGGATTGTTGTTTAACCACGAGTGACCGGCACATCCCGCAGAGGGTGGTGACGTCCTTCACCATTCAGACGGGTGATGGAGCCTGCAGAATTCCTGCCACTATGTATGTCGCATTACAGGCATTTCAAAATGCCTCCAAAGTGCTACAGACTTCAAGGTGTATTTGAGTTTGCATATTTAAATATGAATTTCCACAGATTTGTCACAAAGAAGGGCTTAAGGCTCTGCGCACCATTTCCAAGCGAGAATAACTGGGTGAGCAAACTGATCGACTACATACTAGCAGGACCTGCACAAAAACCAAAAAAAACTAGAGGTACGTGTTTGTAGGTAATTCATTATCAAGTCTTGGTACTTAAAATATATAAATGCACATGCATGCTTAAGTTCTGTTTCATAACAAGATAACACAAGATAACATTTAGAACCCAACACCTAGCAACATCATATAACACTTCAAACACAACATAACATTTAGAACGTAACATTTAGAAGAGATAATGTAGCAATATTTACAACATAACATAACATAAAAATAATATAACATTTAGAGGACAGCACATAACAATGTCAGTAATGTTTAGAAAATATAAAAAAACAACAACATTTAGAACACAACACCATAACATTTAGTTTTAACACTTTTAAGTTTTAACGCCTAAAACACAATGTACAATTTAGAACAGAAAATGTAAATGTAACAATAACACAATACCATAGAATAAAACAAAAATAAAACATTTAGAACACAGCATAACATTCAGAATATAACAGTTAGAACACAACAATAACATAACATTTAGAACATAAAACACATTACATGAAAAAACATTTTAAACATAAAACACCACATCACATGAAACATTTTGAACATAAGAAAACACATTACATGAAAAAACATTTTAAACCTAACAACACATCACATGAACATTTTGAACATATCACATGAACATTTTGAACATAACATAAAACAATGTATCACATGAAAAAAAGTTTTTAACATCACATGAAATAACATTTTGAGCGTACCACGACAAAATAACATTTAGAACATAAAACAACACATCACATGAAAACATTTTGAACATAACTATATATATATATATATATATATATATATATATATATATATATATATATATATATATAAAATAAAAAATGTTTGACTAATAGGAGTGGTATACTAAATTTACGAACAAAAAAGTGCAGTATTCCACTGTATAGCATAGATAGGTATAACATATAGGCCTAACTGAATAAGCCAAATACAAGTCTTCATGAACTCACACACACTCCCGTTTACTGTACACACACAAAATTTTACTGTTTGCATGTCTAGTACAACCCTCTTTTCTTAGCTCAAGTATGCAAACCTCTTTGCCACATGCACTGAAATATATATTACATTGAATGTTAAATTTTCAAATTAAAATGGCAACATGATCGTTTTATAAAGTATGCGTTCATATGTGCTTCATTTTCACTGGAGGAAACAGCTGTGGTGTGATGATGAAGGGTGAACGCAGCAAAAACAGGCAACAGTAGATGGGGAACCGATTGCTGCCCTATGATATTTTGAAAACTGTATTTATGACAAAGAACAGAACTGCACAGATGCAGATATTATAACAATCTATCGATAAAAACACACCTTGTCCTCTGTTTCTCGCTCTGCGCCGCCGCGGTCTGTTGATTGAAAAAGAACGTGCTGAAAGTCGAGGAGGAGCCGATCGAAGTCTGCCGTCGTTTTCATGTGAAGTTTCAAGGGGACTGAGGCAATCACAAATTTTACAGTTTATGGAGCTTATCGCAAAATTTTTAGGGGGGCCGAGTAGTCATTTTACAGGGGCTATAGCCCCCCTAAAAATGGCCTAGCGACGCCCATGATTTAGAACATAACACATTAGATGAAATAACATTTTTAACATAGCTTAACATAACATTATTTTCTCTCTTTTCTTACAGGAAAGAAGCATAGACAACAGTAAATGACACCATCACAGATTATGCAGGTCCAGCCTGCTCTCACGCTGCATGCATGAATGGGACTGATTCTGGAACAGATACCTGATATTACTTAACCTTAATAGTAAATACTCATTCGCAGGTTTACTACATGTATACTCTAGTGGAGGAGGTCAAGTGTGAATCTACTGTCATAGAAATAAGCTTTACAAGATATTAACTATTTTTGAAATGTGAACCCTTCCCCCACTGGTCTACATGAAGAGATTTTAAGCTAACTAATTTCTAATTTCCATCACTTGTTGAGTTTGTATTCTGTCTACATTGTATAAAGTTACTGTTTCCTGAGCCATTGAATAAAAATGTTGTTTTCTATATTTTTACTTTGCATTTTGGAATATAAATAAAAGATTTGACATTTTAAATATGACATTTGTGTGCATGATTTTTTTTTTTCAAGTTGCAGAAAAAAAAACAATTATCTAAAATAAACAAATGACATTAAAAATCATTCTTTCAATCAAAATACACACACACACATATATATATATATATATATATAGGGTTGTTGCAGCAACTACAGGAATTATGTCTAGCAGATGTTCTATATTTTATGCTAATGTTGTTGCGATTGTAAAGAGGTCCTGACTTTCACACATGCTCTGCATCTAAAGTAACACTCAACGTACACATTAGGAAAGCTTAAGCAGCTGAAGTCACTTTTAAAATGGTTAATTGTGTAGAAAGCATTTAACCTCTAGACTATAATCAAGGGGTATTCAAGCCTGTTTGACGTATCTATAATCTCTAAGTAGTGCCACCATTGATTATATAATAGTTCTAAATAATACACTGCACAATAAAGCAGTGCATCATTTGGTCATGCCCAAACTGCAATATGAACACACCACCTACAGAAAAATAAAGCCATGTCAAGTCAATTTATATTTGTTGAGATTTTCCACACTAATGACTAATGTGTTGTGAATATAAAAATTGTCATATCAGCTCTGTGCATGTGGTAGGTGAACATTGACTGCATTTCATATTTCCGTCATTGTCATCTCATCAGCTGGGCGGTAATCCAGACCATTGCTCTCAGCTGTGAGATGAAAGTGCTGTTGATTCCAGTTTTCTGAAGGATTAGGAGAGAGGTTTACCCCACGGACAGCGGCACTGTACACACAAAGACATACAAATGTGCACAAAAATACCCAGAAACCCACAATCCAGATGCCCCAGAATTCTTTGCAGCCCTCCAGCATAGAATGCACTGATCACTGAAGTGAAAAATCAAAGCAGTCTGTAGAGGGCCAAACATGTAAAATTAGACACTGACAGATAGATAGATAGACAGATAGATACCTTTGTGTATAATTAAGGAATAATTGACAATGGGCCATTGAATTATTATTATAGTAAATAATGCACACCAAGGTGGTGATGCAGCCACGACATGAAGCAGGTGTGCATTATTTTCTAATAATTCAATGGACCGGAGTCACTTATTCTGCTTATACTACAGTTACTATACCTCAAATGTTGTTCTGATGTTGTATTTAAAGACAATCGTCTGGTTTTTGTCCTTAAAACGCTCATGTGAGTAGGATTTCTTACACATTTCATTCAACACCTCCGTTGCTAATTCCAAGACATCCATTTTAGACCTAGCAATGGAAGATTGAGCTGTTGATAGCAGACTAATGCAGTTAATAATGAAGTTATTAGAAAGACAGAGAGAGAGAACAATTAAGCGTGTGTGAATTACCTGAATCTGTGCATCTCTCAACAGTGTTCAGCAGCAGCGGTTCTACTAATAGCGAAACTGCAAGTTCATCTTCAAGAACAGCGACGTTATTAGTGAGAAATGACATGTAGCTTTTAAGTTGCTAAACTATTTGACTGATAAAATCATCACAGCAGTGCTAACAACACGTTTCTGTGCGCGTGTATGTTTCCGTGTATGTGTTAGTAGAGTATGCCTCCCTTAGTCACAACGCGAAGGCTGAGCTTCCTTTTTACAGATGTTTAATGCACTTATGGACATCAACACCAACGCCAACCCCGTAGAACTAAATAAACAGGACGAATACATGTCACACATTCAATTACACGGAAAACACACGTACGACTTTAAACTTGTAAATGAACAAAAAATACATCCACATACCACTTTTGCCTGCTTGTAAGCTAAGAGAAGGGGTTATATCTTGGAGTTTCTTGGACGGATGACTTGTAATCACACAGAGAAACACCTTAAACCTTTCAACGATAACATCGTTCCATCTCTTCACGCGACGACAAAACAGGAAGTGATATACAAAGTCAGGATGGGAATAAAATAAAACAACCAAAAACTCTTAGAAAGAATCAATCTTGCTCAAAAAAACAATAATTCAGTATAGAAATCACAATAAACATTATAAAATAACCGAAATATAAAATTATACAAATTAAACTAATGAAAAGTTATACCGAAATAAACAAGTGTCTAAGTATACAAGCGCCATCTAGTGGAAACAGACATAAACTCAGAAAGCTTTGTGATAGCAAATACACTCCCACCATCACACTATGTGTGATTCTTAAGAGAAGTTATGAATACTCAAATATTATCATGAACTTAACATTCAGAAGGAATTTTGTACATGTTAAGCATACACAGTGAAATCATTCTCATCAAACTTAACCTTTTAATCAGCTTCAAGTAATAACACTGTTTTGTATATGGGTCTTTCTAGATAGACTGAATCGCTTGTGCGTGCACCCTTGCTGTCCAGAGTTGCATCACTAACAAGAAGCTTAAGTCTTCTCACCCTTACATCAGTCCCTGGGAAGACTTCTACCACTTTGGCTAGCTTCCACTGATTTTGTGGTGCTAAGTCATCTTGGAGCAGAACAATATCATTTATCTTATCATTTCTCCTGCTCTTATTCCACTTATTTCTCTGCTGCAAACTCAACAGATATTCTTTTCTCCACCTAGTCCAAAACTCATTCGCCAGAAACTGAACTCTCTTCCATCTCTTCTGAAGATAGAGATCCTCCCTTACAATTTCTCTAGGAGGTGGTGCGATGATAGTTGACTTCATTGTTAGTATATGATTCTGCGTCAATGGTTCTGGTCCCACAGGGATCACTGATGTGTTCTAAGGACAATGATCGACTATTGACGATCGCCATTACTTCATACATGAACGTTCTTAAAGAAGAAGTGTCCAGTCTTGCTGCAGACTGGTCTAGGATGGATGTCAGTACACTCCTTACAGTCCGGATCGGTCTCTCCCAGACACCACCCATGTGACTGGAAGCAGGCGGGTTCATGACGAAGGTGTATCCTAACTCTTTCACATCTTCTTGGTCAATTCCCTTCATCAACTCCAGGAACTCTCCCTTTGCACCAATAAAATTTGTACCTTAATCACTATGCAGCTGACTTACATTGCCACGAATCGCAATGAAACGATGCACTGCGTTAAGAAAAGCATCATTGCTAAGATCATCCAGTACCTCAAGATGAACAGCCCGCGAACACATGCAGGTGAACAGGAGTCCTATCTTTTCAGTTCTCTCCTTCCCTCTAATATAGAATGGACCGAAGCAGTCCATGCCACTATAGGTAAAAGGAGGAGTAGTTTCCATCCTTTCCGGTGGCAGGTCAGCCATCTTTTTCTCCTGATTGCATTTACGTAACTTCCTACACTTTATGCATTTGTAGATAATAGATAACACTTCACTACTGCATTCCAGAATCCAAATGCCATTGGAGCGAATTAAATTCAAGGTCATGCCTCAACCTTGATTTTGCACTTCCTCATGGAAGTGTTTTATGGGTAGACGAGATACGTGATGACCTTTAGGAAGAATGGCCGGATGCTTGACATGAGGGTGAAGCTTAGCCTGCGTCAGTCTTCCTCCCACCCGTAAGATATCATGATCATCAATAAACAGACTTAACTTATACAGCTTATTGGACTCATTTGAATGAACTTCCTTCCCTTGTCTTAGAGATTTGATTTCATTGCCAAACACTTCCTCTTGGACTATACGAATTATGAATTGCTCAGCATCCTTCCTTTCTTCAAGTGTTGTGGCTTCATTGGATCTTTTTACCAAACCCTTCACACTCCTCGCACAATCTTTGAGTCTAGCTGTGGCTTTCACTGCCCTCTTCCAATCTGAAAACCTTTCAAAGTGATCTGACAGAGACATCTCTTCCTTTACCTTAGTTGTAAGAACCTGTGCCCTTTTGAGTTCTGGGTCTCCCTCATCAATCTCTTCTACCTTAATGTCTTCCTTAGGCAGTTCTCTCTGCCAGAGGAAACTTGGACCATTAAACCAGTTAGATCCCGTGAGTTCCTTTCAGTGAGCCCACGAGAGGCATGGTCAGCTGGATTTTGATCTGAAGCAACATATCTCCACTGACTAGGCTCAGTGCTTGTCCTGATCTGTTGAATTCGGTTGGCTACAAATGAACCATCTTGCATCATTGTTAATATAACCAAGGACAACCTTGGAATCGGTCCAGTAGTATTCACAGATACCATCCAATTCTAGTTCTCTTTTGAGCAGATCACCAGTTCTTGTGGCTATAACTGCAGCTGAGAGCTCCAATCTTGGAATCGTTGTTACCTTTGTTGGGGCAACTCTTGCTTTACCCATAACGAGAGTGCAGTGGATTCACCAGACTTGGTCACAGTTCTGAGGTATGAACATACTCCATAGCTCGACGCACTGGCATCAGAAAAATGGTGTAACTCATATTACTGGATATCTTTGAACATTGATGGCACATAACAACGCGGTATCTTTACTGAGGACAGGTTATGGAGGTCTCGTAGCCAAGCTTCCCAATGTGGCCTGAGGTTATCAGGAAGTGGTTCGTCCCAGCCTATCTTGTCTTTACACATCCTTTGTAAGGTCCTCTTCCCAACCAAAATGAAGGGAGCGATGAATCCAAGAGGATCAAAAATGGAAGCAACTGTAGACAGCACACCTCTTCTAGTGAAAGGATTTTCCTTTACTAGCACTCTGAAATGGAATTCGTCTGAAGCTACACACCAATGGACTCCGAGCGCCCTTTCTATTTTAGGTTCTCCTAGGGCCAAGTCAAAGTCAGTTGCACCTTCAGTACATTCCTCCTTCAGGATTGTGGTGATCACCCTCTTGCTGTTGGTAATGAATTTGTGCAAGTGGTGCTTCCCGGTATTGCAGAGATCCCTGGCTTCCTTCACTAGCTGGATAGCCTCTGCTTCCATATCCACACTTGCCAAGCCATCGTCAACATAAAAATTATGTTGTATAAACTTCACTGTGGCTTGATTAAACTTGCCTTCACCAGGCGAGGTACAAGAGCCCGAAGTTTATACATCCGGGCGAGGAGACCGCTCCGAACAAATGAACCTTCATGCAAAAAACTGATGGTGGAGTTTCCATGTTGCCTTCTTCCCACCACAAGAACCTGAGGTAGTCCCGATCCTTTGGGGCAACATAAAACTGATGGAACATACGCTCCACATCACACATGATGGCTACCTTCCCTTTACGGAAGCGACACAAGACTCCAACAAGGGTATTTGTGAGGTTGGGCCCAGTCAGCAGATGCTCATTCAGAGAAGTATTCTGAAATCTTGCAGAGCAATCAAAGATGATGTGAATCTTGCCTGGCTTCTGTGGGTTATAAACCCCATGGTGGGGGATATACCATGCTGGTTGATTGCTTAACTCCATCTCTGGGACCCTTTCAGCATCACTTCTTTCTATTATGTCCTTCATGAAAGCTAGGTAGTGCTTGAAGTATTGTTCATCCCTCTTCAAACACTTCTCTAAGGATTTGAATCGATGCTCTGCACACGCTTTATTGTTCGGCAAGCCCGGTCTCTCACTCTTAAAAGGCAATGGCATCTCATAGTGCCTGTCTTGCAGTTGCTTATTGCCTTCATTTATCCTTGCCAGAATCCATAGGTCTTCTTGCGATGCAGAAGCTTCCTCATTATTCCTTTCAACAAAATCTGACTCAAAAATCTTCAATATCTCTGCTGGAGTGATCATCTCCTTAACCTTGTTCCTGCGAATAAAGCAGACTTCAGACTTGAGCTTGTGAGAAGGTTCACCAGCTGGTAGAACTTGTTTCATGATAATCCTATAACTCACGCCAATTTCATCTTCATAGTCACCATCGTAGTGGTTGCATCCGATTATACTCCAGCCTAACACAGATCTTTGTGCAAAGGGCTGATCTTCGTTACCTCTGAGAACATCTCTGGGGAATAAGGCTTGAGGACAGTTATATCCTATTAACAAGCCTATTTCACAATCAAGTGCAGGAGCCATTTCATCTGCCAGATGTTCTAGATGAGGCCAGTTCTTTGCAGTTTCACAAGTGGGTATATGACATCTATTTGCAGGTATATAGTCTCTAGTATAGGTCATTGGAAGTTGGATTCTCACTTTGGACTTAATGCCTCTTACTTGTAGTTCAATCAATTTGTGACTGGACACAACCTTCATCTTGGAAATTATTGTAGAAATCTTGAGTTTGACTGGTTCCATTTTAGTATCAAGTGTCTCAGCTGTGTCCTTTAAAATGAAAGTGGTGTCGCCTTGGGTATCAAGCAAGGCGTACAATAAAATCTCCATCCTTGGTTCAACTATAGTTGAAACATATACTCATCCATCATTCCAGTATAAGTGCCATTCTTTTCTTGAACCACTCTGTTTGAAGTCACAGGCATGGACTCTTGTATCCTCTGTGATTCAGTTGCTCTGTCTGCAGAGTCTTGATTAGCCCTTGACTGATCTTGATTGAGTCTAGCTCTTTGTCCTGGGCCTTTATTTACCCGATCCTGATGCAAGCACGTTGGATGATACTTTTCACATTTTTTACACACACTCCTAGAGGTGCATCCCTTAGAGTTATGACCAGCCTTAAGACAGCCAAAGCACAATTTCTCAGACTGTGCAAACTTCAATCTTTCTTCAACTGGTCTTTGCATGTCTCTTAAAAAAGACACACATGATGCTGGTCTTTTCACTGGAACTAGTAGTGAATGTCTTAGCGCTTGAGTTGCAATTCCGTTGAAACTTAGAGTGATCTTGATCAGGTTGCTTGAATCTCTCTTGCTCTGCTGGCTTATAGCTTGCAGCGAGGTGATAGGATTGCATCCTAGCTTCCTTGTTGAGAAATTCAACGAAGTATCTGAAATCAGGGAATCTTTTGTATTCATCTTGGAACTTAATAACTGCTCTATTTCAACGTGAACTCAACCACTCTGGCAATTTAGCTGATATCCTTTGATTTTCAACACAGTCATTCAGAGCTTGTAAACCTTGAACATAAGGCATGGCTGATTCAACGCTGCTCAGGAAATCTACAAATTCCCGGAGATCTTTGCTATCTTTGGTAGCAATCTTGTGCCATGACTGTATTTTGTCACGGTATGACTTGCCAACTACAAATGGATTGCCAAACCTGTCTTCAAGTATGTTCCGGGCAGCCATGTAAGCCGCTTCTGTTCCAACCAGGAAGTGTCCTTCAATAGCTTTCTTAGCTGGGCCACTTACATACTTGCACAGAAAGAAGAGCTTTTCTTGGGCTGGCAAGTTCTTGCGGTCAATTAATGTCTGGAAGGACAGTTTCCAATCATTATGCTTCAGAGGGTCACCTGAGAAAGGTTCTGGAATTGGAATCCTATTGGCTGTAATCGCTTCAGCAAGTACCTTCACAAGGTCATTAGAAGCTTCATTGGAAGCAGCTAATGCATCTGACTGAGATACATGAGCTTGAATGACTGGAAACCTTTGAGGTGAATAAGAGGGTTGGTTTGGAGGAGTAGTGACCTGAGTGAGCATGAATGGTTGAGATAGAGAAATAGGAATGCTTGGTTGAGAGAGATAGTCTTCTTGTTTTTGTTGAAGAGGAGGAGCGGAACGCATTTTTCCCTCATCAGCTTCGATGCTTTCAGCATAAACTTGTAGCCTTGTTTGTGCTGCGTTGTCTTTTTAGTTCTTCCAATCGTTCCACTTCCTTTTTCTTCTCTTCCAACTTTATTTTTCTGACATTACTTTGTGAGATAAATTGGTCCCTTTTTCTTGCATTCTCCGCTTCTATTTCCCTTTCTTGAGCTTCTCTCTCGGCCGTTAACCTTTCATCTTCTGTCTCAAGTTTCCTAATTTCCTCTTCATATTGATGCTGTGTCTTCATTATTTTAATCATCTCTTGAGTAGCTGCTACTTCAGCCGCTGCTTCTTGTCTTATCTGCAAAGAATCATGGGAAGACTAACTGGACATCTTAGAAACAGACTTTGACTTACTGGAGGTTGCGGAGATGATGCTGGACAAAGTGGCTTCAAACACTGAATCTAAATCGGGCCAGGGTATATTCTCAGGATCTCCGTTGAGAAAGCATTGGGCCTTTTCATTTGCAGTGCTAGTATTAGCAAGGAAAGTATAATTTTTTCTCTGAATTTCTGTTTCAGGGTTATGATGCTTCTTATGTCACCATAAATCAGACTGAATGGCATTAATGGTGCTCACAACCTCAAAAATCAAATCTGCATCATCATTGTTCTTCATTGCTCTCTTCAAACCATTGATGTGATACTTCCATCTTCTATACTTCTGTTCAAAGCTTTTTTCAGATTGTTCAGTCTAGCGTCTTGCAATGTTTTACCTTTTTTGGTGAGCATGCGTACACGCTGACTTCTAACATCTGGGGACTGTGTATTATCCGCACCCACCAGAGGTTGTTGTACTTGTGCAGCCACTTCAACATGCTCAGCTGTATCAGCCTGCCTGTGGTGGGATAACCTGCTCTGCATCATCAACCTCTTGTGCTGTAGGATCTGCACAGATAGCTTCTTCAGTGGACAGTACTGTATTTTCACTTGTATCTGACGTCAATTCTGTATTGCACTATAATGTGATATTCAAAAAGGACAGTCTAAAGTTCTAGTGCAAGTGACTCAGCTAGACTTGAATGATTCAACCATGTAAATTATAAACTATAGAACTTTGAAGCAGCAGAAGCATGAATACAACTTGTGAAATGTGAATACTCAGAATTATAAAGTATACAAAACTTAAACACAGAAAATTCCAACTTCAGTCTTTCTCAATAATACATACAACACATTTGTTTGTCTATTTAGTCCTTATAGTTTCTTAATAATCCAACGATTATAAGAAATGCCCACCTTTATCTTAGAATGAGGATGATGGAAATACCAGCACAATCGAAGCTTCAGCAACAGTTCACAAAACCTTGCGCTGCTTCCAAGACACTAAGATAAAAGTGCTTGCTTTGTTCAGCCTTTACTTGCCCACTGCTGCTTCAGTCATTCAATAGCGGTCGTTTTGAACATTGTACGTCCCTTATCCAACATATATTGCCTCCTGCTGGCCGACTTCCGCATGCAGCCATTACCGTCTGATGCTCTTGGCCTTCCCCGACGCAGTCAGGGCCGCCCCGTGGCATAGGCAAATGCTACGAGCGCCGCCAATCCCTAGCTGCGCCAAAATGCGTTACTTTTTTTGTTTTCTTAAACAATTTTTTTATTACCAATACTATTTCAATACTATGAATTAAAAAAGGTTCACTAATAAATTACCACTATATCAAAAAGACAGAAGCCCTCTGCTGCCCAGGGAAGAAGAATAAATAAATAAAGAAAGAAAGAAAGAAAGAAAGAAAAGAAGAAAAAACGGGACAAAGACAGGTAATGTGATGTAGCCTAATAAATGATGATCATATAAATAAACTAGATGCAAACTTCATGTAGCCTAGTCTAAAAGTTTAAAAAAGGGTAATAATGTCTGGAGTTCCAGAGATCCCAGATTTTTCGTGTCACATGATAACACGTTTTAATAATATTTTTACACTAGTTGTGTAGTAGCCTATTTGGGAATTTATGGTATTTTTAATTTGAATGGGCTAATTTAGTAATGTTTGTATATAACCGGGCTTATTAAAAATAGCAACATTTTATGTAAAATTTACTTGATGTAAATTTAAAGATGTATGTTTCTCAGTTTAATTTGTGGTGATGCTAGAGACCTTTTCAAACAAAACTGTATTAGTTTTGGCAGGAATACCAGATGTAATTATTCTTGCTCTTTGTGTCTAAATTGTAATATGACTTAGGCAGTACCTACAGGTGCATCTCAATAAATTAGAATGTCATGGAAAAGTTCATTTATTTCAGTAATTCAACTCAAACTGTGAAACTCGTGTATTAAATAAATTCAATGCACATAGACTGAAGTAGTGTAAGTCTTTGGTTCTTTTAATTGTGATAATTTTGGCTCACATTTAACAAAAACCCACCAATTCACTATCTCAACAAATTAGAATACTTCATAAGACCAATAATAAAAAAAAAAAATAAAAAAAACATTTTTAGTGAATTGTTGGCCTTCTGGAAAGTATGTTCATTTACTGTATATGCACTCAATACTTGGTAGGGGCTCCTTTTGCTTTAATTACTGCCTCAATTCGGCGTGGCATGGAGGTGATCAGTTTGTGGCACTGCTGAGGTGGTATGGAAGCCCAGGTTTCTTTGACAGTGGCCTTCAGCTCATCTGCATTTTTTGGTCACTTGTTTCTCATTTTCCTCTTGACAATACCCCATAGATTCTCTATGGGGTTCAGGTCTGGTGAGTTTGCTGGCCAGTCAAGCACACCAACACCATGGTCATTTAACAAACTTTTGGTGCTTTCCTGCTGGAAAATGAAATCAGCATCTTTAAAAAGCTGGTCAGCGGAAGGAAGCATGAAATGCTCCAAAATTTCTTGGTAAACGGGTGCAGTGACTTTGGTTTTCAAAAAACACAATGGACCAACACCAGCAGATGACATTGCACCCCAAATCATCACAGACTGTGGAAACCTAACACTGGACTTCAAGCAACTTGGGCTATGAGCTTCTCCACCCTTCCTCCAGACTCTAGGACCTTGGTTTCCAAATGAAATACAAAACTTGCTCTCATCTGAAAAGAGGACTTTGGACCACTGGGCAACAGTCCAGTTCTTCTTCTCCTTAGCCCAGGTAAGACGCCTCTGACGTTGTCTGTGGTTCAGGAGTGGCTTAACAAGAGGAATACGACAACTGTAGCCAAATTCCTTGACACGTCTGTGTGTGGTGGCTCTTGATGCCTTGACCCCAGCCTCAGTCCATTCCTTGTGAAGTTCACCCAAATTCTTGAATCGATTTAGCCTGACAATCCTCATAAGGCTGCGGTTCTCTCGGTTGGTTGTGCATCTTTTTCTTCCACACTTTTTCCTTCCACTCAACTTTCTGTTAACATGCTTGGGTACAGCACTCTGTGAACAGCCAACTTCTTTGGCAATGAATGTTTGTGGCTTACCCTCCTTGTGAAGGGTGTCAATGATTGTCTTTTGGACAACTGTCAGATCAGCAGTCTTCCCCATGATTGTGTAGCCTAGTGAACCAAACTGAGAGACCATTTTGAAGGCTCAGGAAACCTTTGCAGGTGTTTTGAGTTGATTAGCTGATTGGCATATCACCATATTCTAATTGGTTGAGATAGTGAATTGGTGGATTTTTGTTAAATGTGAGCCAAAATCATCACAATTAAAAGAACCAAAGACTTAAACTACTTCAGTCTGTGTGCATTGAATTTATTTAATACACGAGTTTCACAATTTGAGTTGAATTACTGAAATAAATAACTTTTCCACGACATTCTAATTTATTCAGATGCACCTGTATATTTTTATAGTTTCACTGGAAACAATTTAAAATAAGTTTAATATTCCATAACTAACATTAACAAAAATAATAAATACTGTTACAAATGTATTGCACATTGTTAGTTCAAGTTAGTTAATACATTCACTAATGTTAACAAATGATACCTTATTGTAAGTCTTACCATTTCACTATCATCAGCTTTTTTTTTAAAATAAGAAAATGTAACCCAACAGTCACATATACGCCTACATTTCTCTCTTCAGATGCACTTTTGAAATATCTAGCTATGCAGTTTCCTATTGAATGTTTGAACACAATGATTATTGGTGGAATGGACTGTGAGGCAAGGGGCACCAGGTAAAATCTTGCCTAGGGCAGCAAATTGCCCAGGGCCGGCCCTGGACGTAGTGAAGTGTTCTACTATGCCTCCCACAACGCGAAGGCTGAGGTTCCTTTTTACAGATGTTTAATGCACTTATGGACATGGACACCAACGCCAACACCGTAGAACTACATAAACAGGATGAATATAACATCAGTCACACATTCAATTACACGGAAAACACGCGTACGACTTTAAACTTGTAAATGAACAAAAAATACATCCACATACCACTTTTGCCTGCTTATAAGCTAAGAGAAGGGGTTATATCTTGAAGTTTCTTGGATGAAAGACTTGTAATCGTACAGAGAAACACCTTAAACCTTTCAACAATAACATCGTCGTTTCATCTCTTCAGACAACGACAAAACAGGAAGTGATATACAAAGGCAAGATGGGATTAAAATAAAACACAAGCAAAAACTCTTAGAAAGAATCAATCTTGATCAAATAAACAATAATTCAGTATAGAAATCACAATAAACATTATAAAATAACCGAAATTTAAATTATACAAACTAATGAAATGTTATACCGAAATAAACAAGTGTCTAAGTACACAAGCGTCATCTAGTGGAAACAGGCATAAATTCAGAAAGCTTTGAATCAGAATCAGAATCAGAATGAGCTTTCTTGGCCAGGTATGCTTACACATACGAGGAATTTGTTTTAGTGACAGAAGCTCTACAGTGCAACAGAAAGACAGCAATAGGACAGGACACAGATAATAAAAGAATAATATACAAATATACAAATAGGCAATGTACAAATAGCAAAAACACAATATATAATATAGACAATTATGGTGTACAGGTCTGATATGTGCAAATCTGAAATGAAAAAATAAGTATGTGTGGTGAATAAATAATTTATAATAGTGTTGTGTGTTCCACGTTTAATGTCAAGTGTTCATGAGATGGATTGCCTGAGGGAAGAAACTGTTCCTGTGTCTGGTCGTTCTGGTGCTCAGAGCTCTGTAGCGTCGACCAGACGGTAACAGTTCAAAGAGGGAGTGTGCTGAATGTGAGGGGTCCATTGTGATTTTGCCAGCCCTTTTGCTCACTCTGGATAAGTACAGTTCTTGGAGAGTGGGGAGGGTTGTACCAATGATTCGCTCAGCAGACCGGACTACCCTCTGTAGTCTTCTGAGATCAGATTTGGTAGCTGAGCTGAACCAGACAGTTATTGAAGTGCAGAGGACGGATTCAATGATGGCGGAGTAGAACTGATTCAGCAGCTCCTGTGGCAGGTTGAACTTCCTCAGCTGGCAAAGGAAGTACAACCTCTGGTGGGCCTTTTTCACAATGGACTCAATGTGATTGTCCCACTTCAGGTACTGAGAAACTGTGGTGCCCAGGAATCTGAATGACTCCACTGCAGTCACAGTGCTGTTCATGATGGTGAGTGGGGGGAGAGCAGGGGGGTTTCTCCTGAAGTCCACGATCATCTCCACTGTTTTGAGCGTGTTGAGCTCCAGTTTGTTAAGACTGCACCAGACAGCCAGCTCCTTAACCTCCTGTCTGTAGGGAGACTCTTCACCGTCCTGGATGAGGCCGATCAGTGTGGTGTCGTCTGCAAACTTCAGGAGCATGACAGAATGGTTTTTAGAGGTGCAGTCGTTAGTGTACATGGAGAAGAGCAGTGGGGAGAGAACACAGCCCTGAGGAGCTCCAGTGCTGATCGTACGAGTGCTGAATGTGTATTTTCCCAGCCTCACTAGCTGCTCCCTGTCTGTCAGGAAGTTGTTTATCCACTGACAGACGGAGGTGGGGACGGAGAGCTGAGTTAGTTTGTTCTGAAGGGTGTCCGGGATGATGGTGCTAAAAGCGGAGCTGAAGTCTACGAACAGGATCCTCACATAAGTCCCTGGTCTGTCCAGATGCTGCAGGATGAAGTGCAGTCCCATGTTGACTGCATCATCCACAGACCTGTTTGCTCTGTAGGCAAACTGCAGGGGGTCCAATAAGGGTCCAGTGGAGGCCTTCAGATAAGCCAAAACCAGTCTTTCAAATGATTTCATGACCACAGACGTTAGAGTCACAGGTCTGTAGTCATTAAGTCCAGTAATTTTGGGTTTCTTTGGGACGGGGATGATGGTGGAGTGTTTGAAGCATGAGGGGACTTCGCACAGCTCCAGAGATCGGTTGAAGATCTGTGTGAAGATGGGGGCCAACTGGTCAGCACAGATTTTTAGGCAGGCTGGTGAAACACCATCTGGGCAAGGTGCTTTCCTTCTTTTGTTCTTCCTGAAGACCTGGCGCACCTCATCTTCGCTGATCTGAATTGCAGGTGTGGGGGAGAGGGGGGTTGCTGGAGGTGTGAATGGTTGTGTGGAGAGGTGTTCAGGGTGGGTGTGGGGTGTTTTTTCAAACCTGCAATAGAACTCATTCAGATCGTCTGCCAGTTGTTGATTCTCCAGAGTGCTGGGGGATGGTGACTTGTAACTGGTGATTTCTTTCATACATTTCCACACTGAAGCAGAATCGCCGGAAGAGAATTTTTTCCTTAGCTTGCCGGAATAATTCCTCTTTGCCACTCTGATCTCCTTTTCCAGTGTGTATTTGGCCTGCATGTACAAGACTTTATCCCCCTTTCTGTAAGCATCTTCTTTGGCCTGATGGAGCTGTCTGAGTTTTGCAGTGAACCATGGTTTGTCGTTGTTGTAAGCTAGATGAGTCTTGGTAGGAATGCACATATCCTCACAGAAACTGATATAAGATGTTACAGTCTCTGTGAGCTCATCCAGATCATTTGCGGCAGCTTCAAAAACGGTCCAATCAGTAAGAGAGAAACAGGCTTGTAAAACCCGCTCTGTTTCATTAGACCATCTTTTAACAGTTCTTAATACAGGTTTTTCATATTTGAGTTTCTGCCTGTAGGTCGGTATAAGATGAACCAAACAGTGATCAGAGAGTCCTAAAGCTGCCCGTGGGACAGAGTGATATGCATCCTTTATCGCTGTGTAACAGTGATCCAATATATTACTGTCTCTGGTGGGACATTTGATGTGCTGTCTGTATTTTGGCAGTTCGCGAGAGAGATTTGTTTTATTAAAGTCCCCGAGAATGATTAAAACAGAGTCCGGGTGTTGTTGCTCAGTCTCTGTGATCATACCAGTGAGTTTCTGTAAAGCGGAGCTCACGTGCGCTTCATCAGTGAAGCGTGGTGGTGGGCATGTATGGCTACCAGTGGAACTGGTTCTCTTGTATTTATTGATGATGTGACTGCTGACAAAAGCAGCAGGATGAATTCTGAAGTGTTTCGGGCAATATTATCTGCTCATATTCAGCCAAATGCTTCAGAACTCATTGGACGGCGCTTCACAGTGCAGATGGACAATGACCCAAAGCATACTGCAAAAGCAACCAAAGAGTTTTTGAAGGGAAAGAAGTGGATTGTTATGCAATGGCCAAGTCAATCACCTGACCTGAATCCGATTGAGCATGCATTTCACTTGCTGAAGACAAAACTGAAGGGAAAATGCCCCAAGAACAAGCAGGAACTGAAGACGGTTGCAGTAGAGGCCTGGCAGAGCATCACCAGGGATGAAACCCAGCGTCTGGTGATGTCTATGCATTCCAGACTTCAGGCTGTAATTGACTGCAAAGGATTTGCAACCAAGTATTAAAAAGTGAAAGTTTGATTTATGATTATTATTCTGTCCCATTACTTTTGGTCCCTTAACAAGTGGGAGGCACATATGCAAACTGTTGTAATTCCTACACCGTTCACCTGATTTGGATGTAAATACCCTCAAATTAAAGCTGACAGTCTGCAGTTAAAGCACATCTTGTTCGTTTCATTTGAAATCCATTGTGGTGGTGTATAGAGCCAAAAATGTTAAAATTGTGTCGATGTCCCAATATTTATGGACCTGACTGTAGTAGTTAAACATGAGATTTAATTTGTTTTGGGTAAATCTCGCGGGTAGTCTTTGGTCTCATTAATCTATTATTTGTTCCAGAGCAAATAGTTTTGGCTGAGGGCAAAATCTCGTCATTTTGTATTTTATGTAACTTCAATGCTGTATATAGCGCTGCCTTTGTACTTTTGACTGAATTGCCTAGCAACTTTTATGATGGCTGTTGTTGTTGTTTATTAAAAATTATTCTTCAATAAATAATATTTTATATACATAATAGTATTTAGTATTGGGTGTGTGTGTGTGTGTTCGTGATGGTGATTTTAGTGACATTGTTCCGCCATTAAATGGCGACAAGAGACTGTTTTAGGAGTCAGCAGTAAAGACTTTTATATTGAAAGAGATTAAATCACTGTTTTGAACAAGAAAGTTATTTTTACTTTCAACAACAGCTTGTACACAGCCAACAAATGCACTAAGCAGCGCTGTCATCGGAAATCACCCTTAACCCTTAAAGATATTACTTTCCTCAGCAGATATTCAAACTAATGTTTTATGCTGAATATGAGGTTGAGCTGAAGAATGAATGCTGTATCAGACGAAGGTAATCACACTCGCTCAGTCCATCTCTCTCATAATGCTCTACTCCACATAATACACAGCTTTTAATACAGTAATAAGCTTTTAATGAAGCAACTCAACGTTCCTTCTTTACTAGTTATAAAGTGACGTTTTCGAATTAGTAACGGAGGCTTGGGCTCAGCTGTTAAACTGTCAAATTGAGGCCAAATCACAGCCATATCTCATGTCCACTCGTGTGATATTGCTCATTTTAAAATATTAGGATTGGTAATTAAATGTTAAGCATATACTAATGTTTTTTTTTATACGCTAAAATGACTCCAAACAAATGTGTCTGCCACAGTATCTTCTACTTTATATTCTTTCTTCTTTTCCTTTGCTATTTCCTATGAAGGCATCCATCCTCCGGGTTTCTCTATGAAATATTAACATGTTGCTTGCAAAGGTGGCTCACCTCTGGAACACAATTTAGCTTCTCATTTTAAGATCATTCATCTGGTGGAAAACATAGTAGGCCTGTAGTGAAAACACTGACCCAAGGTTACCTGGCTTGAGTCAAAAACAGTCTTTCATTTTGGTTTGAAACATGTCAAGTATTGCTCAGAGAAGACAGATCAAACTCAAAGGTGGATGAATTCAAAGCTGACACAGAAATCCAAGCAAAGAAAACAGAAACTGTTCAACATAAAATAAATTCTAAGCTAAAACTGTTGAAATCATCATATGCAGTTTGCACATAAGTAATTATATTTTTAAAGTATATTATTTTTGTAGTAAGTACTCTTTTTAAAAGTATGCTAAATTGTACTTTTCACAAGGGCATACTTAGTATAAGTAAGCGGATTGGGATTCAGCCCAGGTCTCTGGACCAGTGTGCTGCATTAGCACACATGTAGGGGGTTCCAGGAGCTGTACTGAATGATCTGACCCCACAGGCTTCATCCATTAGCTCTAATGTGCTTCGCTAGTCCATTTAGCCTGCTAACCCCCACCCCCACACTCCCTCTCTCTCTCCGATCATTCCCTTGCTCCAGCAGACTTCTCCTCCAGGATACAGAAAGAGAAAGCAGAGACGGACTCTTTTATTCTCTCCCAGGTCTGCTGGGCACTGAGCGATGCTGAGCCTGGAAGACTGAAAGAGTGGGAGAAAGAAAAGACAGAAACAAAAAGAGATTCTGAGAGGATGTTTGAGGAGCCTTGACTCGACTCAAAAGAGGAATGAAAGGACAGAAGAAAAAGACTGGGAAAAAATAGAATACAGAGGCTGTTTAAAAGGCAGGGAAGTCAGAGTCAATCCCTTACAGATCTTAAAGGAGTTGATCATTCAAAAATCTATCTATCTATCTATCTATCTATCTATCTATCTATCTATCTATCTATCTATCTATCTATCTATCTATCTATCTATCTATCTATCTATCTATCTATCTGTCTAACATATCGTTCTATTCTGTTATTCTGTCGTTGTCTATCTATCTATCTATCTATCTATCTATCTATCTATCTATCTATCTATCTATCTATCTATCTATTGTCATTCTATCTATCTATCTAGCTATCTATCGTTCTATTGTATTCTATCTATCTATCTATCTATCTATCTATCTATCTATCTATCTATCTATCGTTCTATCTGTCTATCTTTCTATCATCTATCTGTCTAATGTATCGTTCTATTCTGTTATTTGATCGTTCTCTCTCTATCTATCTATCTATCTATCTATCTATCTATCTATCTATCTATCTATCTATCTATCTATCTGTCTTACCTTACCTTACCTTACCATTTGGCACTATGGACCCAGTGGTCCCTGGCCTCTACAACCATCCTCTTCCATGCTTGTCGCTCGAAATTGGACCGCAGCCCTGTGCTTCTCATATCCCTCCTCACTGCATCGGCCCATCGGTTTCTAGGCCTTCCCCTTGGCCTGGTACCGAAAGGCTGTGCCCTGAATACTCTCTGTGCCAGTCGTTCCTCTCCCATCCTTCGAAGGTACCCATACCACCGGAGGTGCTGAAGTCTGACAAATGTTGATAGTGGTGCCTCCTGATACAGTGCTCTCACAGCTCCTCATTCCTTCTCATCCTCCACTGTCCACCCTCATTCACAGGTACAAATATTCTCCTTAGTACTTTCCACTCGAACATATACAACATGTCTGCGGACTTTTGATTAAGGACCCAGGTCTCACTTCCATATGAGACTACAGGTCTCATGAGGGACTTGTACATTCTGAGTTTGGAGGACCTTGAGAGACTATGGCTTTTAAAAACGCTACTGAGGGCAAAGTAGCTCCTATTCCCAGCAGTTATTCTTCTCTTGATCTCGCCAGTCTCAGAGCACTCAGCATTAACAGAGGAACCCAGATACACAAAGTTCTGTACTACCTCATATTCATGTTCACCCAATTTGAGGGCTCTCCTTCCTTTCCGGGTGTCTGGTAGTTTTCATCACTTTTGTTTTTTCAACATTGAGTTTCAACCCCACTGGGTGGCACTCTTCTTCTATCCTTCCCAATGCCATAGCCACATCCCTTTCTGTCCTACCCACCATGTCCAGGTCATCCACATAACCGAGCAGTTGCACCGATTTATTAAAAATCGTACCTCTTCGGATATCTGTTAGGCTTGTCCTGTGTCTTGTGTTTCCCTACCTCTTGTATGCCCATATTTGGTTCTGTTCCTGTCCTTTTTAGTTAATTCAGTTCCAGCTATGTTTAATTATCTCGTTTACATTGAGTATTTATAGTGTGTTCTGCCCCGTGTTTCCTGTCTGGTATTGTACATCAAACCCCCTTGCTACGTGTTTCCTTCTTGTGACCTGTGTGGCTTTATTTGGATTAATAAATACAGTTGAATGTGAATCTCCTTCGTGTCTGCGCTCCTTCATCTCCAACACAGTAGCAGAGCGTGACAGAATACCGGACCCAAACTGAAAGTGAGCGGTGCCTTTTTTCCCCCGTTTTGTTTTCCGTGTTTTTTGTTTTGTCCTTGTTTCTCCCGGTGGCATGGAAGCAGCTCGGTTCTTCGCCCTAGCCCATAGAGATCTCCCCTTCTATGAGTACGCCGAGGAATTCTGCGGGCTCGCCGCATGTATGGCGCTGGACGACGCCACCATCAACACTCTGTTCTGGCTCGGGGCCAATTATCATCACTCCGTGGACCTCCCAGACACCACTGGACTAAGTTGGAGGGAAGGGGTCTTCCGGTGTCTGGGGAGTGTCTGGGCCCGAGCCAGAACCAGCCCGCCGTCAGTCCTGCCGACACTTCATCAGTCAAGTTTGCCGACCGTTCATTTGTCCAGCCGCCGGCTGTGGCTATCCCAAGCCTGCCGACCGCTCGTCAGTCATGTCCACTGGCTGTTCGTCAGTCAAGTCAGCCGGCCGCTATGAAGTCAAGTCTGTCAGCCGCCGCTCACTCAAGCCTGCCGCCGTTCGTGGTGAAGTCAAGCCCGCCGCTGTCCGCGGCTCTGGTGCCAAACCCGCCGCCGTCCGCGGCTCTGCTGTCAAGCCCGCCGTCCACCTCACATGTGCCCCTAGGAATGCTGGTGGAGTATGAGGGGATGTCGTGGGCTCCAGCTCCAGAGCGCCCTCCAGTTGCTGCTCCTCGAAAGCGCGCTCCAGTGTCTATTAGCAGTCGAGAGATGGCTCTAGCTTCTGACCAGGGTCGAGAGATGGCTCTAGCTCCAGACCGGAGTCAAATCATGTCCCCAGAAGTATTGTCCACAGGAACCATTCTTGTCGGTCTTGTCGGTCATGTCTTGTCTGTTGGGGTTCCTGAGAAGCGGACTGCTTCTCTTGTCATGGCCACAGAGGCCATTCCCATGCCACCTGCTTCTCCGGTTGCCTTGATGGAAGCGGTACCTGAGTGCACGCCTGAAAAGGTCCCTGTCACCCCGTTCAGCCCAAGGAGGGCTGTGGGTCTCATGTTTGGCCTAGAGGAGGCCTCAGATTCTGTGCCTAGCCCAATGAGGGCTCCTGTTCCTGAGTTTAGCCCACGGAGGGCTCCTGTTTCTGATTTTAGCCCACGTAGGGCTCCTGATCCCCAGTTGGACCCTGTAAGTTTCCCCAAGGATTTTTTTTGGGGGGGGGGTTCCGGCTGCAGTGGCCCGGGGCAAGGCCGTCCTCCTGAGTTCCCTGCACCGCCATGGCCTCCTGAACTCCCTGCACCGCCATGGCCTCCTGAACTCCCTGCACCGCCATGGCTTCCTGAACTCCCTGCACCGCCATGGCCTCCTGAACTCCCTACACAGCCATGGCCTCCTGAGCTCCCTGCACTGCCATGGACTCCTGAACTTCCTGCACCGCCATGGCCTCCTGAACTGCCTGATCCACCATGGCGCCCTGAACTTCCTGACCCGCCATGGGTCCCACTCTGGAGGCCGGCTGTCCCGGTAAAAGCCTGTCCGTGTCTGTCCTGAGGGGCCTCCAGAGCTTTATTTGGATTAATAAAGACAGTTGAATGTGAATCTTCTTCGTCTCTGCACTCCTTCGTCTCCAACACAGTAGCAGAGTGTGACAATATCCAGGCCAGCCATCTGAACAACCTTCTGTAATATAATATTAAAGAGTAAAGGTGCGATAGGATCTCCTTGCTGCAGCCCATTAAGGACTGAGAAAGGGGCTGACACCTGTCCATTTGCCTTAACTCTGCTCTGGGTTCTTTGCATTGTCATCCTTGTCAATCTTATTAATTTCTTTGGAAATCCCATCTCAGTCATAGCTCGGTATAAGAATCTTCTGTGGACACTATCATAGGCAGCTTTGAAATCAATAAACAAGTGCCAGGTTGTGACTCCGAACTCCCAAGCTTTCTCACACATCTGTCGAAGAGTAAAAATTTGGTCAATGGTCGACCTATTAGCTCGGAAACCACACTGATAGTCTCCTATCAGACGTTCGGCAATTGGTGTTAGATGGTTGTACAGCATTATAGCCAATACCTTGTTTGCTACACACACAAGGCTGATCCCTCTGTAGTTCTTGCAGATGGCATTGTCTCCCTTTTTTGAAATTTGGACGATAACTGCTTCATTCCACTCACGTGGCATAATTTCATTGTACCATACCTCCACAATCACTTCATGCAATGCTTCTGCAGCAGAATCCCCCCCATACTTGAGGAGTTCACCGGGTATGCCATCTATCCCACCTGCCTTGAAATTCTTTAGGGTCCTTAATACGGTTTTTGTTTCCTCTAATGTTGGCAGGAATTGATCCTCCCCTTGATTCCTTTCCATTTCCGATTCCTCTTCTCTTTCCTCATTCCTCTCTTCCACCCTGGTGTTCAGCAGGTTATTAAAGTGCTCAATCCATCGCTGTAATATGTCTTCTGTCTCCATCAGAAGGTTCCCCTGCTCATCCTTTATTCCTAAATTACCAGGCTGATATCCATTTTTAGATTCCTTAATCCCCCTATAGAATTTCCTAGCTTCGTTGTTTCTTCTTCGGTTTTATAGCTCTTCGATTCTACTGGTTAGATGTTCCCTCTTCTTTCTCCTAAATGTACTTTTCGTAAACCAAGTAACTTTTCATTCTTAATTAGTCTGGTTGGACGTGTAATCCATCTTTCTCTAAGTCTGTTTCTATCCTCCACTACTCTAGCCCATTCTTCATCAAACCAAAGAGTTCTGCCCTCTTTACGCTCCTTCCCCAATATCTCTTCGGCTACCCCTTTTACTGACTGTTTAAAACGTTCCCATTTCATTTCAACCGGTGTCTCAGCTCAGTCAAAAATGCCATTGTCACCCCTCAGTTGCAGTTCAGACCTAAGCTTTCTCTCTACACCCTCCTGGTACCTAACCCTAGTTTCCTCATTCTTTAACTTAGATGTGTTCCATTGAGGTGTAGACTGTTCTTGATTTCTCCATTTCTGCATGCTCAGTCTTTGACAGCACTTTGCAATCACTGGAAAGTGGTCAGATTCAACATTCGGCCCTCTATACGATCTGACATCCTTCACACAGGTAGCATGTCTTGAATCTACAATTATGTGATCTATCTGATTACAAGTGCCTCCACCAGGGGACTTCCATGTTTGCTTGTATATGTTCTTGTGGGGGAAAAAGGTGCTCATCAGCCGACATTGTTTGGACGCCGCAAAACTGACCATGCGCTCTCCATTGTCATTTGAAACCTCATGAAGTCCGTGTCTACCTATTATTGGCCGGTAAGCTTCTTCTTTGCCAACTTGGGCATTAAAACCCCCCAATACAATCTTCATATCATGTCCTGCCGTACGATTGTAAGCCTGCTCTAGCACAACAGTTCTCAACTGGTGGTTCGCCACCCAAAAGTGGGTCGTGGGACCGTTCTGAGTGGGTTGCGGAGTGTACGGCCAAAGAAACGACATCAACAACAAAAAACATAATTCTAAATGTTTTTTCTGATGCAAGACTTTTATTTTAAAAGACGTGCATGAAAGCTGTTGACACTTCTGTCAGATGCAGTAATAATTCCTGAGAAAAAAGCGCTGTCCAGATTCAGTATCTGCGGTCAGATGAGATGTAGATTGATTTATTGTCAGTGTCATTATTCTATCTTTATTTTTGTAACTTGCTATGAAAAAAAAGTCTCTCACCTCAGAAAAGCGAACTATCCTGTCCTGCCAGATGTTACCGTGTTCGTAGCGCGCACACTTCTATTCATGGGTTTCAGTCACGTGACTTTTTTTGTTGCGGCTGCCATCTTTAGGACCTTGCGTAGCCTCTCCTTGCTGATTGAAAACCAAAATAACACTTCACCAACAACGAAAAAAAAAAAAAAAACACTTTCGGATTAGATCCTTATTTACTGTCAAGCGAACTGCTGACTCTACTAAAGTCTAGTGAAAACTTACCAATTTGACGTTTGCTGATAGGCTATTTACATCTACCTCATACACAATCCCTCTCCGTGCACTCGTGCCATTTTCAGTTAAATTCTCACCTGCTAGAGACTTGTCCATCATCCCGGATCCATCTGCCGCACCCGGCCTGGATCTCTGTGTATTCACTTTCAGATTCTGGGCCGAATCAACCGAACCAGATGCAACAGCTGTAACACTGCCGCATCCAAGCCGGACTCGGCCCGTTGTGCTGCACGCCAGACTTAGCCCAGTTTCATTTTTATATGTACTGTACTGTTCATTAATATTTCATTTAAAATTGATAACGCTACCTAGACAAAACGTTTACTTTCATTGTAATTATATAGATTATAATACATAAATAACATGACTTAACAAATCTATAAACATCTCATTATTATGAAAGCAATTTTAAAGTCCATTAAATAACTAGCTTGACCAAGCTGGCATGAGGAAAATTTATTTACAAAATTTATTTACAAAACCATGCAATTACAGCAAAAAAACAAACAAACAACAACAACAACAACAACAACAACAACAAAAAAACCCCAGCAGTTATACAATAAGTGTAGATAAAATAATTAACACATTTTGCAAAATTACCCATGCATTTACTTGAATGAATGAGGCATTTATATGTACACTTGGACTGTAACATTTAATAAATAAAGTTTAAAACATTAAAAATTTAAAAGGTGTTTTGAAAAACACATTGTGTAAATGGCAAAGTTGTGGAATTAAACATTTTGCACTTGGTAAAATCATTTAATAATTATTACCTAACTGTTACTATGAATCATTTTTAAAAGGTAATCAGTGAATACTGTTCTTGGTTGTTGCTCATTGTGGGTCATTGTGCAGCATGTCTTTACACATCTTAGTCCAGTGAATTCTTTGCTTGGGAGCTTTCATTTCTGCACCTGTAAAGAGCAAATAATGTACAAGTATCTATTACTAAAGGTTTAACTGAATGCACCAAACTGAATGAAATTAAATATACTGTATTAAAGCACATGTTGTTTGACAGACTATTTACTTATTAATTACCCATTTAATTCTAGCACATTAAGTGGCTGTGTCCAGTATGATTTAAATTTAAAATGTGTATCATCCTAATTAAAGAGATAGTTTACCCAAAAATGAAAATCATTTACTCCCTTTATGTCGTCTACACGTGACAAACCTGTTGGTTTTGATTACCAGCATTCTTCAAAGTATCTTCTTTTGAGTTCTGCAGAAAAACAAAAGTCAGGGGTTTGGAAAAAAAAAAAAAAAGAGGGGGAATTGATGTAATAATGTAAATGACAGAATTCTGGGTTAACTATACTTTTAAGTGAATTAGTAGAAACACTTTTCACTAGTCATCACTGTGCAGAAAAATAACAGTGAATGCCGCAATAAAATGCTTGAAAAATACACATTCAGTAGATCCATAGCTTCCTGTTGGTCAGTTCATCTCTTCAGTTAAGATTCCCCCCAATTGTTGCAGAAAACATTATATTACATGGTATAATCATGGTCAGTGCAGACATGTACTTGAACTTACTTTCTCATCGACTCTAACTGCTCCTTGCTAGTCCAGTCAGAGAAGTATAATGAAGATGATGTCCACTGTCTGACTCCAAGCACTGCTCGGTGTTCACAGGTGTCTGAGGAACATCTGCCATTTCTTCTGCGATGACACTTCTCTTGGTTACTACAAAACATAGGTTAAAAGACATTTGTGGCACATTTAAGAGAAATAATCAGTTATTCCTGTGTCTCTATATGCTAAGTGAAGAAGCAACTAAAGTAGCAACAAAACTGATTGTTTTTTTTTGTTGTTTTTTTTTTGTAGTCAGTTACCTGTGTTCTGGTAGTGATGAGCACCTGTACACAGAAGTCTGCTTCCATAGTAACTGTAAAAGCAGGACAGAGCTACTGCAAATGATCTCAGACATATTGATGCATTTAAATTTGATTGCAGTACATTGTCATCATAAAAATCACTGCAACTAGCTTAACGTTATATATTTAGTTAACTGAGATTATTTTAAAAGAACTTTCTTTTATAATACCAATAGTACAAACAAATCCTCTTCACTCTAACATCCTTGAAGTAATTACATTCAGTTACATTCATAAAAATAAGAATGTGGAAACTAAAACTACAAACCTTTCTCCTTGTATGTGTTGGACCGTCATCATCCTCCTCTTCTTCATCTGTTTGTTTGCGGATTGAAATGTTGTTCGTCAAAGTTTCGTGCAGCGTAAACATTCAGACTAACATAACTGTACTTAGATCAAAGATCAAAAAGATTTCGTTGATTTATTAGCTTTAGGTGGAGCATAACGGAGGTTTTCTTAACTTTTAGAAAGTTGCATTATGAAGTTGCTAACTAAAATACTCAAATGTAAAAACGCATCTATGCTTACGAGAAATATTTAATCAAAAGAATCCCATACATCCACATCTCTAGGTAAATAATCAATTGTGATTTGCTGTTATCACAGCCCAGAGCACAGCACAGCAGATTGACGGAATTGCAATTCGGTCCTACAAATGGCGGCCGCTCCACTGTGTGACGTCACATGAAACCCATGAATAGCACGCGCGAATGCGGCGCTGCGTTGTATATCACTTCACTAAAGCGCAGAAACCACGAGCATGCAATACGTGAAATAAAAGTACAGTACCGATAAATCACATAACTGGTACTGCGTGTGTTAGCTGAAAAAGATTTGCATGAAGGTATGATATTCATTCTATTCAGGAGCAGTTTTCACGTGTTATTAACAGTTCATGTTAGTATATTCATGGTAACGGTTGTTTCCATAACCCAAAAATATCATGTTATTTCCACTTTGTGTTATTTTGTATATGCTTAAATGACTGTGGTGTCTCATACCAACTTAACTGTATTAACAAAAACTAGTTTGGGACTGCTATTTAATAGCCTTACCTTATAGGCTGTTTATTCAGTATTAGTCATATTCTTAACAGTCTTAACTTAATTTTTGTTAAATAAACTTGCTTTGTTTTAATTTTTTAATAAATTATATATATATATATATATATATATATATATATAAGTGGGTCGCGGCTTGATGACCATAGGAAAATGTGGGTCCCAAGGCCAAACCAGTTGAGAACCACTGCTCTAGCACATCATAGAAATCATCTTTCTCCTCCATAGTTTTATCCTCTGTTGGGGCGTGGGCATTGACTAGGGTGATGTTGCAAAATTTTCCTTTCAATCTCAGCGTGCAAAGACAATCAGAAATCGCCTCAAAATTCAAAATCGTACTTTTCAATCTTGTTTTTAGAATGAATCCAGTCCCAAAATGGTGTGGGCCATCACTACCACTATACAAGAGGGTGTAGTCCTTCCCCCGCACCATTCCTTTCCCACTCCATCTAATCTCTTGTAAAGCTATTACATCCCAGTTGTACTTATCACATTCTTGGGTTAATTCTGTGAGGGCTCCAGGTCTATACAAAGTTCTTAAATTCCATGTTCCTAAAGAGAAGTCCTTCTTCAGTCCGGGTTTCTATACAATTGTTTGTCCAATTCTGAGGCTTGGTTGCAGCCCCCAACCTGGAGGACCAGCAGGTTTTTATCGGGGCCCTCACCCCCTAGCTAATTTTGGTCCACCCCGAGTATTGCATTTCCTCGGTACCACCCATATCTGGGAAGCATTCCCCAATCCGCCACCTGGGGAGGCGCCCGATGGGGGGCCAGCAACCCTGCACGAGATCTATCCATCTATCTATTGTCATTCTTTCTTTCTATCTATCTATCTATCTATCTATCTATCTATCTATCTATCTATCTATCTATCTATCTATCTATCCTTCTATCATTCTATCGTTCTATTGTATTCTATCTATCCATCTATCTATCTATCTATCTATCTATCTATCTATCTATCTATCTATCTATCTATCTATCTATCTCTCTATCTAATTTCTTTCTTTCAAAACAACTTTTGAATGGTAGTTTATATAAACAAATTAAACTTTGCAACATGCTTAAAATGTTACATATAAACCCTAGAATATAAAAAAAAATTAATAAATACAATGGCTTTTCACGTGATAAGAATTTAAAGGGGAAAAAATAAATCTCTGCATGGGACCCATCATATGAAGGTCAATCTCAGCAGAACCAGAGGGATATTCTAACATTTATTAATAGCTACAGCTATAGATAGATACATATCTGATATCTGTGGTAAAGGTATCACATTTCCTGTGACTTCCCTTGAAGAATGCATTACATGAAACCAACAGACATGCCATATATGTTGATTTTTTTTACATGGCCTAACAATTGACACTATTCCAAGGATATAATTAGACTTATAATCAATCTGGTGGTGATCAGTCATTCTTTCATTAATACATAATCAATATCTTTGATTAGCACTACTTTAAAAAAACACTAACTGGTCTTAACAAAGTACAAAAATGTCTGTGTAGAGAATATTTTTAACCCCTATTTCCTAACATCGCCAAAATAGGTGAGGACAGTCAAAATTGACAATGTGTGTTGTAGTTCTGGCTTATTTGACCCCTTAATCAGGCAGATGTGTCACAGGAGGACCATGAGTGGGGTCTCCCCTACCGTGTCTCTTAATGACAAATCTATTCACAGGCCAATTATGACCTTCCTCCCCCGCATTCACTCACCATGTAGCTATTCTGCTCATTGGATGCAAACTGAACAGCCGTACTAAAAGAGTACTGAGCCTTCTCTGATATTCCCTCTGTAATTATGATAATAGTCGATGTTGAAAGAGCAACAATTTGCTCATTTCTCCAAATGCAAAGGTTCGTGGTTATCGGTAGTACATCATGCTGAGCTCTCAAGGGGTGTTCAAAGGAACAACGCTCCCAAAAATGAGTTTTTGTCATAATTTACTCTCCCTCATGTCATTTCAAACCTGTATAGCTTTCAAAAGGTGTAATTTTAAAGAATATCCTGGCCAGTCTTTTCCCATTGAAGTGAATGAAGATTAATATGTTCAGCTCCAAAATGACAAAAAGCATCATGAAATTGAACCATGTGCTACATACATTTATATTTTTTGAGACAGTAGTGATGTTTACTTATAATTTTAAAGATTGACAGCTTCATTCCTTAGGTGCTTTCATTTTTTCTTTAAAAATTAATCTTTTAGAGAGAAATTCATTCAGGTTTGAGTTTATTTAGGTGAGCTGTTCCTTTAAGGTTCTTGTCTAATTGATGCAGTTTTATTGACGGAAACTTGCAGTCCCGTGACAGTCGAATGGATTCTCTGATTGGTCCTACATCTCATGTAATTCCCTCAAGTGCCATGCAGATGTACATATATTGCACTGCTGGACATTAGCCCTTAAAAAAGCAAAGTGGTGATGGTGGAATTAGCAAGAGTCTTTGTTCTGATTGATGGTTGAGTGGAAAACAAAGCAAGTTGTGAGAGTGGCTCCTGAAACTCTTTATCTGTCAGGTACCATTACACAAACTACTCAAAGCAGGGACAACTAGGCTTGAGAAACAGTGAGAGGCTCTTTTCCTGCTCTAGTTTACTTCTTGAGAAAAAGACTAGAGATCAATAATGGCAGGAAATTTATGGCATCATTTGAAGCCGATGAGATTCTGGAACAGCAGAGTGAGGAGACGGTGTGTGCCGTATTTCTGTGGATTTTATGTCATCTATCTTGCACCTTAATGATTTTTTTTTTCTCTTCCAAAGATCTGAATGTTCTGTTATTCTGGTGACCCTGCCAGAAAAGTGCAGAAATGTGTTGAAAAGGGAAGTGATGTGTGGCCAAGTATGGTGACCCATACTCGGAATTTGTGCTCTGCATTTAACCCATCCAAGTGCACACACACTATTGAACATACACCTGGAGCAGTGGGCAGTCAATGCTGCGGCGCCCGGGGAGCAGCTGGGGGTTCAGTGCCTTGCTCAAGGGTCTCACCTCAGTCGTGGTATTTGAGGGTGGAGAGAGTGCTAGTTATTCACTCCCCCCACCGACAATCCCTGCCGGACCTGAGATTCAAACCCACGACTTTCGGGTTACAAGTCCGACTTTTTTCGGGTTACAAGTCCGATTTTTTCTCTCTATCCATTAGTGGCCTAATGGATAGAGAGAAAAAATATCAATTTTTTGTGTGATGTGTGATTTTTGCGATAAGGAATGTGGGACAAAATTTTGCCATATCTACACTATACATGAATGTTAAAAAATTTGGGGTTAGAAATTTTTTTTTTAATGTTTTAGAAAGAAGTCTTTTTGGCTGTAAACTGTAAAATTGTGAAATATTACTACAATTTAAAAATATTTTAAAATATAACTTATTCCAGTGATGTAAAGCTGAATTTTCAGCATCATTACTCCAGTCTTCAGTGTCACATGATCCTTCAGAAATCATTATATGCTGATTTGCTGCTCATAACTGTTTTCAACATCAATGTTGAAAACAGTTAAGTTATGCTGTTTATAATTATTGTGAAACCCGTCATATATATTCAGGATTCTTTGATGAATGGAAATGTTAAAAGAATAGCATGGGTTTGAAATAAAAATTTTAATGCATCTTTGCTGAATAAAAGATTAATTTCGTTACCTGGTCTCATGATGAAAACGTACCTCTGGGAACTTTTTCGCAAGATGCGAAATACGTACCAATAAGTACATATCACTGCAATTTCCAACAGAAATTAACACTAGAGGTAGTAAAACATTGAGCGCTTGTAATAGTTTTCGTACAGTTATGATTACAACTCCATATGTTTCGCTTTCTGGATGTAACAAGCTTGCTTGTAAAATCCTTGGGTATGAATCCTGTTAAAAACATGACTCACAATGAAAGAGCTGAAAGATGAGAGATTGAAAAACAAGCTAAAATGGCATTCTTGTGATTACGTTTTTACGTCACATTCACTTTTGTTCATACGGGTAGGTTTAGGTGTAGTGCAGATGGTACGTTATTTTAAAACGTCATGCAGAATTAGACTTACAGCGCCACTCAACGGACATTTCAGGTCAGAACTGCAGTGACATGCAAAACCAACATCACATAAAACGTACCATGCATGTTCATCTGTTCCAGGGAAAAAAAAAAAATGAACACTCTTTTAGCGCCAATCAGTGGACATTTCACATCAAATATGCCACGAAACATTTTTTGCGTCTTTCAAAAAAACTCCCACAGGTACGTTTTCATCATGAAATCAGGCTGTTAAAAAAAATCTTATTGACCCCAAACTTTTCAATGATGAAAACCCTGATTTTATCCAGCTATCAGTGCCGCGTTAAGCCTTTGCGGGGCCCTTTACAACCCCAACCCTTCCTTTACACGCTAATCAAAATCAAAAATGCGATCAAACACTGTATAAAAATGCGCACGATATGCTCGTGAAATAAAAAAAAAAAAAAAACTCAATGCACACGTCATAATCCCATAGGAAGCAAAAAATTATGGACATAAATTAAACAATATTATCGAGTAATAATCTTACAAATCGGCAACAGCCCAGCAGATAAAATTAAATATCTCTCACCACGAAAAGGGCTTCTTCCTGCTCTTTTTATAATGCACTAGAAGTTATAGACATTTTAAAAATTTATAATTTTGTTTCTCTATTTAACAAAATTAACTTACAATAGTGAAAGACATCTTCATTTGTATTTATTAAGCAGCGATAAACACAACAGCAGTTGACCATAGTGCTGTACAAATAAAATAAAAACCAGTAAAAATAATAACATCAGTAAACTCAAAAGATAATTTAACATACAAAGTTTAAAAAGCCAAGATAAGAAAATAAGATTTCTATTTAGTTTTAAATTCATAGACAGAATTTGAAGCTTTCACAGATAAAGGAAGGATATTCCATAGCCTTGGTCCAACTATTGCAAATAGTAAAATGTAGATGGTATGTTTTCTAGCTGGATGTTGTGCTTATGATCAATAATCACGTCTTTGACGATTCACGACGATTCCGTATTATACGGGACGATTCCGTATTATACGGAACGGCTAGCAACCCTATATAAAATGCAAAAGAGAATTGACTTGGGGGCCCCCTAGTGTTAGGGGCCCTGGGCTGCAGCCCATGTTGCGCATTAGGATAGCGTGGCCCTGCCAGCTATGATGAAAGACAAGATATTATTTCTGTTGCGTCACACTTTGGTAGCTCCACCCACAGTGGAATTCACTGGAACTGTATTGCATCACAAACACATTTTTTATTTCACTTAGACAAATTACTTCATGTTGGATAGTGCCTGGTCAGGACACAGTGTGACACGATGATTCAACCATTCAAATGAATTTGCACAACCCTGCAGAAAAAGATGACGTATCTCTCTATAATCTCAGAAGAAGCTTTGTGTTTAACTTCCTCTCAGACTTTTTCTGGAAGAAAGGGAAATCAGCCTTTGAGATCTAAATCAAGAAGCCCAAAATAAACCCTGTGCATTTACAACGGCTGTCAAGCATTGAGACCTTTCTACTGACAAAGAGTGACATTTAAACTAAAGTGCCTGGTGTTTTTTTGACCCTGTTTTATCATGATATTCTGTACGGAAATTGTGATGTGAAAAAATACTCAAGACAAGTTACTTTGCAGTTAAGAATTACACTGTGACCTGCTTTACCTTCATATTTACTGACTGCACCTGTGGCTGCAGCACTAGGACAGTCGAAGCAAGGACGTTTCTGGTGCTAAAAGCACAAGTGACCTGGTTTGGCTTGCAGTCATCTTAAAGATGTGCTCAGTGAATAGTTATATTCAATTATCTGACAAAAATCACATTATTATTCAGTGCTGTCTTGAACAGTTGTAGCAGAGGTTGAGTAAAGTGAAATGTTATGTAATATAGTCACCTTGTTTGCCTAAAATGAATGCAACTAAATTAAATATGAAATTAAATTGAAATATTCTAACTTCAAATCATGGCTAAAATATGAGTCCTCTATCCAAAATATTGCTTCTTCAGTGAAAAAGTCATCTCGCCTAAATCAGGAGAGAAATATGCACAGATTACGCATCATTTACAAGCAAAAATAGTCCAAAACAGTTCTAAATAAATAGTTCTAAATAGCTTTTCACTTCACAAGATGTTAACTGATGGAATGGAGTTGTGTGAATCACTTGTGGATTATTGTGATGTTTTTATCAGCTGTTTGGACTCTCATTCTGACGGCACCCATTCACTGCAGAGGATCCATTGGTGAGCAACTGATTTTAATGCTAAATTTCTCCAAATCTGTTCTCAAGAAGAAACAAACTCATATACATCTTGGATGCCTTGAAGGTGAGTAAATTTTAAGCTCATTTTCTTTTCTTTTCTTTTTTTCTTTTTTTGCTGAACTATTCCTTTAATGCCAGCTGGACTATAAAGAGATAAGACTCTAACACAGTGTTTGACAACAAAACATAAGCGCAAGTTTTCTAATATAATAACTAATATTATACCGTACCACTGGAACATGTGTGAATAAGCATTGAATCATGTGATGTATGTGTCAGTGATATGACATAATCAGCCATATTTTTACTATTATCCTTTAGTGCAATAAGTTTACTGTTAACTTAAGTTTCACAAACATATCCACAAGAGAAGGTTAACACAGCGGGAAGTCATAGAGAGAGCTGCCAGAGATGTTTGAGAGAAAAGGTCAGTTTGTTCTACTGCAAAGGACAAATGGATGTTGATCAATAAACACTCTTAAGAATAAAAAGTAGGGCAGTAAAGCAAGCATTCTGCTGAAGAAATAGGGTGTGAACTTGCAAGAACTCCATGGCTCCTTTTATAGCTTGAATTTCCAGAAACATAAACAGTTTGCATTAGAGAGTATAATGAGAAGCAATGCAATGATCCCTGCTGATCAGGGGCAGACAGGCAGTAGTTTTACCTCTATTCAAAAGCACTGTAGCATGAATAAGAAAACTGTTATGAAAGTTTTATTCTACTAAAGTATTTATAGAGTTGGGGTTGTTTGTTTTATTTTAGGCATATCCTTGGGGTGAGCTGTGACATTCAGTGGGCACAATCTGGCTCTGTCTACAGACAGTGTGCATGCAGGCTTTACATGACATCTGGGGCATTGACTCTAGTTGGATAAGGGTTTGAGGGGTCTTTTCTTTTGTCTGTACAGATATGCCTCTTGGAATGTTATTTCTTCGAAGCTCAGTTTCCTCTGCTTTTGTCAAACATTGTGCCAGTGATCCCAGCCAAGCCATAATTCCATCTACTATTGTGTGGATGCATGCTTAAATAGCTCCTATTTCATGTTTAACAGCTATTATGCAGGTATTAATAAAATATCAATACATTTTTATTTTCACTATTAATTTTAGTTATTTTTTAAAATTAGACTGTAAAATAAAACAGATCATTAAAATCATTGTGTTTCATCAGTTTGAGTGAAGAAATTTTGTCTGTAAATCAAGAAATCTCATTTACAATGCTACCCTTTATCTGAGAAGTGATTTTCTGGTTGAATTTCCATTTGCAAAGTTCATGGAAAAAGATCTTTCTAAGGAAACAGCCATAAAAAACATGATATCATTGTCATTTTGCAATAATCTGGAAAAAGATCAGTATTTTCAATCTTCTGTGGAAATTTCCTTAAACTTGAGATCAGAAAAATTTGTAATGTCCTGACAAGTAGTATTTGAATATGGCGCCAGCTAGTGTTTCTCAATTCAGCTATTGTTTAAAACTATAGTGTGTGGACACTATCCACCTTATTTTTCCCGTAAATGTGGGTGCGGCCATTTGTAAATTGTCTGGCTTCCGGTGTCATTCGCTTCCAGCTATTTTTAGCTGTACAAAACAGCTTATTTTGCTGCTTGATATTGCAAACTGGTGTGTATTACCATATTATTTTAATGTATTATCTTAATTATGAACACACTGGTTTGTATTGCAAACAATTTTACCGTTTACCACACGTTGTAAATCTTTTCGTTATTTACCTACAGCGGCTAATGAACAGGAACTCTCGCACATTCACAGACAACGGATTACTTCCGCGTTGAAAAATGAGGTGGATACTATATATTTTGTGTATGTGGTTGAAGTATGTTTAGATTTTCACCTCATGATATCGAAGTTTTGTTGCTTTTAATCTGTGTGTGTTAGCTTAGAGGTCATCTATATGCTGGTTCAGTCTTACAAATTAAGACTCCTCTTCTTCCTCTTCTTATAAGAGACCAAAAACATTGTTGACCCATATTACAATTTTTTGTCCAATCAAATGCACTCTACAATAATAACATCCCACCCCCTATAATACCAGCTGCCTGTGACATTAGTAAGTAACAAATCAAGATTCATGGTTGTGATTTAACTGACTTTCTGTTTCATTAGAGTGCAACAGTTGAGTTCCAAAAGTAAAAATCCCATTCATTTAGGAGAATTGATTTTTAATGATAACTTATACACCGCTAAATCCAGACCTACTGTGAGCTACAAAGTTGTTAATTGATAATTTATGCTTTCGTTGAAGTCATCAGCCCATATTATTTCAATTTATTTTTTAAACAATTGTGTTTAACAGCAGATTTCAATGTGAAAAACTACATTAACCATAATTCTGCAGAGAAATCAGAGAACTGCTTCAGTTGATTGTCCCAAAAGATTTGGTCACATTTTTTCAAAGGTCCAATTCTCACCATTAACAAACCATTAACAACTACTTATTAATAGTTAGTAAGTTGTTAAATTTAGTTATTGGGTAGGATTAAGGATGTAGAATGCAGAATATTTGCTTTAGAAGTACTAATAAACAGCCAATATGTTAATAATAGGCATGCTAATAAGCAACTAGTTAATAGTGAGAGTAGATCCCTATACTAAAGTGTTACCGAAGATTTTAATTCCATTGCGAAGAACATAACAGAGTCAGTCTCTCTACCCTCAAAGTCATTCCCATTATACTATTATGCATTTTTACATACTATTACATACTATACTATTATGTATTGTTTGTTGGGGAAGAAACCTATTAGTGCTCATAACTGGCTGCCATTTTTTTTACAAGGAGCTATAAGTGTTTCCTCCATCAATCTTTTATAAACTCGATAGCAGCACACCCAAGTCTCATTCATAAATAAGACTAATGAATAATACATAGTCATTCCAACTGAAGTGCACCGCAGTCCTTTGGTTTCCAGCTGATGTCTCACCATTTATTATATCTGTTGTTTCAGCAAGTCTCAAGGAATAGGCGTGCCTGATTACCTCTATTGCAACTTCTTTGCAGCCATACCGTTATAATGTGCCGTTAAACCCCAATCCGCCCAGTGTTTTTCCAGCTTCCCGTCAGTTTGCCACAGTGAAGTATATGATGACTGCACTAGCGTCGAGTCATCTCCAGGGACATCCGCTGTGTAGCCTAATTGTTGAGGATGTGTGGAGGTGGAAATGAGATCAGCTTAATTGTGTATTTTCCGCTCGTTTGGGCCAGTAGAGCAGTCGTGGTTTTCACCGACGGAGCACCGTCAGGTATTTTTCCACTTTTAAATGGAAAACGGGAAGTTTTTTCAGTGACCTTTTGAAAAGCGAGATTTATAATAGGACGGATATTTAATAACACATCATTATAGTTACAGTGATGTATGTAGGTGTATATACAAAGGCATCAGTCATTAAAGACTAAGTATAGCTGGTAGTGGTGGTCTATGCTGTGTATTAGCTAAGTAGTCTAATAGGGTTGAAAGAAAGCTCTTAATATGAGTATTACAGATATGCTTTTAGCCAAACTATGATAGGGATGCGTCTTACAGTAAACCGTCTGAGGTATTGACATTAACTTATGATTGTTGATGTCTCTCCTCATTTCTTTTTTCCCTTCTCCCTCCCTCGCTCTCCATTATGCACTTAAAGTTTTAAAAACACCTCCTGTTTTAAAACTGTAACCTTCGTGAAGCGCTGTCATGATAAATTAAAGATGCAGACGGCATGATTTTTATGCAAAATACCTAAAAGGATGAGAAAGGCAGTTTAGCATTATTGAGGGGTGTTTTACAATTGATTTACAAACAATGATTGAGTTTTGATTTACGTGCAAGCTTCAGTTCCATTCAGTCAGAGACAAAGCAAGAGCCCTTCCTCAGGCCTACTTGGATGAGAGCGGATTTGTCTTCCTTGTCAGTTCGTTTTTAATTAATCAGCTCATGCAGGTCTTTATAGGCCCGGGCTGTACAAGTAGGTTGTGACAGCGTCTGTCTCTTCATCCTGTGCTGCTGAGAGACACCTTTTGTGACGTGCTGGTTGAAATAACACGTTCAGCTCACTTTAACACAAATTAGAATAAAAACTATCATCTTTTGGAGCAAAAGTGCATCCTGAATGTTAACAGTAACACATAATTGCAAAACAGGCTTAAAATTTTGTCAACATTAGTTTGGATACATTTGTAAATGCATTTCTACGTGGCTCTGCATTTCACTGAGACACTTTTTTTGTGCACTGAAAACTGAGCTTTTGAAGACAGTCTCTCAAGTGGATAAATTTGAAAATGCTGTTTTTGTGTTGTAGTGTGAGTTGGAGGTATTCGAAAATTATAACGCATGTTTAGTCATGTGATGCATATTTTACCCATATATAGTTAGGTCCATATATATTTGGACAGTGACACAATTTTCATAATTTTGGCTCTGTATGCCACTAGAATAGATTTAAAATGAAACAATCAATGTGAAATTGAAGTGCAGACTTTAAGCTTTAATTCAAGGGGTTGAACAAAAATATAACATAAAATGCTTAGGAATTACAACCATTTTTATACACAGTCCCCCCATTTTCAGGGGTTCAAATGTAATTGGACAAATAAATATAATCATAAATAAAATGTTCATTTTTAATATTTTGTTGAGAATCCTTTGCAGGCAATGACTACTTTAAGTCTTCACCAGAGCCTGGTTTTCCTCCTTTGTGATGCTTTGCCAGGCCTTTACTGCAGCTGACTTCAGTTGTTGTTTGTCTGTGGGTCTTTCTGCCTTTAGTTTTGTCTTCAGCAAGTGAAATGCATGCTCAATCGGGTTGAAATCAGGAGATTGACTTGGCCATTTCAGAGTATTCCACTTTTTACCTTCAAAAACTCCTGGGTTGCTTTTGCTGTATGTTTTGGGTCATCGTCCATTTGTACTAAGAAGTGCCGCCCAATCAACTTTGCTCCATTTGGCTGAATCTGGGCAGAGATTATATCCCTGTACACTTCAGAATTCTTCCAGCTGCTTCTGTCCTCTGTCACATCATCACTAAACACCAGTAATCCAGTGCCACTGGAAGCCATGCATGCTCATGCCATCACACTGCTCCACCATGTTTCACAGATGATGTTGTATGCTTTGGATCATGAGCTGTTCCAAGCCTTCTGCATACTTTTTTCTTCCTGTCATTCTGGTACAGGTTGATCTTAATTTCAGCCTTCCAAAGAATGCTTTTCCAGAAGTCTGGCTTTTTTTTCTGTTTTTTGGCAAAATCTAATCTGGCCTTGTTTGCACCTTGTGGTGAACCCTCTGTATTTTCTCTCGTACGGTCTTCTCTTGATTGTAGACTTTGACCTCCTGGAGAGTATTCTTCACTTGGCTGGATGTTGTGAAAGGGTTTTTCTTTACCATGGAGAGGATCATCCAGTCATCCACCACTGTTGTCCTCTGTGAACGTCCAGGACTTTTTATGTTTCTGAGCTCACCAGTGTGTTCTTTTTTTTTTCTCAGAATGTACCAAACTGTTGTGTCACAATGTCTGGTTGGTGTGCCCATTTAAGGCCACTAGAGGGCACGTTTCTTTATTGTGTTTGTTTCTCTGGACTTCAGTTCCCATCATCCTTTGCTTTGACAATCAAGTCTCATTTCATTCAGCTGTGTCTCATTTCCTTGTTAACTTATCCTCATATAAGCCCAGTTCTCTGTGTCTTTGGTTGCTGGTTTATTGTTTACTGTTACGTGTTTTCTGTTGCTTTGTTTTGACCTTATGTGGATTACGCCATTTGTTTTTTGGACTCTTCAATAAATGCTGCATTTGGATCTTCTCGTTTTGGAGCATTCCGTGACAGAATAAAGCCATTTACAGATCCAGCAGCTAGACTGAGCTATCGACTTGTGGACTATGGGCATTCGAATTCTTCCTCCTGTTTCGAAGAAGGAGCGGAAAGCTCAGCTTAGGATGTTGGCGGATCTTCGGCAACAGGGAATGCAAGTGGGTGGACTGGCACAGACTTTTTGGACATTGGCGGTAGGATTGCAACTTTGTCATTCTGAGCTCAGCAAGATTTTTAATGGTTGCCTAGACAATCCTTTTCCTCCTTGGGAGATGGAAGGGCTTAAAACTCTTGACGTTTGGAGTTTTATTGATTATCTCCGTTACCGCAATTTAGTAGCATCATGTCGATCTGAGCCGATTGCAGTGCCCCCGGAGATACCTGAGTCTGCTCCAGCTGATAGTGAATTTTCACAGTCTCTGTCTCGCAAGCGAAGGTCAAGGAGGAAGAGGGCAGCAATGACTACCCCAGTGGTTCCGAGTCAGGTGGTTCTGGAGGACCCAACCCTGGTGGTCTCAAGTCCGGTGGACCTGGAGGACTCGACTCAGGTGGTCTCAAGTCTGGTGGTTCTGGAGGACCTGACTCCAGTGGTATAGAGTCTGGTGGTCCTGGAGGACCCGACTCTGGTGGTCTTAAGTCCGGTGGTCCTGGAGGACCCGACTCCGGTGGTTTCAGATGTTGCCACAGAGCTGCCGATTTCATTGCTGCTGCCATAATCAAGAAGGTCGTCTTTGCCTTTCACCTCAGGGCTGTTCTGCGGGCATGGGCCGCTTCAGAGTTCACTCTAGAGCAGGGGTGTCAAACTCCGTTCCTGGAGGGCCGGAGCCCTGCAAGTTTAGTTCCAACCCTGCTCCAACACACATACTATGCAGTTTTCAATTAAGCCTGAAGGACTTGATTACTTGGATCAGGTGTGTTTAATTAGGGTTGCATCTAAACTCTGCAGGGCTCCGGCCCTCCAGGAACTAAGTTTGACACCCTGCTCTGCTCCAGTCTGGGAGTCTACGGAGTCCACTCATGAACCTGCTCCAGTCCGGGAGCTTTCAGAGTCCACTCCAGAGCCACTCAAGTCTATGGGGCCTTATTTTAACGATCTAAGCGCATGGTCTAAAGGGCACGATGCAAGTGCACTCAAGGCGTGTCTGAATCCACTTTTGCTTGTTTAACGACGGGAAAATGGTCAGCGCGCCCGGGCGCATAGTCTAAACAGGTTGTCCCTATTCTCTTAATCAGTAATGGGTGTTTTTTTTGGGCGTAACGTGCAATAAACCAATCAGAGTCTCATCTCCCATTCCCTTTAAGAAAGAGTTGCGCTCGCGCCATGGTAGATTCGCTATTTACACAGAGAAGTTTTAAGGCGCACAGACTGAACGCGTCTCCAGAGAGCAAACGGATCTGCTCATGTACGAGAAAATAGGTAGTTTAATTCTGATACACGCAATGACTATTCATTATGACATGTATGACATTTTTATATTTATGTAGCCTACACAATAATATTCTATTACACTGTAATCCTTTAATTTTTAATATTTGGCATGTTTGTGTGCTGCTAATATTTGGCATGTTTGTGTGTTCCCTGTGTGTAATAAGCAAAGTGAACATGCGTTGTGGACCCGCCCAGAGGCGCATTTTCTACTAACGCGCTCTTTCAATAACCAAAAAAATATTGCGCCATTGACTTTAGACTTTAGACCAGGTTTGAGTTGGTCTATGGCACAGTCTATTTTCAGTTCCTTAAAATAGCAACGCGCTAACAATGCGCCTGAACACACCACTTTTTTTTTATTTTTTTATTTTTTTTTATTTATTTATTTTTTTAGACCAGCACGCATGCACAAATGGGCCACATTTGCTATTTAAACAATGCGGCGCAGGACAGGAAAATGTGAACTGCATCGGGCTGAAACTAGCAAAAACACTTGTGCCGCATTGCGCTGGGTGTATGATAGGGCCCTATGAGTTCATTCCAGAGTTCTCTTCAGCATATGAGCCCACTCAAGTTTACGAGTTCACTCCTGAGCCCGCACCAGTCTTTTTGTGTTTTCACACTTGAGTCCTCTTTAAAAGAACCGAACCCAGACCCCTTTAAGTGGACCAAGAGGTGGACGAAGTGAAAAACACCCAGTTTTCTTTGTTTACACTGTCGTTGTTCCTGAAAGAGGACTCAGATCCTTTTTTGGCCCACTTAAGCAGTAATGGTGTCTCAGACCTCTTTGTGTTCAGAATAGTGCTTTTTGGATCTAGTCCAGTTCAGTATTTGATGGCTGACATTATGGCCTCCAAAATTGGAATATTTTTATCTTTTGCACAAAAAAAGGAAAAGTTTTGTACACCTTCGTAATATTTATTTAGAATTTTTTTCCTTGTTCATGTAATTGTTTATATATAGCACAGCAGGGTTTCTGCAGGATTTTTAAGCTCAAATTTAAGACTTTAAGACTTTTTAAGCCCCGCACAGATAAAATTAATGCCATATGAGTGGGGTAGGACAATGTCAATGGTAATATATTAAACTGTAAAATGACTGTAAAAAGCACGAATTACAATTCAGATAGGACTACAGATTTTCAAAAAAATATGAAAAAATAATAAAATGATAAACTTCACATTTCAGCCTTTAAACCATTTTAAATAAAAAAAATCAAAAGTATCAATTATAATATTTATGGTTTAATGGCTGGTTTAATATCAATTGTTATATTAAACCAGAAGAAGGGCTGATTTAAAAATGCAAGTTCATTCTCTGCCAGCAGGTGGCACTTTCAGAACGTCATATAAGTTTCCCCTGTAACGGCAGTACACAAAGCAGTGCAGTGAAATCATAGTAGTACTATAGACTGTATAAAAAGCAGCATCCAATGAAATCATTATAGCCTTTTTAATTTTAATAATCACATTAAGTTATATGGCAATTCTTGTCTTTCCGTCCCATTGTACTTTTTATAGCCTTAAATGTGATACAATTAAATTTAAGACTTTTTAAGGACCCGCGGAAAAGAAATTGACATTGAGATAAAAAAAAAAAAAAAAACTGGACCAATAAAATAAAATATAATTAACTGCTTTAAATTTTTCAGATACAGTATAGGTATTCTTAAAAGCAGCATTTAAGAAATGTAATAATCAAATGAAAAAAAATTAAATGCATATTAATATATTATATAATAGCCTATATATTAATATAAATAACAGATTCTACTGATTCTCATTTTTCTAGCTGTTCTACTAGAACTACAGTAATGCACAGATTAGTATATTGATACACATGCAATTACTTTCCCAGATGTTTAGATTCGATTGAGACAAAACCAACTGTGTATATGTGAACCATGGATGTTTTTGACAGTTTAAACACAATAGATGCTAAAGAGTGTGTAGTTTAGCCCCCGCTAGGATGTTCATGCTTGTAAAACCATATATCAAAAAGTTTAAATTGGCACGGCACATAGCCGCGTCATATAATCTGTTGAGATCTGACAGAAGCAGCAGTCATTATGAACAGCTGATTTGTATGGAGACATCTGATGACCAAACTACATCGGAATTTGCGAATGGAAAAATCAAGCGAGCCCAGGCCGTTTTGTGTTCACAATGTATGTTTTTAGCGAACCGTACCTTTAGCCGAAAGCGAACTGTACTCAGACCACCTCCCGAGATTGTCTCGGTTTGGTTCACTTCTGAGGGGTCTGAGATCATTTGGAGTGTTCACATACGGGCCAAAAATCATGTGAACCGTGCTCAGACCCCTGAAAAGGACCAAGTGTGAAAACACCCTATAAGTCTGTTCCAGAGCCCACCCAAGTCTATGAGTTCATTGCAGAGTTCTCTTCAGCCTATGAGCCCACTCATGTTGAACTCTCTGCCTGCCCTGTTACGGTCAAGGAGACCATTGCTGAGCTGCCTGTCTGTCCTGTGGCAGCTGTTGAGGCTTTTACTAAACTCTCTGTACTCTTCTTTGCAGTCCTGCTCAGCTCCACCTTTATAGTCTGCCATGCTCCTGGCTCTGCCCTGGTGGCCTGCCGGGGTTGTTGTTCGCCTGGAGCCTCGCTGGTCTGTCCCTCTGGCCCCGCCCTGGCCTCCTGCCCTGCCGGCCCCGCCCTGGCCGCCTGCCCTGCCGGCCCCGCCCTGGCACCCTTGTCTGCCTCTGTCTCTGGGCCCTCTTCCGCTACACGGGCCTGGCCCACCATCCCTCCCCCTGATCCACCACCTTTCCACCTCCCTCCTGAACTTTTGTGTTTTCTGTTGGAGCGTCTGGTATCCGCTCCTTTAAGGGAAGGTAATGTCACAATGTCTGGTTGCTGTGCCCACGTAAGGCCACTAGAGGGCACGTTTCTTTATGTTTGTTTCTCTGGACTTCAGTTCCCTTCACCCTTTGCTTTGACAATCAAGTCTCATTTCATTCAGTTGTGTCTCATTTCCTGTTTAATTTATCCTCATATAAGCCCAGTTCTCTGTCTTTGGTTGCTGGTTTATTGTTTACTGTTACGTGTTTTCTGTTGCTTTGTTTTGCCCTTATGTGGATTATTCTGTTTATTTATTTATTTATTTTTTTTTTTTGACTCTTCAATAAATGCTGCATTTTGGATCTTCTCGTTTTGGAGCATTCCGTGACATGTTGCCACTCCTAATGTTCCTGCTATCTCTCTGATGGATTTGTTTTGTTTTTGAAGCCTAACAATTGTCTGTTTCACCTGCATGGAGAGTTCCTTTGACCGCCTGATGTGGGTTCACAGCAACAGCTTCCAAATGCAAATGGCACACTTAAAATCAACTCCAGACCTTTTACCTGCTTGATTGATGTAGAAATAATGAAAGAATAGCCCACAACTGTCCATGAAACAGCTTTTGAGTCAACTGTCCAATTACTTATGGTCCCTTGAAAAAGGGGGGAGGTACATATTAAAGAGCTGTAATTCCTTTACCTTTCCTCCAATTTTGATGAGAATACACTCAAATTAAAGCTCAGAGTGTGCACTTTAAGACCATATTCATTATATAAATGTGACTTGAATATGTTTTGGTCAACAGCTAAAATAATAAAAATTGTGCCTGTGTCCAAATATATATGGACCTTACTGTATATCTGTGGTTGTATTGGCATTTGTTGTGCCTGCTATTCATTTTAGTAATGTTTCTGAAGATAAATGTTACTTTGTATACTTACAGCATGCCTACAAACAAGACAGAGCAGGTTACTTCTGGTATGAAAAAGTATCAACTTTCAAATTTTGCAATTTATTTTTTTTTTAAGAAATTCAAACAACAAATACCGTTTTGTGGCTCTTTAATGTGTCGTGTCAGATCGCTGTAGCGCCTCAGTTCAAGCGGCACGTGAAGCAATCATTTCTTACTCTATACTAGTTATAGCATGAAATAAACATGAATGAACATCAGAAGGTATCTTGTTTTCAACTGCAGGAAGACGTCAATATACCAGTTTTCAAGTTCAAGTACACCGGTTAATCTACTCTCCTATCTTGTGTGTTTGTTGGACAAAATGGCAAATTCAGCATTATGATTGGTCAGATCACCTGTCAATCAAACTCAAAGGTCAATTGCTGTCCTGTGGCAAAAGTTGATGAAAGTTGCGTTGTATGCTTAGTATACATTGTGTGATTTTGGGCTGTCTAAATACCATGGAGATGAACAGAAGGAATACCGGTATGTGAAAACCACAATTGCCAAAGCATGATTCATCTTGCTCTATTTGTTTTACTAATAGCACATGCTGATGATGTTAATTCTTCTATACTAACTTGCATCTTATCCTAGAATTCAGTAGGTGTCATTATCATACAGTCTACATACATGTACATACATACATCTTATAAGTTTGCTGAAGTCGCACAGTCTGTAGAAGGCATTAGACCAAACCTGGAATCTTGATTTTGAGTGCAACTTGGACGTACCAGAGATGGTGGGATATTTTGCTAGTAACAGAAGAATAGTGTGAGAACTTTATTACATATAGTCTCTTGGTGAGCATTTTACGGATGTGCAGCAAGGTGATTTAGTGTTTTCAGATGTGTAAATGTGGACGAGCAATGTGGATGGAGAGCATTTTGACGTGAAAACACCATTTTCAAATATTTGATTTATAGCAGAGTGTACTGCACCCCAGTTAAGAGAAACAAAAGAAGGCAGCCATCTTGGGTGCCAGATGGCTTTTCAATATGCATCTGGATTAATGTGGATGCGGCCTTAGAAAAATAAACTAAGCTAATTATATTTCAGGGTGTCTGCTATTAACTGAAGAATGCATGAAAAAAAAGTGGTCCTGTGACAATTTATTTATATTTTATATAACTAAAATAAGAAAAAGTCCTAATTCTTTCAAAGATTTAATATTTAAATTGAATTAACGTGTTGTTTAATTATTACATATTGATTAATATATAATTATATAATTGCTTAATTATTATATAATATATATTTATAATATGACTAAATAGAAATGCTCATAGAAATGGCTCATTCTCATTCAAATGCTTATCACTCATGTGAATCTCTCAATCACAGGCAGGTGCATATAATAGGCCCTTTCTGAATATATGGTATATGCCAAAATAATACAGTTTGGTACATTAAGGGGCAACACAGCTGGCACATCTTACCCCACTACCCACTCTCCTTATCTGATTTCAGTGGCAGTGAGTGAAACCAAAAATACATTTAAAAGTCCATGCATTTAAATATGAGCTGAAAACCACATATCTGCCTCTAAGTAAGGATTGTGAAAACATCCAGAGCATGACTATGTTTGATGTAGTCTGAGCCCGAGGCAGTAATCTAAAATCCTGCAGAAATGCTTTGATACACCCCCAATACCAGCATGACCATCCACTGTGAAAATGTGGAGACATGCAAGACATGTTTGGTTATGTGGACCATTCAAAATATTTGTGTCATATAGCATATGCATAGTACATGCATGCATATATATATATATATATATATATATATATATATATATATATATATATATATATATATATATATAACACACATAAACTATATTGCCGCATATCAAACCCACGTCATCCAACCAATTACATCCTTCTGAATGCTTTTTAAAATAAAATCTGTCTGGTTTCTCTGCTTTCAAATTTGCTGTCCCTAATGATTGGAATCAATTTGCAGACAGCGCTGAAATTGTCCAATTATATTTCCATATTAGCCTTTATTGATTCTGTTCTAAACAGCCTTGCAAATGCATTGAAGAGGTTTGTTAATGTGAACTGTAATGTGTATGTTGTCAGCTGTAAATTATATTTAACCCAGTTATGTATATTTTTACATTAATTTATATTCTCTCTTTGTTTTCTCATTTTAAATTTAATATGTTAACCATATTTTACAAGGGTCATGACCCATAAATATATATATATATATATAGAGCTGTGTAGTAACTGATTACATGTAATCTGGATTACATAATCAGATTCCAAAAATTAAGTAGTTGCAATTAGATTTAATTACATTTTAAAATACTTGTAATCAGACTACAGTTACTTTTTTATGGATTACATGATTACATATTATTTACACAATAATTCATAATTTATTGATTCTCCCTAATTCCTCTTTTTCATCTTTTAAATTTTCCTTTTTAAAATATTGTACCGCTTATATACATTCAGAAAGTATTCCAGATTTGTAGACATTCACAAAAAGATTAGTCAGGTAGCACAACATTGGACCACTAGAAAAACAAAAAATCATTTTACGTTTAAGTGTTTCAACATTGCATCAACTACTGAAGAACACATTAATTTTTTTTTAAATTATCACTCAGTAGGTTATTAACCATGTTTTATTAACCATGTATTACTTTGTCTTTGGAAAGCTTTTTGTCAAACACATTAAAATGCACAAATTCACATTATTTCTAATTTTCAAGTAATGCAGACATTCCCAAACTTTTTTTTTTTTGGTCATTTTTTGTCAAACTCTTTCACCTAATATATTTACATTAAGTACCCCTGAGATGTAATGCAATGTTTAATGCACTTCATGTTGTTAACTACAACGAATAGAATGTATTTTCTTTCTCTTTGTATTTTTATATAAATATGGTACAAGATTATCCTATTTAAATCAATGTGATAAATGAGTAAGGCCAAAAGTATCTAAAAGTAATCAAAAAGTTGTCTGATTATATTACCTAAAATGTGTAATATAATGGATTACATTACTAACTACAATTTTTGACATGTAATTTGCAATCAGTATACAGTATATATACAGTTGTATTTTTTTTTACCCTTACCTTTTGTATGGCTTATGTTTCTTTTATGATTTAAAGAGCTACCTTGTTATATGTTCTGACACTGTAAGACTCTAAGGCCTTCACAGACATTTAATTAAAGAAAGAACTGAGTCTAGCTGCTGTCAGAGACTCAACCTGACACTCTTTCTAACACCTCTAATGGGTATCTGTGCTCCGCACTGGCTGAATGTCAGGTCATCTTGCCAAACTGTCTTGCATTTAAGCTCTGCATAAAATTCAGTCAAGGTCGTGCATTCCCAAATCCAGCTTATGTCACCATTCCAATCAAATCAGTGCAGACAGATCCATTGGGTTTGATGTATAGCGGATGATGGGGAAGCGGCAGATGGAGGCAGTTGTGCTGGAGAGTTTATAAACAGATTTCCACCTCCAGACTGGAAACTGGGGGTAAACACACATGGGGTAGTCTAGCAGCTCAAAGAAATGGATAAATGTTGATATTTGTTGCCATTTCCACCTTATCCATGAATCAATGGTGTCTGAAGTCTTGTAAATATGTCTTAATAATTGTAAACCTTATGGAAAGCTCTTAATTAGAGACTGGACTCATGACTGCTGCAACCATCTGCCCCCAATTACCCTAAGGAAAATAATATGCTACATAACACCTCATAAACACAAAGTCAACAGCATATTTAAATAAATAAATAAATGTTAAAGGTTTTCTGGTTGTTATCTCTGGAATGAGTCACTGACAAACGCCCACTCGCAGAACAACTTTGGTTTTTCGTTCCCAAGACGGTCTCTGAATTAACTGTTGGAAAACTTCCCTGAGAAACTTGATAGTATAATGTGTTGCCATGATATTAGAGACCAAAAATGTTGGTGGCAAGGTTTTCTGAGACAGCAGAAATATGTTAGTTTATGTTAGTTTTTGGTTTATGAATTAATCATCATATTGTTGCTACTGTAAATCATATTATGCTTAATTTAATAATTTTTAAAGTCATATTTAAGTTCTAAATCATATTCATTAAGGGTTATTATAACATATCTGTCTCCTATATCTGTGCTTATTAAAACAAATGGTCTCTTGCCCTGCCTAGTGGACATATCTGCTGATAATTACAAGAGCATAGTCATTATCTAATATTCATCTGATTACTGTCCTAACGTCTCTGATGATGTAAGCAAAGCAACGTACCTCTGGCTATGTATAAAATTTGTGGCCTGATCAAAGCACAGGAGTTTTTGTACTGATGGACTGCTGCAGCAGAAATCAGGATGAAGAGGAAAAGGAAGAAATATTACATTGTCTCTATCAAATTTCAGCATTGCTGCCATAATACAATTACGATGCCATTCGATTATGCACAATAGGGAGGCATATCCTGCTTCTGAAAATGCAGGGAAACTGCACTGCATGTAAAGTACTGTATGGAGTGCTAGAAAACAAATGACATTTGGAGCATTTTTAATTTGGTAGAGGCCAAATATTGAGGATGCAGTGAGTTGAATATTAATGTGTGGCATTAAATCCTGATGGTAGCTGGTTTCTAGCTGCTCACAAACCAAGTTAAACCAGCTTCCAGCTTTTTATAACAATGTAGGTTGGTCAGGCTGGTTTTGGAAAGATGGGGGCTGGTCAACCAGCTAATATCCAGCTGGAAACCAGTTAACTTAAGTTTATCTAAAATGAGATTTTCCTTCAAATATATCATGAGGTTTGCGAAAAGGGAAGTTCTCTGTGAAACTTTTTTTTTTTCTATTTTATTTTCACAAATGGGACAAAACTAAACCAGGCAGAAAGAAAGAGAGAGAGAGAGAGTTGCTAGGCAACAAACTTGGCATCAGAATATTTTTTCTTTTTCTTTTTTTTTTTTTTTTTTTTGCAGCAGTGCCTCACAGTGTGCCAGATCTAAATTCATTCATTTTTCGTTACAGTTTTGCCCTGTTTTCTTTGTGGTGGTAGACTAAAACCCTTACAGCGGTATTTCACTCGAGAAAGATTAATGCAAGGCGGTTTTGGCTCAGCTGACACCTTAAAAGAATAAAAATAGGATGAATACAGTGCAACCAAACAAGCAAACAAGATACAATTTCATGGCATTTTTAAAATATTTAAAGAAACAAAGATGTGGTGCATTTTTAGATGCTAAAAACACAAGATTGTGTTTCGTTTATGTTTGTGTTGTTTTCTGTTACTTTTACTCTGCCAAAGCCGTGTGTTTGCCACAGTTCACCATAATCACAGACGGCACCCATATGTCACTTTGTGAAATCGATAAAAACACGGAGCAGTGAACTGAAATAGCCTTTAACCCCTTCACTCGCCGTTAGGTGTTAGTATTCAAAACACTGTGCATTGCACAAATTCCCTCATGTAGTAATGCTAGGATTTTATACTATAGGACCTGTAGAGTGTCATACAGCCAGAGAATTGATAATTGCATAAATATACTCTACAAGTTAATGAATGCATATTTTGCCTGAAAATCTTGTTGTTGTTTCATGGAACTGTGTAGAGCAGTATTAAACATCAATATTTTAATTGTGCATGTAGATTTGCCAAACAGTGAAGACTGAATGTCACTGAATTACTGCTTAATGATTCTTTATGGTAATATTGCCCTTACAAAGAAGTTACATCTGCCAAGAGGTGGTTGACTTGAAAGAAAGAAAGAAAGAAAGAAAGAAAGAAAGAAAGAAAGAAAGAAAGAAAGAAAGAAATTGTTTAATATTGAAAAGGTAAAAGTATTTATCTTTAATTATTATTCAAATCTACACTTTATATAAAACATACCTAGTTCACTAGTAGTATTTATTAATTTATTTTTTAAAAAGTCTCTCATGCTCACCAAGGCTGTATTTATATTTGAAGAAAAATACAATAAAAACATACATTTTGTGAAATATTATTGCAATTTAAAATAGGCATTGTTTGTTTTAATATATTTTAAAATATAATTTATTGCTGTGATGCAAAGCTGAATGAAGTCTTCAGTGTCACATGACCTTCATTTTAATATGAAGTTTTAAATTTTTGACACTTTTTCTTTTAGGATTTTTTTTTTTTTTAGAATTTTTGATGAACAGAAGGTTCAAAAGAACAGCATTCATTGGAAATAGAAGTCTTTTGTAACATTATAAATGCCTTTACTGTGACTTCTGATCAATTTAACGCATCCTTTCTAAATAAAAATTTTATTTCTTTAAAAAGACTAAAGACCAGCAGACCAAGGGTGAGCAAACGATGAGTAAATGATGACAGATTATAGATTATTACAGAGTTTTCTGTGCATTATATGCAGATATACATATTTTGTAACCTATTTTCCTGTAGCATTACAATAACAGGGTGTGGACAATGGCATCATGATTTTGACACAAAATTTTTGCCATTTAAAATTCAGTGTTTACAGTTAGAGTTTACAAAAATTTAATGTTGGTTGTTTATAAAGTTGATAGAACACTATTTGGAGATATTTTCTGGTTTCTAACCTTATTAAGCCTCTATTAGACAAAATAAAACATGCTTTTAGAGCCATATTATCACAGTGCTGCAGATGAATGTTCAAAACAGTGACTAAAACATCACAGTGTGTCCTATTTATCCTTTGGGTCCGAACCATGGCATATACAGTCCAGCCAAACAGAAGTCTCCATTACTAGCGTCTGTCAGCACTGCATTCTCATTCATCTGATTGTTAGCAGAGAGGCTGATGGCGAGCTCCTCCCCAGAGTCCCGCCAAATGAACACTAATGGCTGAGAGATCACGCTGTGGATGGGCTGCTAATGGTGATGGAGCTGTCTTCCCTGAGATTCGATGTGAAAGCACCGAGTCTGGCTCCACTGTGCCTGTGCTCTTGTCAGGAACATTTGTCTGTATTAAAGGGTTCATGAAGCACTTGTTGAAAGAGTGAAGTTTGGCTGCCCTTGAAGTGTTTATGACATCTTTTCACCCAATATGAACTTGACAAAGATGAAGCTTTTTTGCCACCAGACAACACAAAAACATAACCCGAACAATAACCAGCTATTGATTGTGTGTCATATTCTGTATGTTGTATATAAGAAATACAATGACAAAACGATCAGATTTAGGCACTTACAATGAACAGCTCACCAGATAAACATAAACATAACAGCTTCAAAATTTGTGTTTTCGGTATGGGTGTGTGCAGTTTTTCCCCAAAGAAAAATAAATCCTCCAAAAATTAGCCTTATAAAATGCTTATAAATCCTCCAAAAATTAGCCCAAAAGTGCCTCATGACCAATTTTTTTTTACTTTTTTTTTTTTTTTTTTAAATAAAATTAGGGATGACTGGAGATGAAAGCTTCAGCGAAGGTTCTACCAGGAAGACTAATGCCACGTCATTCATTCATTACTATTAGCTCTGGCCAATAACTGCTTGACACTTGGAGTATGTTGGAGGTAACACATTACAAGTAACGCGAGTTATGTAATCAGATTACTTTTTCAAGTAACTAGTAAAGTAATGCATGACTTTTTAATTTACAAGAAAATATCAATTTTTCAAATTAGTAATGCCAGTTACTTTGTTTTCCCATTTATCGACTGACGGCTCCTATGTTGAGAGAAATCAGGAGTAAGTGAAGATGTGTTGTGTGCGCTGTGTAAACATGATGTTAGTTCTAGTGAAATGTAAACTTAGAATATGACACAAACCTGCAATAATTAAATGAGAAATAACACAAATATCCTTTATGGGCCAGATTTACTAAGAGCTTGCACCAGTGCAAACCGTCTTTTGGCATTAAAATAGTACTGTCAGGATTTACTGAAGACGTGCATTGAAGAATTAGCGCTGAAAAGGCATGGACACAGTTATTTTTGCGCCTGACCTTATTGAATATGCATTTGTAGGAGTTTTAAAATGAATCACGCGATTTACTAACGTTTGCGCTTGTCAAATTACTGGTATTTGCACCATTATTTAATGCCTAAAAAAGCATGTCTTAAAGCAGGTGCTAATTTGTGCTGCTCTTGGTAGATTGCGCTGGTCATTATGGAAATGATCTGGCTGTGTTCTTTATGGTGTGCATTGTCAGTAAATCACACACAGAATTTTCCTTCCCATCGGCACTTTTTTGGAATTGCGCTCTAACGCCCTTTTTAGTAAACCTGGCCCTATGTATTTAGTCCCATTTTATTTAACCAGTGTCTTTTCTGCTGACCTTAAATGATCCAATTCAACCACACAAATAAGCAAAACCTATTTTTGTACTGCTGAAGAGTGCTGAACTTTCTTCTCCTGCATCTTTTTCTTTATGCAATCCAGAATGACAGCACAGCTGAAAGGTTTGTTTGAGCTGCGCCCCCTACTGTACAGGCTTTTTCATTTCACTTTTGGTTTGAAAGGGCTTTTACATTTGCCAAAGTTTTTTTTTTTTTTTCTATTTTAAAAACAAACAAGCAAGTCCAGCTCAGATGAGAAAAGTAACGCAAAAATATCGTAACATATTACTTTCCATAAAAGTAACCTGAATCACAAAAATCTTCACAATTCACAACTTTCAAAACTGCTTTACGTAGTTTTTGTCTACTGAAAGTTTTTTTCTTTGGAAATACGTTTCGTCTACTGAACAGTCAGTATGTTGTTAAACAACAGTACAGTCCATCAAACGCACTGTACTTCAGCCCCTCACAGCCTCATTTTCATTCCTGTCAAAAATTAAATATGGCGCTACCCTGACTAAGGTCTATTGCTTTTTTTTTTCAATAGTGACAAAAAGTAACCCCAGAGGCCTTTTAATTATCAGCTAAAATGCCCCATACAAAGCCTCATTAGCCTCTCCATTTCACTTGTAATATCAATAACAGTAATATTCATTTGAACATGAGTTTGGGCTTGCTACAGTGTCTAATTTATAAGGATACAATCTTCTCTTTCATTTCCTTTTTGACAGTAAGGTGTAGTGATCCCTAGGGTATCCATTGTTCAATGTGCATTTACCTCAGCATTAATTATGTATGTGTCTCCATTTGACCCAGCATGCACTGGGACCTCATACTGGGAAGTGTTGAACGTAACTGCCTACGCAGGATTGAATGTCCATAGATATTTGAGATCTTGATGAAAGTGTATGGAAATATTTATTGGTTCATAAAGAATCCCAGAAATTTTGGGGGTCGTAATTACTACCTGTACAGATGAGAACAAAATGTGACAAATTAGGGGTGTTTGGATCATTAATTATTCACGCCTCATTTGGTAAAGCCTCAACCTAATTTTGCTCATGATGATTATTGGTGATAGACTGATGCTTTTTTTTCATTATTATTTTGACTGAATTATCATTACATACAGATTATATGACCTCATATTACTTAGACAGGAATTACCTTGAAAATTAATTTCTCTTGCTGCAGGACTGTTTAGGCTAACTGCTACAAAGTAAAATAATATAAATGTTACAAGTTACATCGCCTAAATTATGACTTTCCTTATACATACTATATGTAAACATATCTAAAACCTTGTTAATTTTTTATTATCAACATCAAAATTAACTTTGCCCCACTGGCCAAAAACGTTGAAGATCATAAAGTGAGTTTTGTCAGTATTTTGTAAAATAAACATTAATTATATTTCATATGATATCCTATTATGAAATTTTATTAAGTTTGAACTCTCTGGAATACTTGATTCTGACTGGTCATTTGAGAAATTCTGAGAACTCTGGTAAAATTGCACATTAAATTGAAAATAGATTTTTGGAGTTGGACAGACAAGGATATGTTTAATAATTGTAAGACTGGGGCAAGTTGTCACGTGTTTTATATGTTACGTCATTTTATATAACTCATTACTTGCAATATCCATTTGCCAAAACAATGATTTAATATTTTTGTTTGTATTGCCTTTTACTTTTTTGTTTTTAATTCATGATTGTTGTTTTTCATAATTTTTTTTTTTTTTTTTTTTACTGTTGTGTTGAATAGCCTATTGAGCCTATTGTGTTAGACGCCATATTGAATTTAACGCGGATGAAAACGAGGCTGTGAAGACTTACAATCTTTACATTGACATGCACTATAAAGGTCCTAGATCACGTAATTTTCACAACTCACAACTTTTAAAACTGTTTTATGGCAACTATGTTGTTAAACAACAGTAGAATCCATTGAACGCACTGTACTTCAGTCCCTCACAGCCTCATTTTCATTCCTGTCAAAGATAAAATATGGCGCTTCTCTGACTAAGGTCTGTTTAAGACAACTTACTTCATATAATGCGACTACATGTCCAGCTATTGGGCATAAGTGTTTCAAATGAACAATATATAATTATTAAATTAATAGTTTTTGTAGCCAAGACTGTATAGTGTAAGTACGTGCACACCCTGTTGTCTAGATATTCGGTACTGATTATTGAAAATATAGCAATGATTACAACCCCAAAATTAACAAGACGATGTACAGGTGCATCTCAATAAATTAGAATGTCGTGGAAAAGTTAATTTATTTCAGTAATTCAACTCAAATTGTGAAACTCGTGTATTAAATAAATTCAATGCGCACAGACTGAAGTAGTTTAAGTCTTTGGTTCTTTTAATTGTGATGATTTTGGCTCACATTTAACAAAAACCCACCAATTCACTATCTCAACAAATTAGAATATGATGACATGCCAATCAGCTAATCAACTCAAAACACCTGCAAAGGTTTCCTGAGCCTTCAAAATGGTCTCTCAGTTTGGTTCACTAGGCTACACAATCATGGGGAAGACTGCTGATCTGACAGTTGTCCAGAAGACAATCATTGACACCCTTCACAAGAAGCCACAAACATTCATTGCCAAAGAAGCTGGCTGTTCACAGAGTGCTGTATCCAAGCATGTTAACAGAAAGTTGAGTGGAAGGAAAAAGTGTGGAAGAAAAAGATGCACAACCAACCGAGAGAACCGCAGCCTTATGAGGATTGTCAAGCAAAATCGATTGAAGAATTTGGGTGAACTTCACAAGGAATGGACTGAGGCTGGGGTCAAGGCATCAAGAGCCACCACACACAGACGTGTCAAGAAATTTGGCTACAGTTGTCGTATTCCTCTTGTTAAGCCACTCCTGAACCACAGACAACGTCAGAGGCGTCTTACCTGGGCTAAGGAGAAGAAGAACTGGACTGTTGCCCAGTGGTCCAAAGTCCTCTTTTCAGATGAGAGCAAGTTTTATATTTCATTTGGAAACCAAGGTCCTAGAGTCTGGAGGAAGGGTGGAGAAGCTCATAGCCCAAGTTGCTTGAAGTCCAGTGTTAAGTTTCCACAGTCTGTGATGATTTGGGGTGCAATGTCATCTGCTGGTGTTGGTCCATTGTGTATTTTGAAAACCAAAGTCACTGCATCTATTTACCAATAAATTTTGGAGCACTTCATGCTTCCTTCTGCTGACCAGCTTTTTAAAGATGCTGATTTCATTTTCCAGCAGGATTTGGCACCTGCCCACACTGCCAAAAGCACCAAAAGTTGGTTAAATGACCATGGTGTTGGTGTGCTTGACTGGCCAGCAAACTCACCAGACCTGAACCCCATAGAGAATCTATGGGGTATTGTCAAGAGGAAAATGAGAAACAAGAGACCAAAAAATGAAGGCCACTGTCAAAGAAACCTGGGCTTCCATACCACCTCAGCAGTGCCACAAACTGATCACCTCCATGCCACGCCGAATTGAGACAGTAATTAAAGCAAAAGGAGCCCCTACCAAGTATTGAGTACATATACAGTAAATAAACATACTTTCCAGAAGGCCAACAATTCACTAAAATTTTTTTTATTTTTTTTTATTGGTCTTATGAAGTATTCTAATTTGTTGAGATAGTGAATTGGTGGGTTTTTGTTAAATGTGAGCCAAAATCATCACAATTAAAAGAACCAAAGACTTAAACTACATCAGTTTGTGTGCATTGAATTTATTTAATACACGAGTTTCACAATTTGAGTTGAATTACTGAAATAAATGAACTTTTCCACGACATTCTAATTTATTGAGATGCACCTGTATATGTTCATTTCTTATTAAAGCAGTTTTGCATCTATATTCCGTGTATTGGCTCTCATCCCATTTCCCAGTGCCAACGTCATTTGAACAGACCAATGAAACGTCTTCTTTCGCAGGCTGAAAACAAGTTCCATGAAGAGGCTCGAAGAACACTGGACCCTCGCGAATCTAGTGGGCTAGTCAACTGAAGCAGCAGACACAACTTTTACCAGGGCTGTGTTTATTTACCCGAGCTGTACGGTCTCCAGAGCAAAGTTACACTCCAGAATTCAGCACCGGAGCTGTCCAGCCTCCGCGCCTTCCGCTCGCGCCCCACGAACAGCGCTGTTTGCTCGGCTGCGGAATATTTGTTTGACGCGGTTACACACTGTACATTTACACACGCGTAGCCTTCACTGACGAAAGCAATCCTTGAAATGACTGCTGGCACCGCGTGAGAGGAGCAGACGAAATCGAGTCCCAAGTACCGGAGCACCATCCCATTTCCTTCAGGTTAGTCTTAGTTCTTTTCTAACTATAGGTAGCCTACTAACTAAATGTCATTTTTACAGTCCACATTTAGTAAATCTTACAGGACGTGCATTGTATGCAACACAGAACATGCATTCAGATTGCTGGGCATAAACGCACGCAACTTACTGTGCATGGACGTAAATTTGACGAGACGGATCATTCATGCATCAGTTTTGTGTGGGTGTAGAAAAATGCCCCGTCTATACCATCCGATCTAGGTCAGTGCTGTTTGGCGGGTGTGGATGAGAGCCATGCATTATCATTTTCCACTGTGAGATGTAATGAGGCTGGTTTGATAGCCAGCTGCCAGACTTTACGCAATAACTTTTGTTACACTGACACTTAATGTTGCACGTGACGTATTTACAATGTTGGATGTGCTGTGAAATGTTTCACACGATAACTTGTACGTGGTGAAGTGTACAAGCTCCTTTGAGCGGCACTGCAGAGGTAAGTTTTTCTGGATCAATTGCAGTCTCTTTGTGAGACCCTTGTGCATCACTTCTGACGTCACAGTCCAGGAGAGAGCAGGGCGTTATGTAGTCATTGAGGAGATGAAGTCAGGTGCCCGCATTCAGAGAAGTCTTACATTTGGGGAAAATCATGTAGCTGTAGAATTTCACAGAACATAATTTAAATACATTTCTATAGAATTCTATATAATTTAAACTAATAGTCAAATTTATATATTTGTTTGTTTGTTTGTTTGTTTTAGATAACAATATTTTAATCATTAATATTAATAACAAATAATATTATTTTATTACTGAATGTAAAATTGAATATTGTAAGTAATATTATTTCAGAACTGAAGAGTATTATTATGGTATTGCTACCTGCAGAATATTAAATAATAATAACATCATTTTCATCATTATCATCAACAATAACAACAACAACAATCATCATCATTATTATTAATATTAATATTATTAATACTAATGCTAATAATGCTAATGTTAATGCTAATAATAATAATAATAATAATAATAATCAAGAAAATAAAGAAAATAAAGCTAATCTAATCCAAACATATAGGTTAATAGGAGTGTACTGAATTTGAATGCTCTGTACATTTTACAAACTCTTGAACACACCTTGCATGTTTATGACTCTTTTTCTGTTATCTAACATTTGATATATTTCATCATATTCTATTCTTGGCCTTTTCTAGTTCCCTTACGTGCCTGCTATTCATTATTGTTCAGTATTAGTATTGCTTCAGTTGATCTATTTGACATGAACCCCCACTATTAGCCCTGTCCTACTTCTTCAAGACCCTCCTCCACCTTTTGGTGCCTGGTTCTCTCCTGTCTGCCCTACTACCCACAGTGCACCATGAGTGTCAGCTCTGGAACCCAGCAGACACTCGAGGGTTCCTTCATCTCTCTCACAGTGCTCATTGTCACCTCCTCTCAGAAGAGCGCCTGGCACAGACTCAGTGCCTGACAGGAACTGAATGCCAACGTGGGGGCTCCTCTCTCTAGAGGCATTTACATTCAAATTCCTCCACATTGCGACGCCTCCGTACCCATAGGCCAGCGTGCGAGAGGAATCTCAACTCCCCGTACTCATAGTTTGGCCAGCACACTTTGATTTTGGGCCAGTGAGTGTCCAAAGTCAGGCTTTATGGGATGCGATGGCATATATGTGTTCATAAACGCTCCCAAAGCGCACGAGCCCACATTGCACAGATTATGTGTTTTATTACTTTGTTGCTCATTAGCGTTTACAGAGCGCGTTGGCGATTTTATTTTTGAAGTTTGGCTGCTTTTTTTTTTTTTGGTGGGTGTTTGTGATTCCAATCACTGGCAGAAGGTGGCCTTAGTGAACTCGTTAGTGTGATTAGTTCCAGGCTTTTGGGGATGGGATATTCACGTCAATGGGAAGCATTCCCATGGAAAAAAGAATGCTTTGTCGCTGTCCTATTCACAGAACGGTTCCCCACAGGAGCAGCACATGAAAGGCAGGGTTTGTTGGAATTCAAGTCAGCGACAGCTTGACAGTGCGAAGCCGATTTGTGAAACATGGTATTACAATAATATTAGAGGAAAAAACAAAGGCTGGTGAACATGTAGGTGCAATGCATCTGAAACATTAGCATTCAGAAGTCAGGAAACAAGTGTAGCTTCTGAAATGTGTCCATTATTGAAACTGTAGCTCACCACATTACAAGGAATAGTTCACCCAAAAAAAGACATTCTGTGTTCATTTAGTCACCTATGTTGCAGCATGAATTTCTTTCTTCAACAAAGGAGATATTTTTAAGAATATACATGATTTTTCCCCGTATTTTCAATTGTTTGAGGACTGAAGCATCTTCTGAATTCATTCATGAGTTCGGATTAGTCCAATTCATGAATGATTCATTTTGACTGCCTTTCTGAACCAAATTAAGAAGAACCGACTCAAAGGAATTATTTGTTCATGAATCAGCATCTCTTTTTCTCTTGCTGCCATTTTGACAAAATATTTACAGTTTTTCTCACTCACTTTGGTGCATTTCTCAGATCAGAAATGAAATTTTCAAAACTACTTGTTCAATCTCCACATCATCTAGTCACTTGTGCACATCATAAAAGCAGTTTCTCATTCTTTTGAACAAGTTGCAGTTGCTTTGGTACATTCATGCAACTGATTATGCACATTTGTCTGTGGTTTCCGACATTATCAGTTGCTAATGTTATATTGCTCAAAATGTATTATATAGTGCAATTGTGCAATTGTCTTACCCCTCAAAACATCTAGTCATTAGTTCATCGTAAAAGTCATTAAATGCAAAATGGTTGTCATAAACTGTCAAGCATATTTTCTACACATTTCTGTTAGACTTTTTGTAAATTTGCCATGAACTGTGCAAGTGAATCTTGACTTTCACTAATGAAGAGAATATAGATCAACCAATTATAAACCAGTTCTCTGAAATAGCTTAAAGGTGCTTCTCATGAACCTTCAATTGGAAAGCATATATAGACAGAGGACAACACAAGAGTTACAAATTCTGACAATGGATGAACATCCAGAAAATGATCAGGGTCAACAGCTGAGAGGAAGAAGAGGAGTAAGGATGCGTGGTGGAAGGGTACAGAGGTAAAACAGAGGAAGAGGCAGAAGAGGCCAAGGACAGAGGCACATATCAGATGAAATAAGGGCCACTATTGTGGATCATGTTGTCAATCATGGCCTTACAGTGGCTGAGGCGGGTCAAAGGGTGCAGCCAAATATTGGGAGATCGACCATATCCTCAATAATTCAAACATTTCGAAACAGTCTGTTTCAATCAATATCCCACATACAGTAATGTGTAAATTTGTACTTTTGAAATGGATATATGGCATACATAAAAAGCGCAGCCTTCTGCATTTCAGTACAGTAACTGTCATTCAAACTGTTGTCATAGTTTACATCAGGTAATACTAACAGAGTGCAGTGCTATATTGACAACAAGACTAAGCATTTTGACTATCTTCTTTGTGAACAATGACACAAGGACTTTTCATTCTGATGGCACTATGTTCATTGACATAAATACTTACATTTGACAGATGAACTAATGATTTTGAGTAAGTTAAAGGCTTTTGCAGGAAATCCATTGTGTGGTGCTGTTTGTACGAATTGTTTTGAGAAATACACATACTTCTTTGCAAATATTAAGGACGATTCGAGAAATGCACCAAAGTGGCTGAGAAAAACTGTAACTTATAAACTACTAATAAAAGGATGTACTGTAGCTATTATTCTTTCTTTTTTATTTATTTATTCATTTTTATCAATCATGTTTGGTTTACACATGTTTACACTTCCCCCCTGAAGGAGGGAACGGAGACGTTACGTCATAGTGACTGACGTAAAGGGGATCTCGCCAGAGAGCCTAATCACCTTCGAGTGTTAACAAAACAAGCCAATGACAGTTGGCGTGTGTGCTTTGCATCGTGCACCCCGGAGAGCGCGTGCAGATGCACAACGGTTTTTCGCTGAGGAGCCGAGACGGTGTGCCTCGGCCGTACAGCGGTGGTACAGCAACTGTGGCGACGGGACGTAACGTCTCCGTTCCCTCCTTCAGGGAATGAGGGTTACATATGTAACCGAGACGTTCCCCTTCAGTCAGTCACATTCAATGTTACGTCATAGTGACTGACGTAAATGGGATCCCTATGAAAACGGCACTATTGCTGACCCCCTCCAGTGCTCTGCGGAAGCCGGCAAGTCCCCCCACACCAGTTGGGACGGAAGATAGGACAGGGCTTAAGCAGAGATGAGAGCCACTGCTGTTCCGTACAGTGGGTATGGATAACACTGGGACAGCGTACCCAAGAAGGGGAACGCTACGGAAGCCACATCCTGCATAAAGGAGGTGCCATGTGGAGATTACACATATGGACTGGCCAAGGGCAGTATTACATATGGAAGTCTCTGAGGTAGACTCAGCCAGCCTGGGGTGAGATCAAAACACAGCAGAGACGGCAGAAGTCTCTGACAGGGAAAAACACAGGCTCACCGTGAGGGGAGCCGCACCATGGAAGAACACACATGTGGGATCACCCGAAGGGGGAATCACTACACACGGGCACCTAGCCCAGCACAAGGGCTGACCTTGGGCATACACACGAGTGCTGTACCTGGCGTCTGGCGCTCCGCCACTCCTGACTGCCGAGAGTGTGGGAGGGACTTCAACAGGGTTCGCCAAAGGGGAACTGAACTGAGAAACAATACAAGCGCACGCATCTGGTCCATAGAGGGGAATGGCGCAGCAAGCGTGATCGACACCGAGAGGGTCTGGTGTTACTGGCCACCTGAGGCAAGAACAAGAGAGGACACAGGCTCTACACAGAGACTATAGAATCTGGCAAACGTGTTAGGCATCGCCCAGCCGTCAGCTCTACAGATGTCTGCTATCGAGGCACCCCGCGCCAATGCCCAAGAAGATGCCACGCCTCTCGTAGAGTGTGCTCTCATTCCGAGGGGGCATGGTAAATGTTGGGCATGGTATGCCAAGACTATAGCCTCCACTATCCAGTGGGCAAGTCTTTGTTTGAAGACAGCCTTTCCCTTTTGCTGTCCTCCGAAGCAGATGAAGAGCTGGTCTGAGGTCCTGAAGCTCTGTGTGCGGTCCACATAAACGCGCAAGGCGCGGATGGGACAGAGCAGAGCAATGGCTGGGTCTGCCTCCTCCCGAGGCAGAATTTGCAAGTTCATCACCTGATCCCTAAAGGGCATGGTGGGAACTTTGGTTACATATCCAGGCCGGGGTCTCAGGACAACGTGAGAGTCAGCCAGTCTGAATTCTAGGCATGAATCGTCGACCGAAAATGCCTACCGGTCCCCTACCCTCTTGACTGAGGCCAATGCAGTGAGGAGCACTTCAACTACAGAAACTTAAGCTCTAATGACTGCAGAGGCTCGAAGGGCTCCTCCTTCAAGGCCGTCAGGACCGAAGGGAGATCCTAAGAGGGTACCAGATGAGGGTGCGGAGGATTTAACCTCCTCGCCCCTCTGAGGAACCTGATGACCAAGTCGTGCTTCCCCACAGACTTACCGTCTACTGCATCGTGATGTACGGCAATAGCGGCAACATACACTTTGAGGGTGGAGGGAGACAGCCTTCGCTCCAACCCATCTTGCAGGAAAGAGACCACGACCCTGACCGGGCATCTACGGGGGTCTTCCTGGTAGGAAGAGCACCAATTGATGAACAGGTTCCACTTCAGCCTGTAAGCGTGTCTTGTAGACGGGGCTCTAGCTGAAGTGATGGTGTTTACTACTGCTGGAGGTAGCACACCTAGAACCTCCGCGTCCCGTCCAGGGACCACATGTGGAGATTCCACAAGTCTGGACGCGGGTGCCCCATTTCTGAGAAAGGAGATCCCTCCTCAGAGGAATTTGCCAAGGAGGGGCTGTCGCGAGGAGCATCAGTTCCGGGAACCAAGTCCGATTGGGCCAATATGGCACCACCAAAAGGACTTGCTCCCCGTCCTCCCTGACCTTGCACAGGGTCTGTGCGAGAAGGCTCACTGGGGGAAACGCATATTTGTGTAGCTGTGTGCCAGCGCGTCTGTGCCGAGGGTCCCCTCGGACAGGGAGTGAAACAGCTGGCAGTGGGACGTGTCCGGGGAGGCAAACAGGTCTACCTGAGCGTCCCTGAAGCTTCTCCAAATCAGCTGGACTGTTTCAGGGTGGAGTCGCCATTCTCCCGGAAGGGCGGGCTGACGTGAGAGCTCGTTGGCTGCACGATTGAGCTCGGCTGGGACATGAACGGCATGAAGCGACCTCAGATGCTTCTGACTCAAAAGGAGGAGATGGCGGGTGAGTTGCGACATGTGACGGGAGCGTAGACCGCCTTGGTGGTTGATGTACGCAATGGTCGCAGTGTTGTCGGACCAGTACATGCTTGTCGTGTAGCAGCGATTTGAAGCGGCGCAGAGCAAGCCATACTGCTAGCAACTCGAGGCAGTTGATATGCCACTGCAGTCGGGGCCCTGTTCAGAGCCCCGCAGCTGCATGCCTGTTGCACATGGCACCCCAGCCCATGGCAGAGGCATCTGTTGATACAACAACATGCCTGGACACTTGCACTAGGGGAACTCCTGCCCGAAGAAAAGCAAGATCTGACCACGGGCTGAAGGTCTGACGGCAGGACGAAGTGACTAAGACTCGGTACATGCTGCGTCGCCATGCCCATCTCGGGACCCGATCGTGAAGCCCACACTGAAGCAGTCTCATATGAAGCAAACCGAGTGGCATGACAGTGGCTGCAGATGCCATATGCCCCAGGAGCCTCTGAAACAGTTTCAGTGGAACCGACCTCTTGGAGTTGGACCCCCCCCCGAGTCCAACTCCATGCCGAGAAAAGAGATCCTCTGCACAGGGGAGAGTTTGTTCTTTTCCCAGTTGACCCGAAGCCCCAACTGGCTGAGATGGCTGAGCACCGTGTCCCTGTGTTCGCACAACTGTGCTCAAGACTGGGCCTGTATGAGCCAGTCGTCGAGGTAGTTGAGAATGTGAATGCCTGCATTCCTTAATGGAACAAGGGCTGCCTCCATGACCTTGGTGAAGACAAGAGGTGACAGGGACAGCCCGAAGAGGAGGACCTTGTACTGATATGCTCGCCCTACGAACACAAAGTGGAGAAACGGTCTGTGTCGAGGGAGGATCGAGACATGAAAGTACGCGTCCTTCAGGTCGATCGCTGCGAACCAATCGAAAGGACGGATGCATTGAAAGATGCGTTTCTGCGTCAACATCCTGAACAGGAGCTTGTGAAGGGCCCTGTTCAGAACGCGCAGGTCCAAGATTGGTCGTAACCCACCGCCTTTCTTGGGTACGATGAAGTAAGGACTGTAAAACCCTGACCTCATCTCAGCTGGAGGGACCGGCTGTATCGCGTCCTTTGCCAGCAGGACCGCAATCTCTATACGCAAGACAGGAGCATCTTTGTCCAGCACAGAGGTGAACTGAATGCCCCTGAACTTGGGAGGGCGCCGGGCGAATTGAATCGCATAGCCGAGTCTGATGGTTCTTGTGAGCCAGCGAGACGGTCTGGGGAGCACTAGCCAGGCCCCCAGCGACCGAACAAGCGGGACTAGGGGAACCATCGACGTACCCGCAGTGGGGCAGCGAGGTGGAACACAAAGACCCGACCCGGAAGGCAGTGCGTCCCAGAGTGGGGTCTGAGTGCGCGGTGCGACACTTACGTGGCTCCACAGCTGGGCAGGGGGTGCGTGAAGAGGCATTGCGTCCTCGAACCGGACCCTGCTCCCCACTGGCGAAAGGAGAGGGGGACGGGAGTGTGGAGACTGTGTCTCGTGCACTGCCATCCTTGCCCTCTTGGGACCCGGAGAGAAAGGAAACTGCTCTCTTTTTTGAGGTTTTGGGTACCAATGGCTGGGGAGCCAGTGGCGGAACAGACCAAAAAGGAAACAAAAGATTCTCCACCCGGCCCTCCTCCGGGGGAAGGAGTGGTGCGGTCACCATCTCCTGAAGAGCAGGATCCAAGGACTCCGGGTCACCCGTCTCAGGGACGCCGCTTGCCCGCTTGTCAGCCTCCCTCATATCCGCCAAGGTCAGCCATAGGTGGCGCTCCTGGACCACCAATGTGGACATCGTATGACCCAGGGCCCGCGCCATGACTTTCGTCGCCCTTAGGGCGAGGTCCGTCACTGTGCGCAGTTCCTGCATCACACCTGGGTCAGCACCACCCTCGTGCAACTGCTTTAACGCCTTGGCCTGGTGGACTTGCAGGAGGGCCATGGCGTGCAGGGTGGAAGCAGCCTGTCCAGCAGCACTGTAAGCCTTGGCCGTTAGAGCGGACGAGAACTTATAGGCCCTCGACGGAAGGTGTGCATTACCCCTCCAGGTGGCAGTGCTCTGCAGGGCAGAGTTGTATGGCAATAGCGCACTCGACTGGGGGGATCTCCACATACCCTTGGGCCACCCCATCGTCGAGGGTGGTGAGGACGGAGGAGGCGCCAGGCTTGTTTCGGGCAGAAAAAGGTGCCCTCCGATGCAGCGATTGACATCCTGTCATCCTCTGGTGCTCCGAATGAGATGCTGGGCCCCGCCTTGTCTGAGGATCCAGCGAACTCGTCCGGAAACACCAGATGGTGCGATGTGCTGGAGGAATGAGAGGCCCGCGGAGACGCACTCGACGGGGAAGCTCTCACTGTGATCCTCAGATCACCCTGACCATGAGCCGAAGAAGCCCTCCGAGAGACGGAGGAACTAGAACGGGGCATGGCGAGGGGGATACCCCCTTGTTTGACGATGAGGTATCTGGACCGCAACATCGCGATGGTCATGTTCCCGCAATGAGAACATGACTCATCCACGAGCGCTGCTTCAGCGTGCTGAAAGCCCAAGCATGAGACACAGCGATCGTGACCATCAGATGAAGCCAGGAAACGATCACACCCAGAAACACATGAGCGGGAAGCCATCTTTAAAAAGACTCCCGTCGCTCGTGGAGCTCTTTTAGATTTTCTCTTTTAGAAAATAAAGTGTTGAAGCGCCCCGGAGGGGTCGCTGCGCGACCGCAGTTTGATGAGCTGCAGCACGCCGTCCAACCCAGAAGAGGCAGCAGCACTGGATCGGCAACCTCCGCTGACGTGCCATAACGCCAACACACTCGCTGACTGTAGATGCTCTCTTCTGTGATTGCACAAGCAGGAAGGCTCGGCTCTGAAGCGAAAAGCTGATGTGTGTCTGCACGCGCTCTCCTTTTATACCCGCGCTGCGGGCGGGGTGCGCGATGCAAAGCACGCATGCCAACTGTCATTGGCTTGTTTTGTTAACACTCGAAGGTGATTGGGCTCTCTGGCGAGATGCCATTTACGTCAGTCACTATGACGTAACGCCGAACGTGACTGACTGAAGGGGAACAATAGAACGATAGAACGATATATGGATAGAGCGATGGATAGAGTGATGGATAGAACGAAAGAACGATAGATAGATCGATAGATCGATAGATAGATAGATAGATAGATAGATAGATAGAATGATAGAACGATAGATAGATAGATACATACATAGATTGATAGATAGATAGATAGATAGAAAACAGACAGACAGAAAAATAAATAGATGATAGATTTTTTCTTCATTCTTCCTTTAAATTAACTTTCTAAATAAGCAGGTTCACTAAAATGAATCAAGTTTAATATACTGTATATGAGGGAGAATGAATATTTTAGGTGAGCAAGTTTGATTATTGCCTCAGTTGACTTTGTCTGCAGATTGTCATAAGGACAGGGAGAAAAATAATTATGCAGAAAAATGTAATTTAATTGAACACTTAGAAGAGGCAATGTTACCTTTACATGAAGTAAATGCACTAAAGCATATTCTGCTGAACATCTGTGCAGACAGATGCCTCACACAGAATGATAATTAGACGCCACAGTGTCCCTGGTATCCTCACATAAATTGCCTATAAACTCCAATTCACAGCCTCACTTTATGAGACACGATTTCACACAGTACACATATATGTCAACATGACATTGAAAACAAGCACAGATAATAACCAGTGCTTCAGAGGATGAATGTGATTTAATTATCACAAAGGAATCTATCTATATAAAAAGTATAACTAACACATTTCTCTTCTGTGACACATTATATAAAACATTATATATTTAAAAAAAAAATTAATATATAGATAAACTCAGCTATTATTTCGCAAACTATTAATTGACACAAATTTCTTCTGAGGTTCAGGACCATAATGTGATTGGCTGCACTGAATCTGTGTCAAATGTCAAGTAGAGAGACAGAGACAGCAGAGCCATGTACTTATGTGAGTTTTCATACATGTCTCCCGCGCCGCCCCCAGCTTAATTTCTTTTTCAGGAGAGTCATCTACATTTTTCAAGGAAGTATAGCTGGCCTGTTAGTGAGCTGTGTTGGTGAGAGAGCCGCTGCCCAAAATACACTGCATCCTTTGAGCTCATGGGAAAGATATTCCTCTCTTTTATTTCTGTGAGATTGCTGACTTGGTGCACCCTTTAGTGCAAATCTCCTAATCTAAACATTCTCAGGGACCTCAATTTTCCTCTGAGCAATAAAAATATTCAGCCTTTTGTATGAATTCAGGTCAGTGAATATTGTATTTGCTTGTGCAGGGGTTTTAATAAAGAATAGGTAATTTATTTAATGCTTTCCTTGAGGTGTCACATTCTGCCTGTTCCTGTTTATAAGTCTTTTTAATCAACCTTCATCAACTATAGCAATGCATTATTTTCATTAGTACAACATCTTAATATTCAGAAGATAAATTTCAGATCTTTACTGGTGGATATAGGACAACATTTAGGACATTTTGATAAAATCCATTTGGTGAATCACACACCTTGAGAAGCCCATCTGTCACTGAAAAAGCACTTTCTCAGGTGTCAATCACCACAGACCTCCATCTCCATATTCAAATGAGCGGTCAACCAATATGGGCTTTTCAGTGGCTGATTCTCTAATTATTACATTTAGTCCTCCCCAATTCTGACTAAGTGGTTACAGCTTTTGTGTCAAACTCACCACAAAATAGAACATTAGCAAATCTTTCATTTAAAATTCACAGGTGTGGCTCAGAATACAAATGCTGTTCTTTCTATTTCCAGAGGCAACATCCTTGCAGAGATTTAAAGGGATAGTTCACCCAAAAATTAAAATTACCCCATGATTTACTCACCCTCAAGCCATCCTAGGTGAATATGACTTTCTTCTTTCAGATGAATACAATCGGAATTATATTAAAAAAATGTCCTGGATCTTCCAAGCTTTATAATGACAGTGAACGGTGGCCGAGATTTTTGAAGTCCAATAAAGTGCATCCATCTATCATAAAAAGTGCTCCACACAGCTCTGAGGGGTTAATAAAGGCCTTTTGAAGTGAATCGATGTGTTTGTATAAGAAAAAATCCATATTTAAAATTTTATAAACCGTAATCTCTAGCTTCCGCTAACTGTCATGTGCGCGTTCACGAAAGAAAAACAGCGTAAGCTCCGGTGAGAAGTGACGAACGCATAAGTGCAGAGGAGAGAGCAAAACAAAACACTCATGAATTAGAAGTACAAAATGAGGATTTGTAAAGAAAATTGTCAGAAGATTTCAATATAAGCCACCGGAGCTTACGCTACGTCCTGCGCCATCCGCTGAAACACGACTCTCTCGTGAATGTGCGTACGACAGTTAGTGGAAGCTAAAGATTTCGAATTAGAATTAACTTTATACGATTAACTTTAGAAGGCCATTATTAACCCCCTGGAGCTGTGTGGGGTACTTTTTATGTTGGATGGGTGCAGTTTTTTGGGCTTCAAAATCTCAACCCCTATTCACTGCCATTATAAAGCTTGGAAGAACCAAGACATTTTATAAATGTAACTCCGACTGTATTCGTCTGAAAGAAGAAAGTCATATACACCTAGGGTGCCTTGTAAATCATGGCGTTATTTTCATTTTTGGGTGAGTTATACCTTTAAGAAGAGAAAATAGTCAGAAACTGACTGTTTATTGGACATTTTGCTTTCAAAACCATTTTATATTTGTAATCTGATGTGTTTTTGTCTGTCATAATGCATACATTTAACACTCACAATCTTTTCTTTTACCAAGGCTATAGGCAACTTTATTTTTATTGCATACACAAAAGTAAATGGAGATGCTTTACATTGGCATTATAAAGAGAGAGCAAAAAGATTTAAAAATGCATTTTAAATTAATTTATGAACATAAAAATAAATAAGAAATGAAAAAGACAAAAAAAAAAAAATGATGAGAAGTCTAGTTCTCAGTCTGGTCAGTTATTTTCATTGAGTGATTTCACTATTTGTCAGTAATTGCTTCCCCTGTGTCTGAAAGCATCGGCCATCACTGGAATGAACATGTTATAATCTGTGCTGAGAGTTGGGATGCAGTGGGATTTCTAGCCAGAAGTCATTTTCATAAGTGTTTCACAAAGGGATTGACTCAGACATTAGTACAGGGGCTCTGTAGCTCGAAAGATTCTCATATTTATTTTCCTGGAGGCGACCTGCGATGACCTCTCGCTCTTCCTCTGCCTCCTGTCTCTGAGGACTCTTCATCCATCACTGTGTAGTCAGAGTTTTACGTCTGTGTCACAGTTTTAGGTCTAGCATCAGTCTGTTCATGCACGGTCTGATGAATATTGCTGGCTGAAATCACCAGTTCTGTGAACTGATTGTCTGTCTGGCTTCTATGCAATTTTCGCCCGTCGGATGTGCAGGTCTGCCGGGAAACAAAATTGCGTTTACACTTTTCCAGGCTGATGCAATGAGCTCTTACAAGGAGGAACGCATTATTTCAGATTCACCTGTGAGCGTCACCAAAAATAATCTGTGGTCAGTTTTGTTGCATAAGCTGCCAAAGTTGACCAGGATTCATGCAGTGTAATGACTATTCGTTCTTGTAAAATTGTAACACTTTTGTAATGTCAAACATGGATATTTTGGTAACATTATGTGAACACATAGACCTTTCTAAAACACCCACATATGAAAAAGATGAAAAATAAAGCTATTTCTGTGTTATATTTAAAGGGGTCCTATTATGCTTTTTCACTTTTTGAATTTTAGTCAGTGTGTAGTGTGTATGTTTTGGCATAAAAAAGATCTACAAAGTTACAAATCTCAAAGTCCACTCCAAAGGGAGATATTTAGTTTTTAAAAAAATCCCTTTTCAAGAACTGCAATGAACGGCTCATTTGGACTACAAAGTTGTTTTCCTGTATTTGTGACATCACAAATTGGCCCATTAGAATATCATTAAATAAATCCCGCCTATGGATATTCGAATGCATGTTTCAAAATCAAAACCCGGTGCGGCTGTTTTTATATCACTGTATTTCTGATGAAAACCGACTGTCTTCAGAAAAGTTTGGATGTCATTTTCATTTCATCTTGCATGTAATATCTGATAAAGCAGCGTTTGTGAGCGGAGCTCTGCTTTGTGTTCAGCCTTACCAGGGAAACCTCTATCTATCCCGCTCCAACAGCGCCTCCTGCTGGCATAGAATTAATTTGCATATATATATATATATATATATATATATATATATATATATATGCCGCCACAAATAGTGTAAAGTCTGTGGGACTATGGTATAAATAAATTCAACTGTATAACAGTTTCACTGCAATTCACGTTATAATGTTAGAATTAAAGAACAATAAACATAATACATATTACCGTTGCACTTATCTTTACATAGTAAATGCAGTTATTTTTAAGCTGTCATTGACATCCTATCTAAAACGTGATTTAGCCAAAAAAAACAAACAAAAAAAAACAATATCGTTACCACTTTAATATGTCTTGCAATATCCGTGCGTGCACAGGTTCTGCGTGATCCTCTTGTTCAATATTTTCGGGGTCTGAATCCAGCTAAAATTGATATGGCAATATTGACAAACTTGCGGTTTTGTCAAGGGACGTGGCATTACTGAAACACGTCTAAGCTGTTCGCCAATCACAACGCACTGGGACAGCTAACCAATCACAACACATTTAGTTTTTCGGAAGGCGGGCCTTCATCAAACCCGGAACTAATCGAGCCGTTTGTGCCAGGCTGGGGAGGAAGGTATTGTAATAATGTAAATTATGTGAAAAATAATGCAATTTTCGAACCACCAAGCATGAGAGCATGTGATACACCCACAAAACAAAATCAAGACTTTGTAAAAGAGCATAATAGGACCCCTTTAATAAAATTATTTTACAAAACAAAATTTAAATAAGTTAAATGGCAACTAAAAATGCTGTTTTATTCTTACACTGTAAATGGGAATCCTGATTGTTTTCTGAATGATTGCCTGAGTGTAATTTAGCTACTTAAAAATTAATTGTTTGACAAGCTACAGTTTTAATGTATTTTATCCATTTGAGATGATTTGATTGTGGGAAGTGGATATTAATGTTGGAATAGAATTTTGTTTTGGTCACAGAATAAAAAATAAAAATGTTTTATCTTTTTATCTCACCGTTCTGACTTCTGACTCAGAATTTTGCATTTGTATCTCAAAACTGTGAGTTAACATCTCATGATTCCGATTTTTTTTTCTTCAGAATTTCGAGTTTATACCTCACAGATATGAGTTTATATCTCACAGTTCTGAGCAATTTGAGAAAAAAACTCTGAATTGTGAGATATAAACAACTGCAAGAAAAAATTCAACAATAATTTTTTTTTAGCTTTTATTCTGCGACGTAAAAACAAAACAAAACAGATTTGTGAAATATACACTCAGAATTGTGAGAAAACAAAGTCAGAACTCTGAGATAAAAGTCACAATTAACTTTTAAAAAATTTTTTATTCCATGGCAGAAAATGCTTCCATGTCAGTCAAAAAGGAAAGCTGTTTCAGATGTGAAGCAAATTATGAAATTATGATGAATGATTCTAAATTGAAATTCTGAAGTATTCAGGAAGACATATTTTTCTGATGAAATGTGCACAATAAGACCAGTAACATGTTTTAAAGAGGAAAATAAAATTATATAAATCAGAAAATAGAATTATATAATTCAAATAAATCTATCAAATATAACTAAACAGACATATATTACTACATTTTGGAAAATGACTGATTCATGTGGTGCTGACACATTACATGGTCTTTGTTGTAGCAGTATACAAAATAAGATAATTAATACATGTATTTTTACAAAACAATATTAAAATGAGTCAAATTCCAGCTAAATCACTGTGTTAGTTTTATTGGTAGTATCTGATGTAAATAAATATGTCTAAATGTTGTTTTTTCTGTCACCCTAATTGGGAATCCTGTCAGTTTTCTGAACAGTTGCCTGGCTGTAATTTAGCTACTTAAAAATTATCGTTTGTTTGACAAGCTACACTTTTAAAGTAGCTTTCCCAGACTGCAATTTCTCTTTATTGACTTAAGAGAGAAATAATGTTATTCTCGGACAGTAATATATGCAGTTTGTTGCCAGCTTTGAGATTGCGCCTAAAAGATACGCATTAATTAATTCAGTGACAAGACATTTAACCACACCTCCCTCAGCCAGCTGATGTGGCATCTATCAGAACATGCTGAGCTGTAACAGGGTAAAATACATCATACGGTCAGGGGTAATTACTGCAAAAATCTCTGTGTCACTCCCAGGCCTTTGATGAGATGAGGCTCAGCACCGCCTCCTTGATTTCCCTCATAATTAAAGTTCATTCTCAGACATTGCCTATAGGGACAAAAGCGATATTACAGTGTGGCTTGTTTAGATGGGTACAGAGAGAGAAGAACGTGATCCGTCAGAGCTTGGATTGATAGTTAAGAATAAATGGGGGAAGGAAATATCCATTGAAATTCAGAAGCATGCTGTGCTTTGCATTTAGAAAGCGAGAGAATGCCAACTGAAGCAGTTTCACACCATTACCCTGATTAAAGTCTGAATGGATGGAACAAACATTCAAGATTATCTGATGTCTGGACAAGCTAAATCACAGTTCATGTCCAACACAAGAATGGAATGGATCAAGCAAAATGCTTCAAATTCATTTTTTAGTGCATGTTCATTTCATGTGTTTTGAACAGGGTTGGAAAAAAGTTCTGAATTTGAGAATTGTCTCCCTTACAGTTAACGAGTGTGAATTTGAATTGGAATGTTCAAAGAAAGTTTGAATTGGAAAGCTGAATTGGAATGACTTTTTTTTTAATTACAGTAAAATTATAGTAAAATTATTACAATTATGAAATAAATTAATACTTTAATTCAGCAAGGATGCTTTACACTGATAAACAGTGACAGTTACTATACTATTATATTGTTAGACAGAAATCTATTTCAAATAAATGCTATAAACTTTCTATTCATCAAAGAATTTTGCTGAAAATATAAGAAAATATATCATGGATTCAACAAAAATATGAAGCAGCACAACTGGTTTCAACAGTGATAATAATAAGAAATATTTCTTGAGCAGCAATTCAGCATATTAGATAATTTCTGAAGGATCATGTGACACTGAAGACTGGAGTAATGATGCTGAAAATTCAGCTTTGCGTCACAGGAATAAATGACATTTTAATATATTTAATAGAAAAGTTATTTTAAATTGTAATAATATTATTTACAATATACTGTTTTTATTGCATTTTTAATCAAATTAATGCAGACTTGGTGAGCATAGGAATTAAAATGAACGTTTTTTAACAGTAGTGTTTTATATGTTTATATAATTTATATATAAATAGATATTGATGATATATCATACAATCATGTAAAATTTTCAGAAATAGACCATATGTTCTCTGTATAACATCATTTTCTACTCGATTTTATGGTGAAAACGTACCTGTGGGAAATTTTTCACAAGATGCAAAATACCTACCAATAAGGAAATACAGTATCACTGCAGTTTCCGGTAAAACATTGAACACTTGTAATCATTTTCGTACACAGTTATGATTACAGCTCCATATGTTTCGCTTTCCGGATGTAACAAGCTTGCTCTGCAGTTTAACTTAGGATGTGGAATCCTTGGGTATGAATCCTGTTAAAAACATGACTCACGATGAAAGAGCTGAAAGATGAGAGATTGAAAAACAAGCTAAAACGGCATGCTTGTGATTGTGTTTTTACGTCACATTCACTTTTATTCATACTATCGGGTAGGTTTAGGTGTAGTGCAGATGGTATGTTATTTTAAAACATCACGGAACATTACATTTATAGCACCACCCAACGGACATTTCAAATCAAAACCGCGGTGACACGTGCAAAACCAACGTCACACAAAACGTACCATATGTACGTTCATCTGTTCCAGGGAAAAAAACCCTGAACACTCTTTTAGCACCACTCAGTGGACATTTCACATTGAATATGTCGCAAAACGTACATGGCGGTACAAATTTTGCGTCTTTTCGCATTCCATTATAGGTAAGTTTTCGTCATTAGATCAGCTTGCTACTTTTATGGTTAATTAATACTGAAAATTAGATTTTTTAAATAAAACTACCTTTATAATATATGAATTCATCTGAACTTTTAATTCTGTTTTCTTAAAACCTAATAATTATACTATGCTCCTTAGAAATGTATTTAAAAATTCTAAAACGCTTCAGGAATTAAATTGGAATTCACAAGGTGTTTTCATCTCAGTTCTGAATGGCAAACAACCCTGATTGTGAATCCCAAAATCTTGCGATCGGACAGCTCTGCATTGGTTTTTCTCTCCATTCACACTGCAATCACAAGTCACCACATGTTGCCATTAGTTAAGATTGATGGTCTGTGATGACAGCAGACCAATACGAGACACACCAGGCCTTCCAGTGATCAATCATAAGAGAGATCTGTGTGAAGAAAACACTTGCGAGGTGGTTTGCAACACATTTGCTGTGGTTCACAAAATCTGCTTGATCCAGCATGTGGGCGTATTTTGCCAGAGCAATGATTTAGAGACAAAGTCGATAAAACATGTCTTGTTTTCGACCTTAATATTTGTTATGCAACGGGGTGCTAACACCGACGCACAAGCATGAGAACTGTCTCTCTTTGCTATATTAATATAATGTAGGATTTGAAGCTTAACCTGCTGAAAAGACCAACATTGGTGATTGCATAGCCTGATATGATTTATGCTAAAAACAGCTTTGTTGTGTTACTATATTGCAGCCATGGGTGTGCTGATGTCCAAGAAGCAGCAGGTGGAGAAGGTGCAGAAGTGCAGCGTGGTTGTGTCTGCGTTTAAAGACGGTCTGAAGGACCGGGCGGCCCCAGCAGCTGCGGCCCCGACTGAAGAGGTCATAGCTGAGAACGGGGACGGATCTGCTGATGGATCCCACCAGGCGAACAAGGAGCATACTGAACAGAAAGACAAGGACAGCAAAGCAGGGTCATTACCAAATCAGCAGGCCTCAGTTCTGCCCAGAGAGGAGCATAAAGCCAATCAGGAGGCTTGGGGGCGGCTCCGTGATGGGAAGGGGGTGGAGCCTGAGGATCTAAAGAAGGCACATCAGCTCACTTCTCCTGCTTTTGTGCGGCCAAAGAGAGAAGTCAACGACGACCAACCGGTAGACGTGCCGCTTGGGCAAAGAGAGCAGGTAATATGGCAGAAGTAAAAATTTGAAACAGTTTGGTTTTTAAACATTTATTTGTGGTGCGCCTGCATTCCTGCTCATATGTCATCACAAGTGTGTTTACTGTAGAAGTATTTCTTTTTTATTTTTGCACATCCTTTTGCGTATATGGTAAGTTAAACTTAAAAATAAATAGTTACATATATTTGTATTTAGGGATATATGATTATTCTTTATTAAATGTTTTATAAATTCATTTTATTTTATGTCCCCTCGACCCTGCATACAGTAGGACAAGCAGTTTGTAGAATTAATGAATGGATGGATTAAATATATTTATTAATGGCATTTTAGTTATTAATGGTAACTAACAGCATAATTTATTATTATAATTTTATTTTTTTATTATTTTTATTTGTTTATTTTTTATTAAATATTCATTTTTTAAACTTTATTCAGCATTAACCATTTTTTGTTTAGTTTTATATTTATTTGGGGGAGTATATAGTAACAATTATTGTTATTATTTTTTTAATTAAATATTTAATACATTTATTTTATTTTATTATATCCCTTAACCATACACTGGATAAGCGGTTTGGATTTCTATATAAAATATATTTATAATGGTAATTGACAGCATGACTTATTATTATAATTTTATTTTTATTACTTTTATTTGTTTATTTTTATTAAGTAAACAATTTTTTAAAATTCATTTCACATTATGTTTTGTTTAGTTTTTATATTTATTTGCGGGAGTATATAGTAACAATTATCATTATTACTTTTTTATTAAATATTTTATAAATGTATTTTATTATATCCCTTAACCATACATTGGACAAGTGGTTTAGATAATTATAGAAAATATATATTTATAATGGTAACTGACAGCATAACTTACTATTGTACGTTTATTTTTCATTATATTTTTTTTATGTTATATTAAATATGCCATTTTTTAAGTTTATTTTGCATTAACCATTTTTTCTTTAGTTTTATTTTTATTTGGGGCAGTATATAGTAACAATTATTATTATATGTTTTTATTAAATATTTTATTTTATTTTATTTTATCCCCTTAGCCATACATTGGACATGCAGTTTGGATATATTTATAATGTTAATTGATGGCATAACTTATTATTATAATTTTATTTTTTATTATTTTTATTTGTTTATTTTTTATTAAATAGACAATTTTGTAAATTTATTTTGCGTTAACCATTTTTGTTTAGTTTTATATTTATTTGAGGGTAAAGTATCACTTTTTTAATTAAATATTTTATCAATTCATTTTATTTTATTATATCCCTTCAACCATACATTGAACAAGCAGTTTGAATAATTACATAAAATACATTTTCAGAATGGTATTTGAGAGTATCATTTATTATTTTAATTCTATTTTTATTTCTTTATTGTTTTAATTAAATTAAAAAAAAATTAAATTACATTTTTATTTAATTAAATTAAATAGGCAATTTTGCATTAAAAAATTAGTTTAGCTTTTTTTTTTTTTTTTTTTTTTTTTTTGCGAGAGTATGCTATATATTTATCCATATTTATACATGGTAATTATTTTTTATATTTCTGTTTTTTTTTTATTTTTATAAAATTTATATTTTTCTGACTGGATTGGACACCAAGCCTAAAAAATTATACATTATAGCAACAATTTTGGAGTCCACACCTCTAGCAAAACCTCTCTTAACCTTCATATCTGGCTATTTACTCTATGAAAATCACAACTGCATGATTAATTAAGTCAGCTAAAATGTATACAAACTAGTCTGGCTCTCTTTCCAGCTGAAAGTATAGGGCTTCTGTTGGAGGTTATCTTTTCATTCGGAGCTGAACCCCGCTCTGTGACGCACGTATGTGAGAAAATGTCAAGACTGTGAGTAAGGGAAGCTGATCCCAGCTCAGCCTAAATGGCAGCTCAGGTTTGTTGACAGTGCGTGGGCTGTGCTGGAAAAACCTGGCTGGGTGAGCTGCGCTGGCGTCTGGGATCAGTCCTAAATTAATTGGGGTCACTGAAGCTTGCGGCAATGGGGCCAGGCCTCATAGCGAGCCGGAGAAGAGCCACTCCACACAACTCCACTCAACAGAACGCTTTTGTTTACCTGCAGTCGCTCTCTCAGCAGATATAAAAGACATAAGAGCAGGCAGAATGAGATGCAATTTGGCTAGTCTTTGTGAGTTATGTCTAGATGCATTTGCTGATGTTGAAATATGCTTCAGGAAAATGAATAAACAAACAGGCAGCACTGACATGAATGAAAAATTCAACAGCTGGTGAATATAATTGTGAGAAAGAAAACTTTGCTTTTGCTTTGGCAAAGGGGACTAAACTTTATCTTAGATTTTCTTAGGAGAATTAAAAACAAGACAATTTTTATCATGCATCAAGAGTATAGAACTATAATACAACTTAGCATCAGATTGTTTGATTTTGGGAAAAATTTGATGAGAAATAGTAGTCAAATTTCTAATGTTTGATAGCAGACTTTGGTGTTTTGGCAAATCTGAGCACATTTTGAGACAATTTTGAGATACTTGTGAGATTGCAGGGCTCTCATTTCATGGACCAAATTTCACTTTTAACTCGTTGCGTATCAGCATGCATATTACTAGCATATTGGTTGTTTATTAGTACTTATCAAGCACATATTCAGCACGACCATATTCTGGATCCCTTAATCGTACCTAAACTTAACAACTACCTTACTAACTATTAATAAGCAGCAAATTATGAGTTTATTGAGGCAAAAGTCATAGTTAATAGTTAGTTAATAGTGAGAATCATATATATAATATATATATATATATATATATATATATATTCCTAAAACAGGAATATTCTCTCTCTCTCTCTCTCTCTCTCTCTCTCTCTCTCTCTAAGTATATAATTTATATTAAGTAAACACTGGCTAATAAAATTTTAATTATAGTTTAAAATTCCACTTTCATATTATATCTCATTTAAAAAGCTGTAAAAATAAACTAAAAGTTATTATATTGGCCTACATTAAGTAACATTTTGGTGTCTAAAAATATATTGAGTATGGTTTGATTGATAAATAATTATTATATATTTATTTTAACAATTAATATAAATAATCTTTTTACTTTGTACGTTAATTAATTCATTTATTTGTGTTTGGGAATAACTATAATATTAACAATAAACATTTTTGATTAATAACGAAAAATGTAAAGTTTGAACCAAACCATATATATAATTTAGGAAAAACTAATCAATTTGGCTGTAATAAAGTATTTGTTGGTCCAAAGAATAATGTGTTTTTCTTTAGTGTAGGCAGTTGCTAAATTTTGGATTGGTTGCTAGGGGGTTGTTGTCATTTTTATATTATATCTTCAGTTTTGATTTTAATTTTAATTTAATTTTAATGTGTTTATGTTCTTTTGCCATTTTATTAGTTTACTATTTACGTTACATTTATTTTTTTTATTTATTTCCAGTTAGTGTTTCAGCTTAAATTTAGTTAAATTTAAATCAGTTAGTTGCTAAGGCAAATATTTATTTTATTTTATTTTATTTTATTTTATTTTATTTTATTTTATTTTATTTCAGGTAATGATAATAACCCTGGCTATGAGAGAAATGTTTGCTCAATTAGAAACAGGCTGAACAGGATGAAGCTGCTGAAGTGTGTACAGTAATAAAATATTTGCATGGCTTTGTCAAGTCAAAATAAAAAGACAATCCATATAATGAATAGACGCATGTAAAATGCCAAAGTGTTATTTTTATCATGCACAGACAGTAGAGGTCCAGCAGTTAAATATCATTGGGTTGTAATGATGCAGAGCCTGAGTCAGATTGAGATTCAGAGGCTCAGTGATAAGGTGACGTCCTTTGGCTCTTGTGATCGTCCCGCTTCTAAATACAGCAGCTCTCCCCCGCGCTCATATCACAATCCTCACCCTCCTCAGAGACACATGTCACATCTGAAGAGCAAAGACTGAGTGTGTCTGGTGCCTACACCAGAATAGCATGGATTTTTCATCTGGAATAGCTGACAAGCATTTGATCCCTGGTGCCAAGATACTTAAAAAAGGTGTGTAAAGCTCCTATTTAATATGCAAATCAACCAATTATTTGAAGTTGATTAGGTGGCAGTGGTTCTGGAGGTAAAGCTAATTTTAATGCTTGGTTTCCATGTTCCACGTCCTTCCCCTTCAGGCTCTTTTCACATTGTAATATTTAGCTGTGATTGTACGTTTGCGTCACACGACTCTAGCAGAAGTAGCAGCAGTAGCTGTAACCGGGCCATGAGTCATCACCGCTCTCAAACCATCCCGACTCCTGTGGAGACTCTTGGGTCTGTACCAAAAGTCCTTGAAAATGATCTAAACTTTGAACTACAGTTTTGTCTCTGCACATTTCCAAGGCTTTAAAATGTCTGACCCTGAGTTGCATTAATGTGACAGGTTGTCAATAGTTATGTTCAGTCTCCACAGTCTATCTCTAGACGTGCGACGCTGCGGAGAGGAAGACCAGCATGAAATGAGATGATGCAAGATGCAGTTCGTTAGATAGTAGACTCCATCAGTGACTGACCACATTTGTTATACACTCATTACCTGTTGGAAGGTAAAGTAACAATGCTAGTAACTTAAGAACATTTTAGTAGTGCTGTTTTGGAAATAGTGTAAACAACTATACAACTAGTGTAAACAACAAGCTACTGTACGTTACTGTACGTAACTTCTCTCATTTATAGCATTAAGAACAATGTTCTGTATCGTGAATAAAACAGCTGCTGTCCAATCATGATCGAGGAATGGAACTAACTGTTTTATAAATACTATTACAGTATTCATAAATGTTTTGAATTTTTATATTTGCAGTTTTCATTTAAATTTCAGTTTAAGTTTTAGTCATTTTGTTATATTCTCATTTTTAGCTTTTTAAAATATTTCTATTTATTTATGCTTATATCAGTTTTTGGTTTTGGTGAACGTTAATTTAATTTAATTTAATTTAATTTAATTTAATTTAATTTAATTTAATTTAATTTAATTTAATTTAATTTAATTAAAAAAACAAGTCATCAATTTGACTTCCCTTTAAAGTATTTTTAATTGTCTTTTTTCATCTAATATTTAATTTAATTTAATTTAATTTAATTTAATTTAATTTAATTTAATTTAATTTAATTTAATTTAATTTAATTTAATTTAATTTAATTTAATTTTAACAACAACAACAGAAAACAAGTCACCAATTTGACTTGAAGCATTTTTAATTTCCTTTTTTCATCAAATTTTTAGATTTTATTTAATTTTATTTAATTTCATTTTATTATTATTTTCTATTATTTTATTTCAACAACAACAACAAAAAACAAGTCATCAATTTGACATCCCCTTAAAGCATTTTCAATTTTCTTTTTCATCTAATATTTAGATTTATTTTATTTTATTTTAACAACAACAACAAAACAAGTCATCAGTTTGACTTCCCTTGTGGCATCATCTTTGCAGTAAAGAAATATTTGATCAAATAACTGCTGTACATTAATATTTTCCCCAGATATATAAATCATGGTATATTCTATTTTATATTTTATTTGCTGTAAATCCATTTTAAATGTAATGCTGCTGCCACTCTAAATTAAATTAATTCATTCAGAAACCCTCATGTTTTTGTACTGTAAAATATGCCTTTTTTAGAACTACATAGTTGTATATTTCAAAATATATTTTCCTCTTAAATAGCTTCAATTTAGTCTACCTTTTGTTAGTAGATTGTGTCTAATGCTTCAAATGAATAAGTAAATGAATTCAATAGATTCTATCACAGTTTAGTATTTATAAAACTTTAAATAAATTTCCCTCCTGCGGTCAGTAAAACATTTTTCTTGTGCTGCATTCATCAAAGCAGCATGCTGTCCACATATCATGACGTGAAAGTAAACCACATGCAGATTCAGCCGCACCATAGGAGACTTTAAATGAGCAGGGAATGTCAAGTGAGATTATTTCTATATTTGGTGACCTTTAATGGAAAGCAGCTAATGGAAGGAGGTATACAAGTTTGGTTGCAGAAGTGTTAGCTTACTGATGAGTCACCACACTTCCTGTCACATGTAATTATGTATTTTCAATGGGCTGTATGGACTTTTTTTCAGGGAATCAATAAGAATATCATTGCTGAGTTCGGATGATTTATCTGCGTTCTCTCTCTCTGTTCTGCCATCAGCCCGTGAACGATGAGATGTGCGAGGTGTGTGAGGTTTGGACGGCAGACGATCTGTTCCCCTGCCGGACGTGCACGCGGGTCTTCCACGACGGCTGTCTGCGGGAGATGGGCTACCTGAGCACTGAAGCCCTGCAGGAAATGAGAGAGACGGCCCACACCACAACCGGCTGGAGCTGCTATTACTGCGTGAGTTCCCTCTTTCATGAATAAATACACACACAATCACATATAGACATATTTACAAGCACATTTCCAGTCACTGGCTGTGTGTAGCTGTTTCCTAGTTATTACAGCAAATGTCTTTCAGTCTGTAGCAAGGATCTGTTCTGCAGGAATGAGTGGCTTATTTATATTTATCTGTGCGGCTGTCTTAAAGGAAGAGTTTACTCAGAAATTACTATGACCTGATTGTGGCATTGATGTAGTCACTATGTCTTTGTATGGAAAAGAATTATGAAAACTCTTCTGAAACTTTTCAATGTATTGTTGAACCAAAATAACAGTGTACATGTTTTGAACTATATGAGGGCGAGTGAAAAATGACAGAATATAATTTTTTTGGGAGAATTATACCTTTAAAAAGTTTAGATTTCAATATCATTAGCTGTTTTTCATGCCTGCTATGTGTTTCTTCAAAGACAGTGTGAAACTTGTAACATGACATATTTGAAATATCTAAAGGGAGGTCATGTAGGATGGACTGCTAGGGGATCTGTTAGATCATGCTTCCACGCCAGAAATATCAGATCCAGCCCAAACGCCAGATCCTGTCAGAAAATATCAGGTTTTGACTGGAAATAGACCAACTAGTCAGTAAAGGTGTCTAATACCCAAAACCCGTTAAAAGCAAGTCTTGTCTGGTACTCTAAACTGAATTAACAGTCATCTATCAGCCAAGACGTTGACTGAGCAAAGCCAGTGAAGATCAGAAGCAGGGAGATGAAGTAACGATGATAAAAAGAAGCAGAGTTTATTCAATAGTATTAGTTGTGTATTTTTCAGTGCTCAGACTTTGTGTTATGTGTTATTATAGTGTTATTATACCACAAACAATAACAATAAAATTACTGCTTAACAACAATGTCCCATGACATTAAAAATTTTGAAAACCTCTTATCTCTTACTCATGAACAAATATCCCTTGAAACCACAAAATCATAATTTTATATATATATATGTGTATATATATATATATATATATATATATATATATATATATATACACACTCACCGGCCACTTTATTAGGTACACCTGTTCAATTGCTTGGTAACACAACTTGCTAATCAGCCAATCACATGGCAGCAATTCAATGCATTTAATGCATTTAGGCATCTAGATGTGGTGAAGACAACTTGCTGAAGTTCAGACCGAGCATCAGAATGGGGAAGAAAGGGGATTTAAGTGACTTTGAACGTGGAATGGTTATTGGTGCCAGACGGGCTGGTCTGTGTATTTCAAAAACTGCTGATTTACTGGGATTTTCACGCACAACCATCTCTAGGGTTTACAGAGAATGGTCCGAAAAAGAGAAAATATCCAGTGAGCGGCAGTTGTGTGGACGAAAACGCCTTGTTGATGTCAGAGGTCAGAGGAGAATGGGCAGACTGGTTAGAGATGATAAAAAGGCAACAGTAACTCAAATAACCACTCGTTACAACCAAGGTATGCAGAATAGCATCTCTGAACGCACAACACGTCGAACCCTGAAGCAGATGGGCTACAGCAGCAGAAGACCACACCGGGTGCCGCTCCTGTCAGCTAAGAACAGGAAACGCAGGCTACAATTCACACAGGCTCACCAAAATTGGACAATAGAAGATTGGAAAAACGTTGCCTGGTCTGATGAGTCTCGATTTCTGATGCAACATTCAGATGGTAGGGTCAGAATTTGGGGTAAAGAACAAGAAAGCATGGATCCATCCTGCCTTGTCTCAACGGTTCAGGCTGGTGGTGGTGGTGTAATGGTGTGGGGGATATTTTCTTGGCACACTTTGGGCCCCTTAGTACCAATTGAGCATTGTTAAAACGCCACAGCCTACCTGAGTATTGTTGCTGACCATGTCCATCCCTTTATGACTACAGTGTACCCATCTTCTGTTGGCTACTTCCAGCAGGATAATGCACCATGTCACAAAGCTCAAATCATCTCAGACTGGTTTCTTGAACATGACAATGAGTTCACTTTACTCAAATGGCCTCCACAGTCACCAGATCTCCATCCAATAGAGCACCTTTGGGATGTGGTGGAACGGGAGATTCGTATCATGGATGTGCAGCCGACAAATCTGCAGCAACTGCGTGATGCTATCATGTCAATATGGACCAAAATCTCTGAAGAATGTTTCCAACACCTTGTTGAATCTATGCCATGAAGAATTAAGGCAGTTCTGAAGGCAAAAGGGGTCCAACCCAGTACTAGCAAGCTGTACCTAATAAAGTGGTCAGTGAGTATATATATATATATACACACTCTAAAAAAAAATGGTGCTATATAGCACTAAAAGTGGTTCTTGGCTCGTAATCATAGGGGAACCATTTTTGGTGCTGTATAGCACCATATCTTTAAAGGTGCTATACAGCACCTTTGTCAAATAGTGCTATGTAGAACCATAAGAGGTGCCATATAGCACTGTATTTCTTCCACAAAAATGGTGCTAAATAGCACCAACAGTGGTTCTTTGGCTCGTAAAGAACCTTTAAAGGGGCTTAACGGGTTCTTTGTACGGCAGTGGTGCTATATAGCACCTTAATCACCCCAAAGAACCACTGAAGAACCGCTGAAGAACCATACAGGAGCTTAACAGGTTCTGTATATGGTAGCGGTGCTATATAGCCCCTCAGTCATGCCAAAGAACCGGTGAAGAACCACTGAAGCACCAAGATTTAGTGCTATACAGCACCAAAAGTGGTTCCCCTATGATTACCAGTCAAAGAACCACATTTAGTGCTATATAGCACCATTTTTATATATATATATATACACACACCCATGACTAATCAATGAATAAATCAATGTAGTTAGTATATAAATGGCTTAAATGATTGTAAATGATTATGTGATTAAATGGAAAAAAAAAATGTTTAAATGATAAATAATTATAAATGAATGAAGAATGAATGAATATAAAATGAATGAATATAAAAGAAAGTAAAACACAACACAAATGTATGGTTGCTCTCTTGAAGCAACAAACAGAGGTTGCTACAAAGAATCCCTAGACCCTTCAGGATCCATGAAAAATTCAGAAAAAAACTGATATAAAGTACTACTGCTAAATGTTTTATATGTAATTCTTATTATTAGTTCATGATAACTAATATAGTTAACTAATGTTATTTTATTCTGTTGTTGGCCCTAATTTTATGTTTATCTTCAGGTTTTCATATCAGATTTTATTCTATTAGTAAATAGAAAAATAAAAAGTACATTTTCCAGGTAATATTTTAAAATTTTAATGTGTTCAATATTTTAATATTTTATTTTCTCTTGGCTTTTATTTTATTTAATTTTATTTAGAATTTTAATATCACATACAGTTTTTCCTTAGTTTTCAAAAACAAACAAACAAACAAACAAACAAAAAAAGAACATCCTTTTCTATGATATTAAATTCAAGCCTACAGAGCCTTAAAGGGATAGTTCACTTAAAAAATGAAAGTTCTGTCATTAATTACTCACTCTCATGTCGTTCCAAACCCGTAAGACCTTCATTCATCTTTGGAACACAAATTAAGATATTTTTGATGAAATCCAAGAGCTTTCTGACTCTGCATGGACAGCAACGCAACTACCACTTTCAAGGCCATCATAGTAAAGACATCATTAAAATAGTCCATGTGACATCAGTGACATCAGTGGTTCAAGTGTAATTTTATTAAGCTACAAGAATACTTTTTGTGCACAAAGAAAATAAAAATAACAACTTTATTTAACAATTTCTTCTCTTCCGTGTCAGTCTCTGCCGTATGTTCCCGAGAGTATCACAGTACACGTGTGTGGTGCTGCTGATGGAGGAGCCGGCGTTCCAATGTAGAACCTGGTTGTTCTGCACCTTGTATATAAGCAGAGGAATGCAGACGCATGCGTCATGGTACTGTTGTGAACGGGCCTGGGAACTTTTCAGTAACATTAGGCCCTTTCGCACCACAGGAACCTTTTCATAGTACCCGAACAAATTGTGGAACTACCCACTTTTTGGCGTGTTCACACCGCGAGAACTAGGAACTGTTTTATTTGCCGGAACTCCGTTTGGAGGAACTAAATTAGCTCCTACATCAGAGTAGGGTCTAAAACAGTTCCATAGGAACTATCGTGATGTAAGTGTAAGCTGATTGGCTAAACGCGTACGAAAACGCCCTCACCCGCCATGATTTAAAACGCCGTGTAAACACATACTGTGTAAACATTGTATCAACTTATATTTCGCAAGAATGGAAAACAGCGATAGATGGATGGACGCTGAAGTGCAGGCACGTTTGAACAGAGGAAATCCAGTTGGAATTCGAATGAACAAAACGCAACATTAAGGTATTTGCGTCTACTGTTGTCCTGTATCCTAGTACCCACTGTCGGTGCGAATGCAACCCTTTAAATGGGACTGGGAAATAGTTTGCGCAAAATCATCCAAGTACTTTAGTACTGTACTTTTAGTTCTGGAACTAAAGCAGTGCGAAAGGGGCTATTGCTGTCTATGGCGGGTCAGAAAGCTCTTTTTGTGTTCCAAAGAAGAATGAAGGTCTTATGGGTTTGCAACAACTTGAGGGTGAGTAATTAATGACAGAATTTTCATTTTTGGGTGAACTATCCCTTTAAGGAGTGGTCACATTAGTGATATTTCTGCAGAAGTTTTGTTGGCAAAAAAGGTCCATTGTCAATAAATGTAGTGATGTATGAAGCACAGCTCACACAGAATTCTTTTCCATCGTCGGCCCAAACTGTTCTCGTTTCTTAACCATGCTATTCTGGCCCAGCAGGTATGGATATGGATTAATTTTCCACTGTTGGGCTGATAACAGAGCTTCTAATACAAATACATCAGTCGTTGCCTCTTGGAATTCCAAGCCAAGACATTTGTAAGCATTCCGTGCCGAACCAAACTCAAGCGGAACCATTGGAACCATTCCTTACCGTTCTTAGAACCGCTCGGCCCAAGTGGGGAAAAGTGGCTGTGGATTCCTGATGAAATGAATGGATTGGCACATGAAAATTTATTTGCCTAATACCCTGCCTATAAATACAAGTTATTTCAGAGACACAATAAGACCAGGGACATTTATTAACTAAATATAGCCAAGTTTTCCTTTTCTTTTAATATCCTTATCCAGCAAAAAGTGCTGACAGTGTGATATATATAAACCACCTGTTGGTTAATATATATCCACAGATCCTTACCCCATAGAGATCCTCCCAAAGGTCAGCGTGAAGATGAGCATGTCAAGATGATTGTGTTATGCTAGAGAGTCTGGGCTCTGTTCAAAGTGCTCTTTCTCCTGGCGTCAGAAGAGTCTGGCACTAAAATTACAGAGTGGGCTGTCAAAGCGTACGAGCGTCCTTCAAAGTGAAGTAGAGCGCTTATCTAAGTCGTGCAGGCTGCTGATGCTTAAATCATTTGTTGAGAGTGTAAGACATTTTCGAGGCTGCTGCTACACGCACTCCAGATGCACTCACTGGTAGACTCACACCCTCAAATGAGTTGCATCCCATACTGTATTGCAAACATTAACAGCTGTGGACACATCCCTCGAAACAATATGTGAAGCATCGGGTTGTTGCCGAAATGTCTGGCGTGGATTTCCTTGGAGGGCTAATTCATAGCTTATGTGTCTGATTTTCTCACTCTGCCCTCGCTACAACCTAACCCACATGTGTGCGTAAGCGTGAGTATGTTGAGGACTAGAGATGTTCAGACTGGGGATTACGCTGTAGAATATTGCTTTCAAGGGACACTGATGTTTTGTTTCTTGTAATAATAGCATTCCAACCTGATCTCATGACGAAAACATACCTGTGGGAACTTTTTCGCAAGACGCTAAATACATAACGCCATGTACGTTTCGTGACATATTCAATGTGAAATGTCCCCCGGAACAGATGAATGTACATATGGTACGTTTTATGTGACGTTGATTTTGTAGGCGTCACTGCAGTTCTGACTTGAAATGTCCATTGAGTGGCGCTATAACTCTAATGCTCTGTGACGTTTTAAAATAACGTACCATCTGTACTACACCTAAACCTACCTGATAGTATGAACCAAAGCAAATGTGACATAAAAATGTAAACGCAAGCATGCCGTTTTAGCGTGTTTTTCGATCTCTCATCTTTCAGCTCTTTCATCATGAGTCATATTTTTGACGAGATTCGTACCCAAGGATTCTGTATCCTAAGTCCAATTTCATGCCGGCTGAACTACTAAGCAAGCTTGTTATGTCCAGAAAGTGAAACATATGGAGCTGTAATCATAACTGTGTATGAAAACGATTACAAGTGCTCACTGTTTTACTACCTGTAGTGTTCATTTTTGTTGGAAACTGCAGTGATATGTACTTATTGATACGTATTTCGCGTCTTGCAAAAATGTTCCCACAGGTATGTTTTCATCATGAGATCAGGTAGAATCATTCAATATCTTCAAGTGTATTTCAGTGCACTGGGACAAATTAGGACATAATGGGAAATGATAGCAATGTGGAGAACTGTAAGCATGAAATTTAGCATCAGTAAGTGTTAGCGAGAAGACCGTGGTGGAAAATTAATTAAGAGTCCAGGCCAGGTTGTCAAACTGATTTTGGCACTTGCTGTCAAATGTGGGCTTTGCCATGCAATAGAATCAGCACTGTGATTAGCCATGTGACAATTTAGATAATTACAGCCCTTACTCGTCCAAAAACAACAATAAACGAGCTCAGACTGATATGACATGCACCTGGTGTGGAGATACGCTCATAAAGATGATGCCATGGATGATGGGGAACGTCAACAGTGAAAACTGTGAGCTGAAGCAACATAGATACAGCCAATAGGAATAAGCTGTGTATTGTTTTGCTAAATAGCTAGCTGTACTATTTGTGTGAACATAATTAGATGATTTTCTCCCTGTCTTGTTCTGACATCTTTCAAGGTCTGTGGTTTGAAAATGTCACCCAGCAGTGAAGCATTGTGCAGAAACTGCGGTGTTGTTTTCTCTGTCTAGTCTGTAGCTTTTCCAGCTGTGCTTGTGTTCTTTACGCTGGTTTCATCTTTTGGATTTCCTGTGAAATTCGAATCTCTTGGAGTTTCAGCAAACATGAAGGCTTAAAGGGATAGTCCACCCAAAACTGAAAGTTCTGTCATTATTTTGTCGTCCTAATGATATTCTAAACCCATATGACACAAAAGGAGAAGGCCAGTAAATGTTGAGGCCCAAAACATATTTATATGGCCACTTCAAACTACACAAGCTTGAATTTATATTGTTGTTTTGTTCCAAAATGTGTGTGTTGCATCTCAACCTTGCCACAAACTGCCTTCTTCTATCCACCTCAGTGCAAAAGTAGGCTCTGATTCATTAGATGCTGTAGATAAATAACTAGAAGAATAATAAAGAACAGTAAATTATAAAACTACTGTATTTGCGATACAAATCAGTGTGTTATTGATTAAAAAACAATATGACAACAAATACGAGTTTGCAATATCAAGCAACATAACAGACTGTTTTTGAACAGCTAAAATATCTGGAAGCAAATGACACTGGAAACTTTGCACATTGAAGTTACAAATGGCCGCAAATGGAAGTCACAAAGTCCCCCTGCTGTCACTAATTTTATCTCTTAAAACTCTATCTTTGATAATCACAAATTACATATTTAAACAGTTTATTCAATGAAAATAATTTCTTTATGTCTTAAAATGCTTGAATGTAATTCTACACTCTTACCTCATGTAGTATACGTGGATTCATGAATATGCTAATTATTCCCTGCCTCCATTCAGTCACACCAGCTCGGACCTGCTGTATTTTCACTCATTTAATGGAAGTAGTAAATGCTACACAATGGCAATTGGCAATATTGGATGAATGGTTATCGGAGAGTAAATCTGTGAGTGAATTTATTCAAATTCTGAATCTAGAAAGAACGTTTTTGAGACTGTCTTTGGTACTTCATCTCCTTTTTAAGGAGAAAATCCACAGCAATGGTGTTGACTGAGGAATTTGCACATGGTTATATTAAAAATGTGAGACAGACATGTAAACAACTTTAAAAATTTGATTTTCACCACAGGGTGTCTTTAAAAATTAGATGGATAATCAGTTGCTTTTTCAGGTCAGTTAAACTATGATCTTAAAACTGGATACTGTGCACTATTAATTTCTAAAAAATACTATTTAAAAAAAAAAAAAAAAAAAAAAAACTATTCTATTCTTAACCTAGCCCTGCTGTCATGGTGGAGTAAAAATCAGATTTGCAGTTATTTGGTGAGTCATTTTAATAGAAATTTGAGCGATTGGGAATTTCGCTTTAGGGTTAAAGATTTCACATTGGATCACATTGCAAGATCACGCAAATTCGCAGTGTGGACCAACACTGAAAGCTGCTTGGTTTGCTTATCACTACTCGTGTAGCAATAGACAATGGACATTTTTTTGTTTTTCATGAAATTTTGCTGGAATTTTGTTAATGTGAAGTAAATATGAAAGTACACAAAATCAAACATTGGGTTTAATGTCAATATTTCAACCAAGAGTGCAAGGTTTTGCTGTTTAGCATTGTCAGTTAACAGTGTTGGGGAGTAAATAGTTACATGTAACGGAATTACGTAATTTAATTACAAAATAAGTATAACTGTAATCTGTTACAGTTACTGAGAAACGTGTTTTTAAATTACAGTTACTTATGAAAATGTTAATGATTATAAAGCGGGTTACATCTGAATATTTTCACACACATACAGATATGATTGATTTCTTTCCCAAATTGCATTGACTACTTTAAAATATGAAATGCCAATGTTTCAGGAGTTTAAGACACAGAAAAGGACACATGCTTATTCGGTAACTGTTTTATTTCCTATTTGGGTTTATGGATATTGTATGTATTATTTAAGATTAACAGGTTTTTCGAAGGCATTGTTGGATGCCAGTGTTTCCTGTCATAACTATGCAAAGATTTGATTTCAAAAACAATATCATAGCTACTAAACTATATTTTGTTATGAATTTAAATCTGTATTTAACCTTAGAACGATCTCAAAGTAAAAAGAGGTGCTGAAGTCTATAGTTTTGTGGTGGCTATGCTTTAAAATTAAATTATTATAATCTTAATTCAAATGATGAAGGATTTTGAGAAGTCTTGACAGTAATCAGTGTTGAGTACTGCTGTAAGGTTAACCTGCCTGCTTTAAATGTTTCAAAATGATTAACACTTGAAAACATTTTTTTTTAGATATTTAGAAAAGTAATCAAAAAGTAATCAAATGTAATCAGTTACACCACTTTAATAAAGTAACTGAAATAGTTACACTACTTATTACATTTTAGGATAACTTGTAATCTGTAACCTATTACATTTCCAAAGTAACCTTCCCAACACTGTCAGTTAACCCCAGCTGGTAGATGCTATAACCACACCATTTTGTGGGCAAAAAGCATGTTTCTACATCTATAGCCATTCAAAAGTAGCCGTGTACTGGAACCATTGCAAGCAAAATGTGAATCTGAAATGTTTTATTTTCATTTTCATTTCATGACTTGGGACTGGACATTGTTGTGGTGCCATCAGCCAATCTGTGTTGACATGATGTAATTTTCCTGCAGCTACAGTACATAGTCACATGGTGTTTACTGGCTCCCAAAAAAGTGTCCATAACCATGCACCCGTGAGCAAAGATAACACATTTCAAATCACATCATTCCAGGGCATCAGAGAAACTACCACTGAGATGTGAAGGCCAAACATTCGCATCTGTGTATCTGCAGAGACCACAAAGAATCCTACCCCTGTGCTAAGCATTGTTTATAACATCTGTTCCTCATTTTGGGGCCTTTGACCGATGTCTGTTGAGAACGGGTCGTGGATAACACAACGGACATGAAATCTAATCTCATTTCAATGATCATCCTCAGAAGGGGAGTGTTTCCCACAGTCACCGCTGACAGGAAATGGAGGTACCTCTGAGACGTACCCTTCCCATCTGCTCTAGTGCCATTGTTCAGATGAGTTCTCATCAGGCTGGCGAAAGCTGATTGAAAATACAGCTACTCCCAATGCTGCTGGGCTCTGACAGCATTTGTTTGAAGGCAGAGCTTGAGTCAGGAAAGAAATCTCGCTCTGAATTTGATATGAAAGCCATCATTTGATCTGTGAGAGCTTCCTCCTGCAACTCTTACACCTCAAACCTCATTAGGTTTCCTTAAAAGCCGAGTTAGTCAGGTCGTTCATTACCCTTGGTTCAGAGATTGTTAGCCTTTTTAGAAAGATAAAGAGGGGAGAAAGATTGAAACACCTGCTGCTGGAGATAATTAATGTAACTGTGTTTTTAAGGCTCAGTCTGAAGGGCCCTGAGGCTTTGTGCAGGATATTTTTCTCATTAAGCCTTTTTTCTTACATCTTTTTACTAGGCCTGTCAGCTTAATGTGTTAATTTAGAAAAATGATCAAGAAATAAACCAATTTTTGTAATATCCATTCCATGATTTATTAATGTGTAACATAATGTTTTTTTTTTTTTTTAACTATTATTGGCAGATTTTCTCTGCAAATATTGATGTACAGTATATGATTGGGATTATTAATCAGTAAATATTAGGAATGAAAACTTTGATCAATTGACTTCTTCCATCTGAACAATTTTTAGTGTAAATGATATGTTTTGAGGCTGGATAATAGTGATCTGTGCTTTTATTTTATGTTGAATATTATTAATATCTGTTTGCTAATGGGGGATTATTGTTAAAAAATATATTATTTTGAAAAAAAAAAAATGTTCAAGTGTGATAAAAAGAACTGGGGTAGAAGGTACCCAGTGGCATGTTGTTACTTTTTTACGTAGTCATTATTATATGTAACAGATTTATTTTTTAGTAATTCCATGGATTAGACATACATTTCAATCTTCATTACACATAATAGCCTGAGCACAATCATTCAATCCGAATTCAGTCTATTGCTATTTTTGACTCTTCAATTTAAAATATAGGCCGGTATACGTATGTGCCATTCTACAGAATTGGTCCAAAGTCAGAGTTGGAAACATCTTGAAAAAAATGTTTTTTTTTTTTTCCAAAAAATATGTATACAAATTGTATAATATCCAAGGCACACATTTCTAGTAATTGTGCAGTTAATTATCATATTGTATTTTTAGAAAGTTTTGGAATATTTGTTCTCTCCCCAAATTTGTCACCACTGACACACAGTAATAATAATTTAATTAGACAGGTTATATTGACCTATTAAGATTTTGCCTACATCTATATTGTAAATATATATTTTTTGCTATTTTATTAAAAAAATTTTCAGAGGTAAATCAATAACAATTACATTTTTTAACAATATTTCAAGTGTAATTTATGAGATTTGTTGTATTTTGAATCCAATTTTCTTTGTAAAAGGCAAAAAGTTTATCATACTGATTTCAAAGTTAAGGATTCATTAGTTTGAATATACATTGAACCAAAAACTATCATAACATCTTAGTTGATAATTCAGTATACTTTATTTTTGACAAAAAATGTTTCGGCAGTGACTGCACATTTTCGGTAGTGACAGTAATGCTTTGACAGAATTTTAACTTGCATATACTAAAACACTACTAAAACATACTAAAATGCAAAGAAATAAAAAAATAAAATAAAAATAATAACTGCATAACTGTACAAAAATTTTGTTTATTTCCCCCAAATATGAGGATTATGTGTTTTGTCACTACCAAAACAATGACATGTTTTGGTCGTGACTGTTTCGGTAGTGACAATTTTATGGGATAACACCCAAAAAAAACCAAAAAAAACAAAGACAAACATTTGGTGGAGTTTCGGTAGTGACAATTTTAGACACTTTTGAACCTAGCTCAAAGACGCTAATCAGCACATGGTCAGCTAGCACAGTTCTGAAGTGTGGTACACATATAAAAACTAAATGTTAGGGAATAACTCCCAAAAAAGTGTGCTTAATTGCAGAAAAAAGGTGTTCGGTAGTGATGTTCCTTAAAGTTACACAGATTTTCAGACTTTTGAAAACAATTTACCTCAAAATGATAGGGCATATCTACTCACCATGTAGCTATGAGAGAGGGTACATTATGTATCATCATCCTGTTCATGCTAAACTCTTTTATAAATATCTTACATTTGAGTTAATGCACAATGCATCTTACTGTATTAATACTAGTATTGAAAATGCATTTCCTATTGATACAGTTGTTTCAACAGTTAGTCCATAATCAAGGAAGCAGTGAAATCGAATATTATCTTTAAAGTGAAGTGTCTGCTCTACCAGAACCGAAAGACTTTTCCTCTTCCTCCCTCAGGATAATGTGAACCTGCTGCTTACTGAAGAAGAGATGTACAGCCTGATGGAAACCTTCAAGCAGTGCAAGATCATCCCAGGTGATTCTCTCAGTCCCATTTTAACAGCCTCTTCTAGATTCTGGTTTAAATATGTGACTTTGTGCAGTAAATGAAGGAAGCTAATTACAGGTTTACTAATTTATCAAGTCAGTACTGTAATTAGGCCTGACCTGTTTCCATCGATTGATGATGCAGTAACTCCCCTCTCACCTACTTTCTGCTCAGAGTCGTGCCTGGTGTCAGATGAACTCCTGCAGTACAGGCACTTTGTGACCAAGCAGCTCTTTGAAAGAGACTTGACCGATGAAGAGGAAGAGGAGGTTCTGGCCCAGTTTGCGGCTCTGGATCCAGACAAGAAGGGTCAGATTGAGTGGTCTGACTTCCTCTACCACGAGTCACTTTCAGTGCTGCAGAAGTTCCGGACTGAGGTAATGTGGGACATGGACAAATTTAGCTCGTTTGTGTTTTTGGAAAAAGCGCAATTTTATATTTTATGACAGTCACTGAGGAAAAAGTACACACTAAAAGACTCAAAGTCATTGCTGAACACACATTTAAAGACTTTACACAACTAATTGTGCAACAATTGCAAGATCATTCTCATCCCCAACTGATGGGATTGAAATACACATCTTTGTAAAATTATAAATGTTTGTACTGTCTCTTTTGATCAATTGTATGCGTTCTTGTTGAATTAAAGCAATTTCTTTGTTTCTTTATGTTTAACCATTTACTGACATTCACATTTGTGAATAGTATGAATACACAATCCTTCCATCAAATAATATAGCTAATTATTCTAACTGGCCTATTGGCTGTTTATGTTTGCCAAAAAAACACAGAAACACTTTCAAAATTATAAATTACATTCAACCACTAAACCAAAAGCATTGTGGAAATTATTCTTTTTTTTTTTTCTCCAAATTTTTAAAAATGCTATATTATAATGTACATTAAACCATTCAGCCAAAAGCATTGTGGAAGTTATTCTTTTTTCCCCCCAAAATGTAACAAATTCTAAATTATAATGAACATTCAACCATTCAACCAAAAGCATTGTGGAAATTATTCTGTTTTTTTCTCCCCAAAATTTAAAAAATGCTAAATTATAATGAACATTCAACCATTCAACCACAAGCACTATGGAAATTATCAATTTTTATTTTATTTATTTATTTATTTTTTAAATGCTAAATTATAATGAACATTCAACCAAAAGCATTGTGGAAATTACTCTTTTTTTCTTTTATTTCTTTTTTTTTCCCAATTTTTTTTTTTAAATGTTAAATTGTAATGAATATTCAACCAGTCAACCAAAAGCACTGTGGAAATTTTTATTATTATTATCATTTTTTTTTCCAGAATTTAATGAATGCTAAATTATAATTAACATTCAACCATTTAACCAAAAGCATTGTGAAAATTATTATTTTTCCCAAAAATGCTAAATTATAATGAACAATCAACCATGCAAACAAAGTATTGTGGAAATTATTCTCCCTCCGCCCCACCCCCCCCCAAAAAACTTGAAATGCTAAATTATAATGAACAATCAATAATTCAGCTAAATGCATTGTTGATTTTTTTTTTCTCAAAACTTTCAAAATGCTAAATTATAATGAACAATCAACCATTCAACTAAATGCATTGTTGATTTTTTTCCTCAAAACGTTCAAAATGCTAAATTATAATGAACAATCAACCATTCATCTAAAAGGATTGTGAAAATGACTTTGTTTTCCTCAATCCAGAATTCACTGGTGAGAATCCTCACAGCGAAGGAGAGGGATCGAACACGGGCCGTTTTTCAGAGTATAGACCAGGACAAAGATGGGATCATTACTGCTGGAGAAGCCAGAAAAGCCCAAACCTCCTGGTTCCACAAGATTAACAAAGAATCACAGTCCTGCAGTGTCAGGTGAGCTGAATATATGAGAGTCATTGAGGCTAATCATAGTTAGCGGGGCATTCCTGAACGATTCTCAATCACAGCCACTTACATAATCAACAATAAACTTCAGATACTTCAAACACTTGAAAATCATTTCAGGGACTCGTCCAATTTGCCTGGCCTCTGGGAGCAACAAATCAGATCAAGCTTGGCAGTTTTTATAGCCATGTCAAGCTGCCAATGCCTCCTTGAGCTGCTAGCCAATACTAACCGCCATCACTTTATTAGCATGTATCGCCCATCTCTTCTCATGAATTACGGGCTAACTTTGCATTCAGGAACTCTGCCGAGAGAGTATGAATCCTTTAAGCAGTGCATTTGCTGACAGTTCTGACTCTGGGATTAATGCATAACGTAAATTAGATGATATAACTGGTGGGGTAAGTCTGTGGAAGTGAAGAGGAAAGTTTCTCAATGACAGGCTAAAATCAGTTACAAGGACTGACTTTGACAGAGCACTCTTTACCAGTCATATCATAATTCAAACATCGCTCTGAGAGCCCAAAAGTCAGAATGATGCATTTTTGCAGTGATGGGGTAAAATGGTGCCAGCTATCTCAAATGGACCATTTGGCCTTCTGAATCCTTCATTCCTCAAGCACCATCACCCAGAAAGAAATATCACAAATGTGATGGGTTTAATATCTCAAATCTTTCTCCTAGACAGCAGTGAGGTTCCATGGGGACGTTAAGTTAAATCTTTCATTTATAATCATTTTTAATATATAATTATAACATTAAATTATGCTTATATGTATGTTGTATATGTTTATATTTAAGCAAATTTATAATTATATAATTAGAAATCAGTGTTGGGCAAGCTACTTGGAAAATGTAGTGAGCTAAGCTAACAGTTACTCCTCATTAAATGAAGCTTCACTAGACTAAAGCTACAGCCCCGGGAAATGTAGCAAGCTAAGCTACAGCAACATGGCAAAAGTAGTTTACTACAGCTAAGCTATCTTTTGTTTTTAATAATTTTTATATTGAACCAACATCATACCAAGTCAATGCTCTCTCAGTGATCAATAAAACTGTCAGTCAAGATAGATAGACAGGCATTCAGTTTAATTGTTTATTCAACAACTGTTCCAAACCAATTTGGCAACAAAAATCACTAACATGTACAGGGCCGGATTTACCTCATATTGTGACATAGGCAAAATAATTTTTTCCTGTCGGCCGGAAACCTCCCATTGGTAGTTGGCTTTATTATACACAGATACATTTATATAAATGGTAACACTTCACAATAAGGTTCATTAGTTAACATTAGTTAACTAGTTAACATGAACTAAGAATGAACAATTCTTCTGCAGCATTTATTAATGTTAATTTCAGCATGTACTAATGCACGATTACAGTTTTTCTCAGTTGCTTTGGTGCATTTCTCAGATCAGAAATGAAATTCTCAAAACTACTTGTTCAAGCTCCACATCATCTAGTCACTTGTGCACATCATAAAAGCAGTTTCTCATTCTTTTGAACAAGTTGCAATTGCTTTGGTAGATTCATGCAACTGATTATGCACATTTGTCTGCGTTTTCCTACATTATCAATTGTTAATGTTATATTGCTCAAAATGTATTATATAGTTCTCTGTGCAATTGTCTTACCCCTCAAAACATCTAGTCATTAGTTCATCGTATAATTCATTAAATGCAAAATGGTTGATCTAGTAGTCATAAACTGTCAAGCATATTTTCTAAACATTTCTGTTAGTCTTTTTGTAAATATGCCATGGATTGTGCAGGTGAATCTTAACTTTCACTAATGAAGAGAATGTAGATCAATGATAAACCAGTTCTCTGAAATTCCTCCATACAGTGCTACATGCAAAAGCAAAGCTCTGACTGTGTTTGTCTTTCTAATTTTGTATTTTTGCCTTTGTGCCCATATTTATTTTTCTTTTCTATATCACAATGACGTTGTAATGTTTTTTTTGTGTGTTTGTTTTTTTGGTCAGATCACTTGTAAAAGTGTAACTGTGAATCCTATCCAGTCTCTTTCAATCAATATCCCCACATACAGTAATATGTAAATTATACTTTTGAAACAGATATGGCAAACATAAGAAGTGCAGCCTTCTGCATTTCAATACAGTAACTGTCATCCAAACTGTTGCCATAGTTTATATCAGGTAATACGAACAGTTTGCACTGTTAGGCCTATATAGACAACATGACTGAGCATTTTGACTATCTTGTTTGTGAACAATGACACAAGGACTTTTCATTCTGATGGCACTGTCTGATATGTTCATTGACATGAATACTTTTGAGAGATGCACTAAAGATTTTGAATAGGTTTCAGGCTTTTGCAGGTAATCCATTGTGTGGTGCTGTTTGTACAAATTGTTCTGAGAAATGCACATACTTTGCAAATATTAAGGATGATTCGAGAAATGCACCAAAGTGACTGAGAAAAAGTGTAAAATCAAAAGTTGTGTTTGTTAACATTAGTTAATGCACTGTGAACTAACATGAACTACCAATGAACGACTGTATTTTCATTAACTAACATTAACAAAGATTAATAAATACTGTAATAAATGTATTGTTCATTGCATGCTCATGTTAGTTAATACAGCTAGCATTAATGAAATCTTACTGTATAGTGTTACCATATAGGCCTGGCTATTTGTATCGTTACATGTGTCATATTATTAACATTTCACCAAAATTCACCAAGTTCAAGCTTTTGACCAGCATTTTGATTTGAGGTTGAGTTTCAGAAATGCTTTGGAAAATGTAACGTTAGCTTTTGTTGACGCTACCGCGCTACTTGATCAAAAATAGAGCTTCGCTACTGAAAAGCTATTTGATTCAGAAAGCAGCGACGCTACCACCACGCTACTGAGAAATGTAGTTAAACTACTAGCGTCACTACTTGTAGCGACGCTACTGCCCAACACTGTTAGAAATATTATCTGTTTATACTATATATATTTGTACAGCATGTCCACAATTGTCTCATTTGTGTCTATTTTTATCTCTCCTTATGAATTTAGGAGAGATATCTGAGATAAAGTTGATACTTATGGAATTCTCATTTATGTTTATTTTAAAATCATGAGCTATAAAGAGCAACTTATGGGAAATATACTGGTAAATTAAAAAGTTTGTGGTTGGTAATTTTTTTTTAAATATTATTTTTTATGTTTTAGAAAGAAATCTCTTATGCTCATCAATATGTCAAAATATTTGAGCAAAAATACATTAAAAACAGTATTATTCTGAAATATTATTATTTAAATAACTGTTTTGAATATATTTTAAAATGCAGTTTATTCCTGTGATGCCAAAGTTGAATTTTCAGCATCATTACTCCAGTCTTCAATGTCACATGGTCCTTCAGAAATCATTCTAATATGATGATTTGCCACTCAAGAAAAATATTATCAATGTTGAAAACAGTTGTACCACTTTAGATTTTTGTTGAACCCATGATACGATTTTATTTTGGATTCTTTGATGAAAAGAAAGTTCAGTAGAACAGTATTTATTTGAAATATAAATCTTTTGTTAACATTATAAATAGTGCTGTCAAACGATTAATCGTGATTAATCACATCCAAAATAAAAGTGTTACATAATATATATGTTTATGTGTGTGTGTGTGTGTGTGTATTTATATATATATACATAATAAATATACACAGTACACACACATATATCATGTAAACTTTTATTTTGGATATGATTAATCGCGATTAATTGTTTGACAGCATTAAATGACTTTACTGTCACTTTTTAATCAATTCAATGCAATGCAATTTCAAAATAATTATAATGTAATTTCTTTCAAAAAAAATCTTACTCACCCCAAACTTTTAAATGGTAATGTATACAGTATATATTTTTATATATCATATTTTGCATGAGTTTAGATTGACTTATTAACATATTTGTGAATTCAGTATTTGGACAGTCTTTTTTGACATCATCCTCCATGCTATTGTTTTTTTTTTCACCAATCATCCCATCCTTTTCACCACTGCCGAATGTCCATTTGCCCTGCAGACTCATTGGATTGTGTTCCCCTTTGTTCAGTATGGGGTAAGTCACTCGATCCGCATGGGCCTCCCCTGGAAACATCTTACACCGTTCCCTGCCATCATCATTATACCCATTGTACTCATTATAACCTCAATTACTAAATATTCCATAATGGAGGCTAAGGAATCAGTGGCTAAAAATATCAAAGCTAAATTGGATACTTTTTGACTGTAATGGCCGTTCTCTCAGCTGCTATGGCTGTATTAAATGAGATCTTGCCCTCCCATTATCAAGATCAAAAAGAGGGGCTTTTGTTCCCCTCAGAGGAGCCCTTAAGGTTATTTTTCATCAGTTTTAAGGGGCACAGCGGGTTAAATGAGCGCCTGAGTGTGCGGGTGCATTTGTGTTTGTGTGTATGTTTGGCACATTTATGGCATGACTAAGCTTGCATCCTAATTTACGCTCATTAAAATCAACTGAGGGTTTGAGATCAAAGCAGACAGTCTCGACTCTGAGCGGTCCCAGTTCTGGACAAGATGTTTGGGTTGCCGTTCAACGCTCTGGTCACGGTTGCACTCAGTTTTGCTTCACACGTCATTGAACTTAATTACAGGAAGTTCTTGTTTCAAATGATTTTATTTCAGTCAATGAAGTTTGTCAGATCATTTCAGTGTACGGAATGGCATGCAATGTTTGTGAGACAACTGTACATACAGTACAAGGGTTGTGGGCCATTCAGAATTGAATTGAGAATGCATTTTGAATTTCAATTCAAGTCCTGAATGCATGTTTCTGCTCATGAGTGAACTAGCTTTGTCTTGCCGGTGGTTGGGTATCGTCTCTCTTGGGGCTTTGAGATGTCATAAGAACAACAAATTAGAGTTTGAAAACCCAGAGAGTGTAGAAGTGTCACCTGCTGTGAGCTGTCCGGTAGTGTGTATGTCTGTGTGGGAGAGACTGAATGAAACAGTGTGTGTTTCAGCTTGCTTTCTTCATCTGCAGTATCAGCCATGTTGGTCCAATATCTGAGAGCAGTCCTGCCAGTTCCAGCAGCGAGAGAAGCAGAGATAAAGCCTTGGAGAATGACAACAGGTTGGTGTGTGAGTGTGTGTGTGTGTGTGGCACAGCCATACTAGAATGCTTCCATTATGATGGATTATGACAGGAAACACTGGCATCTAACAATGCCTTGGAAAAAAACAGTTAATCTTGAAAAATAAAGCATATACATAAAGCCAAATAGGAAATAAAACAGTTAGCCTATCAAATAAGCACGTGTCCTATTCTGTGTCCTGAACTCCTGAAACATTGAACTCTCAGAATGGAATTGGTTGGGTAGAGTTTCCTAGATTTTTTTGATAAAAAAAGGAAGATTTGAAATAAGTTGCATTCATGCAATGTCGCAATTACCATAATTTCTAGATAACAACATGTGACGGAACTGTCTTCCGACTCGGAATTATGCGTTTCAATGACATCACATCCTCGTAGAACCCTGGGAATCTTTTGAAAGCTAAAGCTGCGTTAACAGCATGTTGTAATTAATGATCGAGATAATTACGAGATCGAGATAACAAGATGTGACATTCTATTAGCATCCTAAGTAGTGCCTAAATGAATCTGCGGCAATCAGGTGGTACAGCGGTCACGTGACCCAGGTCATAGCTCTCAGAAGATTCACAATTTACAAGTAGTAATTACGAGTTCTACGAGGATGTGAACGCTTTGGTGTTGATAGTGTTGCCATAGAAACACAAAATTCTGAGTGCAGACCTGGGTAGTAACTGATTATGTGTAATCTAGATTACGTAATCAGATTCCGAATTCCAAAATGAAGTACTTGTATTTAGATTAAATTACATTTTAAAATACTCGTAATTACACTACAGTTACTTTTTTCGATTATATGATTATATATTATTCACACAATAGCAATAAATTATACATAATTTATCAATTCTCCCTAATTCCTCACTTTTTGTCTTTCAGACACATTGAAATGCACAAATTCATGTTATTTCTTATTTACAAGTAATGAAGGGATTCCCATCCTTTTTTGTCATCTGAACCTCTTTCACCTAATATATTTACTAAAAGTACTCCTGAGATTTTAAAATAAATATTTTAATAATTAAGTATAACATTTGCATGTTCACGGTTCTTTGATGGTTAATGGTCACATTAAAAACAGGTAAATTTAATTATGTTTTTTTATTAAACTCCCTAACCTCCTAAAGTTCCTTCACAAACCCCAGTTTGGGAAACCTTGATGTAATGTTTAATGCACTTCATGTTGTTAATTACAACGGATGGAATATATTTTCTTACTTTTTGTATTTTTACATCAATATGGTACAATATTATCCTATTTAAATCAATGTGGTAAACGAGTTAGGTTAGGTTAGATAGTTAGGTCATAAGTAATCTAAAAGTAATTAAAAAGTAGCCTGATTATGTTACCTAAAATCTGTAATGTAATGGATTAGGATACTAACTACAATTTTTGTCATGTAATTTGGAATCAGTATTGGACTACAAATTGTAAGTAATCTACCCAGCTCTGTCTGAGTCTGAGGACAGTTCCGAGTAGAACGTCACGTTTTTTAAATCTCAGAATTACAGTAAATTACAGAAATTGTAATTTACAGAAATTGTCAGTTCCGAGTACAAAGCCATGTGTTGTCATTTTGAAATTACGACATGATGTGAAACAGTAGCTATAGGTAAATAATTATAACAGGTGTCAAAATTTGGCTTTTATAATTTGTGGGTTAACTGAATTAACTCTATTTTAATATTATGTCTTCCAGACCAGTTACCTGGGACAACTTCCTGAGCGAGAGCGCCATCTACATCCTGGCCGCCAGGCCCAACAGCTCAGCCATGCACATCCGCTTGCCACTCTAACCGTGGCCACATAGCCTGAGACTTCCAGATGGGCTTCCCGGGTCCAGATTCACGAGAGAGCGGTGCTGAGGACTAAACCGAGAGTCACATGAGAGTCAAACGCAAAAGAGTACGCCACCACACGCTAAGACTGTACAAGCTATCAACGGATTCTTCCTCTCACACAATCTAGCGACACACTGACAAATTCAGCGCTACTGAACAATAGTACATCTGTTTCACCACTTCTTGAGCTTTTACGAGCTTGTATGGTTTCGGTTTTTGTGACCAAGTAACTGTTTCAATCAGAGAACCTGCTGCGAGAAACACTGTCACACATTAGCAGATTTACAGCACCACAGTGTTTGCGTAGTGTTTTTGATGTTAAAGTGTTGTATCATTTTTGAGTTGCAGCTCTAGCCAGATGAGTTGTGATTGATGGATCAGTGTGAGAGCAGTGGTTGAATCATTGCTGATCTAATTTCAGTCACCACAAAATATGAATATAATATAGTGGGCAACAATGGTGCCACACAGGAATCAAAGTGAGATGTTATATATGGATACTATATACAGTCTACATACATATATATATATATATATATATATATATATATATATATATATATATATAATGTACAAAATATTGTATGTGTATTTATTCCCATACCTTCAGGGATGGATTATAGACCGGGGCAAGGAGCTTCCAGACTTCCAGGGGCCTAAAGCTGAGACATGGGAAAACAAAGGAAATGTAAAATTGTTGTTGACAGACAAACGTTACTTGTAATTAAAATACTGTAATTAAAAGATTGGCATCAATTTGAATTTTCAGTCACTTGACAAATCGCATTTGCAAGTCAGAATTATGAGAAGCTATAATTCTTTTTTAACTTTCATATTGTATTTCTAAGTGAAACATGATATGTAATGAGAAAAAATGGGGTGGAATTTAATTTTACCTATGATTGAGTTGTGAAATATGATCTTCATTTCTAAAACCTAGTGAGCTGCCAACTTAGGCACTATAGGCATGTTACTGAAGCAAAATCTGCTCTAAAATATACAGGCAGCATAAATTAGAAATCAATAGTGAACATTTTATTAAAAAAAATTATTTCATTTAAAAAACATGATTTTACCCAATATTTGTTTATGTATATTTATGGTTATAAGAGTACTGATTTGTTAGCTAGCAAATGTTAATTCCAAATGCTATTGAAGTTAATTGAGTTAGGTCTTATTATAATTATGATACTCTTTAAGATAAATAATTTTAACTTATAATACTTATGATTAAATACTAAAACAAATAAAACAATTTTAATTAAAGATCTAATTAAAACAGATTATTTTACCCAATATTTGTTTGTGTATGTGTGGTTTATTAGAGTATTGAATTGTTAGCTTGGCAACATGCTAATTCCAAACTCTATTGAATTAATTGAGTCAAGTCATAATTCTGATACTTTTTAAGATACCTTATTTTGACTTACAATGCTAACATAATACAAATAAAAAAATCTAATTAAATATCTAATTAAAATATATTATTTTACCCAATATTTGTGTGTTTTATGTTCTATGGTTTTAGAGTGCTGTGTCATTAGCTTAGCAACCTGTTAAATTCCAACCTCTATTGAAATCGATTTTGAGTCAAGTTTCAGCATAATATGCTTCTTTCTAAGATAGCTCATTTAGACTTAAAAGTAAATATAATATTTAAATAGTGATATAATCTGGTAAATAATAAAATAACCATTTTACCCAAATATTTGTTATATATTTTTATACCTGTTAGAGTATTGTGTTGTTAGCATAGCATCATGCTAATGCCAGACTGTTGAAATCAATTGAATCATGCAATGTACATTCTGTGTGCTTCATTGAATAATCAGAGTTTCTTTGAAAATCAATTCAGATTGGTCACTTTTAAGGTTTCATGTCAGGATTCTGTCTTAAAGCAGCTCACTAGGCTGATATTAAATCTCAATTATGATAAATAATTTTAAGTAGCAATTGTGAAATGCAAAGCCACAATTACAATAAAGATATCATTTGATCTTTTTTTTAATCCCTGGGGAAAAGGTAACAAAGTGGGGCCTCCTAGCACCATGATCCTTCCTTGCATACATTGTGTCATGACCTGTTGTTTTATTTTTGATTTGATGTTTCTTTTAACTCGCTAGTTTCAGAGTTACTTGGTCTGTAGAAAATATAACACCTGTAAAAGTGACATTACTCTGTGTTTAGCTAAAACAGCTGATGCAAACATACAATCTTCCAAAACACTCATTGAAATGCTAATTTAAAGGCAAGAGCCCTCAAAATGTTGATAATCAGGTTAAAAACTTACTGCCTAAACAAAACTGACTCAGAGATCTTCCTTCCTTCCTTGTTTATTCATGTTGAATTTGTTCTTAGATCTGGTGCAGAGGAAAACACTTTCTAATATCTAAAACTTTCTTTATTTGTAGGCGTAAATCATGCACACTCCTGTAAAATGGCACCTGGTTTTACACTCATTATATCAAACTGTATGAAGGGTGTGAAACATATCCGCTCTTGTTCATATGGTCATATCCACTGTATTTGCTTATAGAACATTTGTATTGGATTGCTCAAGGCAGTTATTTGAAGGGACTGTGCAATACTCTGAGTTTTGCTGGTAGCGCTGGAAATAAATGCATGATGTTAACTTAAAAAATTGCACTCGCGTCTTGTGGGATCTGAGTCATCTGTCTATCTATCTATCTATCTATCTATCTATCTATCTATCTATCTATCTATCTATCTATCTATCTATCTATCTATCGACACACCAAATTTACCCCAAATTAATCCTAACGGTAACAAAAAGAGAAAAGAAAAAAGGTGCTAAGATCGAACCTTGAGGGATACCACATGATATGGGTGTAGAGGCCGATGCATACTCTCCCATGCAGACCAAAAAACTCCTATTATCTATCTGCCTGTTTTCTATCTATCTATTGTTCTATAGTTCTATATCTATCTGTCTATCTGTCTATCTATCTATCTATCTATCTATCTATCTATCTATCTATCAACCAACCAACCAACCAACCAACCAACCAATCAATCAATCAATCAATCAATCAATCAATCAATCAATCAATCAATCGTTCTATCATCAATGAATGAATGAATGAATGAATCTATCTATCTATCTATAGACCAAATTTACCCAAAATTAATTCTAACGGTAGCATATAAAGAGAACAGAAAAAGGGTGCTAAGATCAAACCTTGCGGGATACCACATGATATGGGTGCCGAGGCCTGTTTTCTATCTATCTATCTATCTATCTATCTATCTATCTATCTATCTATCTATCTATCTATGCCTACGAAACCACTCATAGCGCCCTAAACAGTTTCACACCCTAGACTGAAAGATTGGGACATAAATTGCTCAGCTAATTTCACCTCCATCTGTATGCTCTTTACTACAGGGAATTCAAAACACATTCACAGTTTCGATCATGTGAAATGTCATTAAAAACTGTGATGTGTGATGCCGTCCCTCATGATGTGCAGAGTATTTGTTGGAATGGAACAGCTGGAGATGGTGATGGCCCTAATAAAACTAATAAAAGTTCAGCTCAGAGCAAAAAGAGAAGTTGCAGTAGCAGGTGTGACAGACATGGCCCCTGGCAGGGAGCTTTTTACACATCTGTGAATGCACAGCGCCACTCCCTCTGCACGGCCCCATGGGACCTGTCCCGCATCTGACGTTCTCTTGGAAATATCAGACTGCCATGTTGCAGAACTCCAAGTAAACACTTTGAGTTTATGGTGCTTTAAGGTTTTTCATTTGCATGAAACTTAACGTCTGTCGTGAGGTCAAACTAGCGCGTGACTGGAAATTATAGTCATTCAGATTAGTCGAAGCACGGACTCGGGTCTAATGAAACTGTTTCATCCGGATATTTCTATTTTTCACATTAAATATTGTAAACTTGTCATAATGCTGACGTCAGTCTGGAATCTGGCACCTGAGAGCACCTTCCTTTGATTCAGAGGGAGGTTGTGTCATGAATGGTGATCCAATGAGGTGAAGACATATCAGCACGGTAGATGGCATCACTCATCAGCTGCTCAGACGATGAGAAGGAGGACAGTCTGGCGGGATGCCGAGCCTCATCACTCTGCAAGGTCGCACTCATCTGATGCTCTCATAGACCAGCTTGGAATGTCAGCGGGTGAATTAGATTCAAGAGCGGAAGCCAATTTGTTGTTAGTGTAAATCCTAGTAAAGAGAAGAAAAATGTGAGCAGCTGTACACTTGTCATGCTTATTTTCGAAGGATTCTTGTGAAGATATAAATAAAGCATGAACTTTCAACATAACATCAACTACAAAAGACCAAAAGGGTTCATTTATATTAAAAGGAAAACATCTGGGTTACAAACCTACAGAAAAAAACATTTTTTTTGCATATAATTTTTTAAGAAAGTTAGGCTTAATTTATGTCAATTTAGATTTTTTTTGCATCGTTTTCATGACAAACATAACAAAACATAACAAAATAAGTATTGACAGAAAATACTAATATTTGTAGTATTTTGTATCTTGATATGAAATACACAAAATACTTGTAAACTAGATCAAATTAATGAAGCTAAGGTTAATTTAAGGCAGTTAAGTTATTTAGCATTATTTTATTTTATATTATATTTATTTATTTCTTTATTTAGACATTTTCATATTTTTATGTTTATGAATAGGAAGACATTATTATTAATAGTAGAGTTAATTTATGATTATTTGCACAAATATTGTAATGGACATAAAATTCTCATTTTCTTTTTGCTAAACAATTTAAATTTTTTTATTTTGATTTTGGAGTGAATTTATGACAATGTTTGTGAGATGTTCTAAAACAATACATTTAGTTTTATGAGACTGAGCAGGAGATACAGCTGATGGAGTCTATGTGGTCTAGCCTCACATCTTCGTCTCTATTTTTAAAACCACATTTCATGAAATATTCAACAAATTCTTTTAGCATCTCAGCTATAATGCACTCTTGTGACCGCCTTTTGTCTATGCAGCAGACAAAACACAGTAAGTAACCTCAAAAACACTCCTCACCTTCACATGCTGATCATGAATTCAGTGCCACAGAGTTCTGTCTTTAATTTCCTTCTTTAGACAGAAGCATTCGACACATCTTTCATATCGTTTGTGCCTTAACAGTTGCATTAGACCATTTACCATCCAAAACTATCACATCAGTGAAGTTCATTAAAATCTGTTTTGCTGCTGTATGTAGAAGTAGTCAGTATATACTGAGGTACACCTTGGTTATCATCATAAATAATAGAAATAGTATAGTCTACTGCAGATCCAGTAGTGCATGTCTAAAAGGAAGCCAGACAGAGAGTCTGCAATTTCAATATCAACAATCTGCTTTTGCTATTAGGCAACATTAAGAAATAAAGTTGTTGCGCTTATGGGGATTGTCAATGAAGATTAATATGAAATGAAACTCTGGTTGAACTGCAATATTTATATTATAAAAATGCTAGATTTCCTGACTTTGAAGTCTTGTGGGTTTGATCACACATATCTACCAGTCTCCCACTCTTTTCCCCAGTTTTTTTTTTTTCCGGTGCACGTGTATGGATATGAGCAAAACTGTGTGCTGTCTAATAGGATGAACTTGAAGGGGATCTCTGATATTCAAATGTGGCCTTGTCAGATTGTAAGGCAGCCGCTCAACAGACAAGCACAGAGAAAAGGTTGCAAAACAGATGTTATACATTCTTGTTTTTGCGCTGCCGTGTTCCTTTTTAATGCACTCAAAACACATTTTTATCGCTGAATGTTTAAGTGGGTGGGTGAGAAAGAGGAGAAAGAATGAGTGTGTGTTTGAGGTGGTTGGTTTGTAACACTGGCTATGACAGAGGGAAAACCAGTGGGAGAGTAATTGCACTTTGCATGACACACACAATGAATCTGATGACACACTGTGACTGAGGAAAAGCATTAACAGCCACAAACTCAGATACATGTGTCTGCATGCACACTCTACTTGAAATGATTGTTAATAAATGTACACACACACACATAACAGTATCTTTGGGATCGCAAATAAAATAACACAATTAATTTCAAAAGAGCATGGGGGTTCATTTAATTCCTGAGACCACCATCTCTTCTAAGATTTTGTTTGGAAAAGTGGTGGTGGAGCGACGGCTAAATGTCGCCAGCTAGTGGCGGTTAATAGACATTGCACATATTCCCATCGCATCAAAAGACGTGAAAACAACAAAAAGGCCACCCTTGGAAGAAAAAAGTGATAATTGCTGCACACGTATGAAGTTACCATTTCATTAGTGTTCTATTACCACCTGAAATCTTTTTATAATGATGATCTGTATAAGTGTGTCCCCCTAGGAAAACAAACGCGCATGCGCAGAGAAACAGCTGTTTGTCTCCCCCGCGCATGCGCAGTGGAGTTTCAGTCCGCGGTGGGCGGAGTGGATGCGAGGATGTTGAGTTTGTGACGATAAGCAACGTGAATAAAAAAAAAAAAAATGACGAAATAACTGTGATCTGGGACAAGTAGCGGTCGCGAATTCATACAGCACTGCGCAAAAGGCCATGTAAGTTTTGTCACATTAAGACAAGGTGCAGCTGAAAATAACTGATTTCAAATTGTAGCACTCTTGCGGTCGATAAGAATGAACGCTCGACGCGGCTAACTGTCTGTTGTTGCAGGCTGACGCGCTTAGCATAAGGTTGTTTATATTATTATAATAACGGTCCTGCATTGGTGCACAGCCAAAGCGATTGCAACATTTTCACATCACAGAGAAGATGTTTATTAAAATTCAGATGACGTCTGCTGTTACTATAAACAAATAGATCTGCGTTTAATATCAGAATGATATTATCTCCTTAAGACGTTTGAACTTGAAGGTGTTGTGGATGTCCTTTGAGATCTGGCGACCTTGCAGTGGACGGAGTAAGGTTTTCTAAAGCCATGTGGAAAAATACAGCTGTGGAAACTGTGCCTTGAGGTCACTGAGGTCTCAGGCTTTAGCAATGAAATACGCAGTGAAATTAATGGAGCTGTCAACGCTTTCAAAATGTTGTTTTGTTGAGCACATGTAAATTAGACTTGCATATTTTGAAAGAAATACCAGTGCTTGAAGACAAATGACCTAAAACATTTAGACTTCAAATTTAGATGTTATTAGTATGTAAATATTACAATAATCGACGGCCAGCGATTCTATCAAACTAATAAAGTTTAACTCAATTAAGATTAAAACTTTTTGTTCTTAAGTGTAATGTTTTAAAATCCCAATATCAAAATCAATGTCTCTTTGACAGAATAAACAAAGCGCTCTTTCTTCTTGCAAAATATGGACCTGAAATACTGCAAATTTGATGCTGTTAATGTTTTGCATTTATAAGCATACTCAAAATGATTGTAAAATAAAATTATCCAATAGAATGCAAATGTACAAATATCACTTGCAACTGACTAACATTAGCTGTGTTGCCAATTTAGCAACTTTTTGCTAGATTAAGCAACTTTTCAGACCCCTTTAGCAAATAAATGAATGAGTGACAAATCTAGCACCTTCTTGGACCTTATCTACTTTCTGAGACTCATCTAGCAACATTTAGCAAGCAGGCTTTAGCTACTTTTCATTGAAAGTAGTTGGCAACAGTGTTAGCAAGTAGCAAATCATGGTTTTAAAACGCAATACACCCAGAAATAAAATTTCATCTTTGCCAAACCATTTAATGGGGCCAGACTGATTGGAATCTAGAGACTTTAAGTTGAATTAACTGCGAAAGAAAGCTTGTATAAAGAGTGAGTTCTGAACTTTCAGAACTGTAGAGTCAGTTAAATCAACACAGCTTGGAAATCCATGTAATCCACACATTAAGATCACCATGTATCTTCCACTATCGTAGTGTTTGTTTTGTTTTAAAGATCATTTTAAGCCCAGCCAGCTGGCCGCCCACCCTGTGTGACCTCTGGAAAGGCTTGTTAGGAGCACTATGGGGAACACAAGCAGTGAGAGGGCCGGCGTGGGCCAGGAAAAGGCCCACAGGAGGGATAGTCGAGGAACCAAGGAAGGAGACCGCCCTAAAATCCTGATGGACAGCCCAGAGGATGCTGATATTTTTCACGGGGAGGACATCAAAGTGTGTGTTGGCTCGCATTATCTGTTCACTTATGAATAATGTGATTGATGATAATGTGTTCTGTCCTTTATCTTCTATTAGGCGCCATTAGAAAAAGAGGAATTTATTGACTGGAGACCAGACCTGGAGACCAGTGAGAAGGTTCTCGCTTTAGATCGACCCACTGTATTTCGGTGGACAGGAGCTGGAAAGGAAGTTTTTATTTCTGGCTCTTTTAATAATTGGACCAATAAGATTCCTTTGATAAGGAGGTACGTAAGAGTTAACGTTAACTGAAACTATTAAAAGATTTTTATTAATTGAAATGAAGTAAAATATGAAAATTAGAAGAAAAACTTAAAAAGAATGACAATTATAAGTGTTGTTTTGGCAACAGTTGAAGCACTAAAATGACTAACTGCAAATAAATAAGTTAAAATAAAATAAATTAATAAAATTAAATATTATTTAAATAGTAAGGCTGTCAAGCAAATAAATTTTTAATCTAATTAAGTTCATGATGTCTTGATTAATTAATCGTATTAATCAGTCTGGGTTGAAAACTTAACCCCCCAAAAGAAAATTTATAGTAATTATTGTGTTAAATGAGAAAAAAAACTAAATATGTTAATAATTGTAATACATCATTATTTCTATAATTAGTTGCTCCAAATTTATGTGTTACATCGACAGCCCTACTAATTAGAAATTAATTATAAATAAAAAAATTAAATTACTAAATTACTACAAATTAAAGTAAAATTAAAATGAAAACTGAAAATTTTAAATAAAAAATATTTCTAAATAAATAATACTAATATTGCACTGGTACAAGTCTTCTGCTGAAAGTATTCTATTAAGAAAAAGCTTAAATCCAGTTCATTTTTTATTAATTTTTACTTCTGTTTCTTCAATAGTCAAAACAACTTTGTGGCGATTGTGGATTTGCCTGAGGGTGAGCACCAGTATAAATTTTTTGTGGATGGACAGTGGACGCATGACCCAACAGAGGTGACCGAGACATCAATCATCATTATCCTCCATTAGTACTTTATATCCATCATAACACTGACCTTTTCTTCTCTTTAGCCTGTGGTGACCAACCAGCTCGGCACGGTCAACAACATCATCCAGGTGAAGAAGACAGACTTTGAGGTGTTCGATGCGCTCATGGTGGATTCACAGAAATGCTCTGACATGTCAGGTGTGAACGCAACCAACCATCTTCTCATCATTTTTATAGCCGTTTAATCACAAGGAGCTGAAAATGATCTGCTACATAACTTATGATTACGCAGAAGTGGTTTTAAAAACAGTCAGTCATGGGTTATTGTGACATTGTTTTTATTGATTATAGACTTGTCCAGCTCTCCTCCTGGGCCGTACCATCAGGACGCTTACGTACCCAAACAGGAGGAGAAATTCAAATCTCCACCGATTCTGCCCCCTCATCTCTTACAGGTCATCCTCAATAAGGACACAGGCATCTCAGTGAGTATCTACAAAAGACAGGTTTGATTATCATTTTAAAGGGGTCCTATTATGCTTTTTTACTTTTTGAATTTTAGTCGGTGTGTAGTGTGTATGTTTGGGCATAAAAAAAAGATCTACAAAGTTACAAATCTCAAAGTCCACTCCAAAGGGAGATATTTAGTTTTTAGAAAATCCCTTTTCAAGAACTACAACGAACGGCTCGTTTGGACTACAAAGTTGTTTTCCTGTATTTGTGACATCACAAATTGGTCCATTAGAATATCATTAAAATAAATCCCACCTACCGAAATTCGAATGCATGTTTCAAAATCGAAACCCGATGCGGGTGTTTTTATATCACTGTATTTCTGAAGGAAACCGACTCTCTTCAGAAAATTTTGGATGTCATTTTCATTTCATCTTGCATGTATTGTCTGACAAAGCAGCGTTTGTGAGCGGAGCTCTGCTTTGTGTATAGCGTTACCGGAGAAACCTCGCGCTCCAACAGCGCCTCCTGCTGGCAGAGAATTTATTTGTATATATTTGCCGCCACAAATAGTGTAAGTCTGTGGGACTATGGTATAAATAAATTCAACTGTATAACACTTTCACTGCAATTCATGTTATGATGTTAGAATTCAAGAACAATAAACATAATACATATTACCGTTGCACTTATCTGTACATAGTAAATGCAGTTATTTTTAAGCTGTTGTTGACATCCTATCTAAAACGTGATTTAGCCAAAAAAAAAAAAAAAAAATATCGTTACCACTTTAATATGTCTTGCAATATCTGTGTGTGCAAAGGTTCTGCGCGATCCTCTTGTTCAATATTCTCGGGGTCTGAATTGATATGGCAATATTGACGAACTTGCTGCTTTGTCAAGGGGCGGGGCGATCCCAATTCGCCTACTTATACTATGCCCTAAAAGTATGTACTCTTTTTGTGAAGAAAAAGTACATACTTTTGAGTATGTAGCAGAATAGTAGGCACGCTTCAGGACATACTACTTCGTCATACCTGCGTCTTTAACGGACGCTCTGTTGCTTAGTTACGTGCATCCTGTAACTGTTTAAACTGCCCTGTCAGTCATCTTGTCACAGTTAACATCATCCACATTTCGTTTAATTTGATTTACTACCATACTGGAGAGAATAAAGAAGCACATCGCAGGTCTTTCATGCCGAGAACTCTGCTCATGTGTTTTCATAATGATGCATTTCAAAGTTAATGACCAAACGTATCATTATAAAAGTTCACAGTGTTGCTGCAGATGAAATATAGCTTGGATAACATTAAATAAATATTTTTTCATCAGGTTGGACATTGATTATTTATCAATCAAATCCCTTTATCTACCTGTCGTCGGTCGCGCATATCTGCCATGTTTGTAGTTTTTCTTTACACTTTTTATGCGTGTTTGTAGTTCCAATCGAATCCTCGTCCACCGCGCAATGTGTTGTGGGCAATATTAGCTGTTAGAGTGTGCATCGATCTGCGCTTCAAATTCTAACTGGAAATAGTAGACCATCCGCAAATCTTTGGCATACTTTTTTAAACATACTATGATTTGGGACATACTGATTCTATTTTCAAATATTATTTAGCACGGATAGTATGCGAATTGGGACGCAGCAATCGTCTAAGCTGTTCGCCAATCACAACGCACTGGGACAGCTAACCAATCACAGCACATTTAGTTTTTCGGAAGGCGGGCCTTCATCAAACCCGGAACTAACTGAGCCGTTTGTGCCAGGCTGGGGAGAAAGGTATTGTAATAATGTAAATTATGTGAAAAATAATGCGATTTTCGAACCACCAAGCATGAAAGCATGTTATAGTACACCCACAAAACAATATCAAGACTTTGTAAAAGAGCATAATAGGACCCCTTTAACATTTTATGAAATGGTTTGATTCCATATGAGCTCTATGATTACCCCGATTTAGAAAATTCAGATGGAATTATGGAATTCCATTATAAAAATATAATTTTCTATATAACGTGGAATGTCACAAAATTTATATATCAAAAGTAAGACTGTAGGGGATTAAAGTTCTCCGTCGCTACGACGGATTTCCGTCATTTGCAGGTTTCCCGCCTGCCTTTAATGTCTTGAATTCACTTTTCATAATTTTAAGGCCGTAAATAGGCTTACATTTCTCAAATAGTGTAATAAATGTCTTAATTTTAGTTTGAATAGGCCTTAAATTAAGGAAAGTCGAGGTGTATTCAGGCTGCTGAGGGGGGTGTGATCAAAGCCTGGAGTGGAGCTGAAGCAGGTTCCACTCTCAGCGGTCTGTAATCACTCCGCTCCGGATCCACTCCGGGTTTATATTCCCGCTCACTGAAAAACTGATCCGTGTTCACTCCACTTTAAAAGTTATCTGGGATTAACGACGGATTTCTGTCAATTGGAAAAATGAGGGGAAAACAAACATGTAGCGCGTTGTTGTTGTCCTGCCAGCACACCCAAATCATCCCCGCCACGCTGCATCTTCTCACTGACAACATAGTAACACTGCTCTCATCATTCACAGTCGGGTTATTATCAGAGAACACGGAACAGAATTTGAGTTTCTGTGCGGGATTGCGGCTGTTAATAATAATTCTACTCATTCCCGCAGGTTCAGACGGAATGCATCACATTTGCACCTGCTTTTGAGTCTTGAGGACTCACTTGCGCGCTCTCATTTTCTGTGTGCCCACAGATCACGATAAGGAGAGTGACAGCTTTTAATTATTATTAAGAGAGTTTGCAAATGCGATGCTAATTTAATACAACAGATCAATAAACAAGTACTGCATGATTTTACTCTATATCATCAACGAAAATAGTTCCAAATAAAGTAACAGCTGAGCTGCAGCGCATATCTAAAAGCAAACACAGCGGTGAATCATATCAGATTCATGAATGAAAGTGCGTTTTTGAACGAATCTAGTGAGTCAGTGATTCATGATTCCCCATTCATAAAGACAGTCACTTGCTTCATTCCTGAATGAATCAGCCGTTCGAACGAATCAATTAAATAAATGATTCAGTGAAGAAATCATTGACTTGCCGCCACCTGCTGGCGTTTTCAGTTTCACTTTTAGCGTATAATTTCAGTTATTTAAATCATTTAATATTTCTGTATTCAAAATTTTATATTTAAAACATTAATCTCCACATGAATCTATGAATTTAATTGCACTCATGCCACCTCTGAGCCTCATTAAACGTCTGAAAATGTACCTACAAGTCACTTTTGTGTTCTTCTGTGCTACCTCTGTAGTACAAAGTAATTTTTTATTAATACTAATTTCATATGATTGGTAACTTATTTGTCTTATTCTACTTCTTATTATATTGTTTTAAATATAAATTTTAAAAAGCTTATAAACATAAATTTTTGAATTTGACATAGATGAAAATGATGCCATTGCAAATGTAAAAAGAAAATACCCCTGTAAGTCACTTTGAGTCAAATGTCACCTCGTATTAGGAAGGCTAATTTTTGATCAGAATTTTTGATTATTGATCAGAAGGTGCTCCTAAATTTAAATTAGGAGGACAAAGCTCCTAAAAAGAAAAGTAAGCATAGAGCCATTTGTAACATATTAGATCTGTGCATGAGGTCTTAAAGAGACAGGAGCCTAAATAAACCTACTGATGTCTTTCATTATACAGTGAAGACTGTCCAGTGCTATTTTACAGTTGAATAGATTATAGTTAGACCTAATTGAAAAATATTAAGTACTGATAATTTAATTTGTGTCTTGTTTTTGTTTGTACTATTGATTGTCATTAATTTATTTGTTCTTATTTTATTATTTACTATTTACTTGTCTTATTTAGTTAAAATAAATTCAATTCTGAGTGCAGGTGATTTTTGGGTGGGGAGGGGACGTGGTCCATGGGAAATAGTCCTGCCACCACAGCTGGAATAAATCCTAGAGGAAACACTGCATACATTTAATAAAATTAGAAAAATGCATTTACAAAGGTAAAATGAAAATGCCCCTGTAAATCACTTTTGAGTCAAATGTCACCTCGTATTAAGAAGGCTAATTTTTGATTCAAATTTTTTATTATTGATTAGAAGGTGTTCCTAATTTTTTGAAATTCGCTTCTAAAAGCGCTTCTAATTACAAGAAGAAAAACACGGCTCTTAAACTGGGTGTGTGACAGGTATGGCTGTGGAATGGGGTTTGGCTGAGGAAAAATTTTCAGTCAAAAGATTTTTTTTTGCTTTAACCCCTGTGTACAATGAATAAAAAAACTGTAAATAATGATATTTGGACTAGTTTCTGGAATTATTAGGCTGCCGTCTCACTATATGAGGACATTCTACATGAACTTCATCTCCAGAGCTGCTCTGAAAGTTTACTTCACAAGCATTTCTATTTCATTTGATTAAAACTATTGTCAGATACACCTAGAAATGCACTACAAACTCGCAATCAAAAGATTTTTTTTCAATCCATGCTTTCATTTATATGTTAAAATTGCAGTCGTGCAGCACAAAAGTCACATTAAATCTAATTATTAAATCAAAGCATTAACTTAAAGTTTTATAAATTCATTTCTGTAATAAAACAGAATCTAGAAAAATTAAAACAGACATCAAAGAATGTAGAAGAAATTGTAATAAAATTGAATTTATGGAAAAAATAGTTATAGTTGTATTTCATAGGGCCCTAGAAATATCAAAAGATATTTAAAACAAAAATAATAATGATGACACACACACACACACACATAATGTATAATAAATGTATAATATAATATGTAATAAATAAATAAACCCCATTGCACTTTACTTTAGAATCTATACAACATTAGATTCTATAATATTATGAACTCATATAGTTCTGCTCTGCTCTAAAATATAGAATCTTTTACTCATTGTTATTGTAATCTCATTATATATTCTATTAAATAATATTGCTCTTTTATAGAGTAAATCTTGCAAGCCATAGTGATGCCTGATTTGCGAATGAGTCATTTCCAATTGATCACGATTAAATGCTAGCGAATTGATTTAAATTTTAATCATTGAAAAAAATCATGGAAAATTTATATGAAAAATCATGAATGTTAACTTGCCAAAAAATGTAAAAACTTTTTTTTTTCGTAGTAAACTACCATTTTAAATGAGTATAAATAAAAAATATATAAAAAATAAAGTTGGCCACATGACCCTTTCTGTGGACAGAGACGCCCAGATTGTGAGCTTTGACCTAAATAAAATAATTATTGTATTTTTACCCTTTATTACTTAGAGCATTTAATTTGCATAATTACATTGTAAGACCCAAAGTAGATTCTGTCAATCGAAATGAGTTCAGGCTAATGGAAATATGCTCTTGTTTCCTCAGTGTGATCCAGCTTTACTCCCAGAGCCCAACCACGTCATGCTTAATCACCTGTACGCTCTGTCCATTAAGGTAAGAAACCAACTTAAAGAGCTCTGTGAGATGAACTGCTATTGATTTCAAGTCTGTTGTGATGACTGTATCTCCTCTGGCTCTCTGTCAGGATGGCGTAATGGTCCTGAGTGCCACACATCGGTACAAGAAGAAATATGTCACAACCCTGCTGTACAAGCCAATCTGAGAAACATGACCATTTCAACACTCAACTTACATGACCTCTGTCTAGTTTGGCTGTTTTATATAGTATGTATTACTGTAAATAGAGATGTACAGAGATGCACTTTAGAGGTAAATCCCACCTTAATGGGTATAAACTAATAAGACACATAGAAATAGCTCAGATTTACAAGACAGTTAAGCACATATCTACTCTTGATACAATTTTTAACCCCACTATTCAGTGGGACTGGGCCAAATCAACCAATATAGAGGTGTGTTCTTGAATAGTGTAAATAAAGTGTGACATGTTTAATTTAGTGTTTAAATAATTATATGTGTGTGTAGATAAATATTAATATATTATTAGAAAGCATAATGAAATTTCAGCCATTTATCGGTCAGAAAAAGGTCAGTTGTTTGGGGCCAAATATATAAAAAGGGATTAAGAAACTGTTTTACTTAAAAAACCAATTCCACTTTTTTAATTTCATGAAAAATAAAGTTGAGCTTTTAAATCCATTGTTTTTATGATTTCATTTTTTTTAGCTTCTGCATTTTTATTAGAACAGAACTAAATAAATATTGCAGCTGTTTTCACAATAAATGATTCACCCAATTTTTGTTTTGTTTTTAGTTTTGTTCCTTGAAACTTCTGGGTAAGTAGCATATTCAAAATCTCCAGGCCTTCGAAAAAATAATGGAAAAACATCTAGATATTTTGAAATCATCAGGATATTATGCGCAGGTAGACCATTATATTATCCTTTATTATTTATATAGTTGCACTGGCATATAATGGGTCTATTGGACCTGTCATTGTTTAAACCATATGAGAACTGATAGAGATTTCTTGTATTTCAACTGAATCATATGTGAAAGAATCTGAAAAATTAGAGTATTTGTGCACTTATGGTTGTCAAACATTAGTAGAAGATGAACTACACCTGGGCAAACTGACTTCATGTCATATCCACTAAAAATCACCTTGATTAAAATTCATTCATACTCAGAAAAGTGACGTTAGTTCTGATAAAGCATTAGTTGTTCCCAGATAGCGTGATATTTTATTTGTAATACTGAAATTCATGCATTTTAACTGGTCGAGATGTGTGGAAATACTTCAAGGCCGCTGTATATAATCTCTGTCCATGATGATTTTGAGGATTATAGTCATATCAGGTTGACTTCGAAGGATTAGACTTAAATCTGTTATTGCGTAAACCGCTGGCTAATGCTAACTAGCTAATAAGCAAGCTAACAATTTATCATGTTTCTCCACAGATGCTGTCAAGTTCATCAATGTTATGAAATGTATAAATGCTAGTCCATCCAAGACCATCCATACAACATGTCCTACAAAGAAGGAAGGAAGGTGCAGTAGGTGACAACATACCTTGGCCTACTTACAGCCTCACGTTGTTAGATTACAGAAAAAGTGAGAACAATTTATGTTATTACTCAGTAGTTACTCATGTAATTACATAGTCATATGTAGGCTTAAGAAAATGACAACCATAAAGTGTTTTGGAACATTAGCACAGGGGATGGATATAAAATACTCATATTTAGGTCGCTCATGACGCAAGTTATGCAGGACAGACAGGTCCGTCTACAATATAGGTGTACTTCAAAAATGAAAATTACAGTTTAAAGTGCGTGCTAATGGTTTTATGATCAATGGTGGCAATGCACATCATCCAATCAGGCCACGTGAATGTTGCATTGTTCATTCTAAGTTGTGTTTGGTGCCTTAACTGACTTTTTGGACAAATATTAAGTGGCTTAAAAAAATAATAATAATATCAATATCAATAAAAATAATTACATTTTGTCAATAAATAGAATCCTAAAAATCAATGTATGTCTTGTATGCAAGGGATCAAAAAATAAATAAATACATAAACTTCAAAATTTGGTAAGGTTCCATTTGTTAACACATACTGTACGTTTGATGCATTTATTAATCTTAGTTAATTTAATTTAAACATCTAAATCAATATTAAAATCAAAATTTAATCTATTAATATGTTTAATAGTCCTGGTCTAACATGAACTAGCAATTAACAATTGTACTTTTATTAACTTTTGTTAACATATCAATAAATATTTAATTATTATTACTATGCATTAACTACCAAAATTTTAACAGTTACCAAAAAATTCTTACCATAAATGTATATTGTAATATTTAACCGCAAAATATATATTTAGCTTCAAGCATATGAGCATAGATTTTTTTTTTTTTTTTGTTTGTTTTAAAAGGTTGTTAAAATAATGGGAAATACTGTTGTAAATTTAGTCAGATGTATCCAAATTTTTGACTGGTGGTGTGTCATTAAATAATGCCTTTTGATTCATATGCTGTTAAATATTTCTTTGACAAGCAATCAATACTTTGTGCTCATGGTAAAACAATGCATTTCACACTTGATTGTTGAATGCTTTCACTTTTATTATCTGCTGAATCTTATTTTTTGGATATTTCACATATAATTTCTCACCAATATACAGGATTGATACACAACATTTTTGGAACCAGTACCAGACGTCCTCCCATCACCTGCTACAGAATGACCTGATTATAGATGTCCTCTGTTTTCTGAGAACCTAAGACAAAGGACAAACTGTAGCCCTAATTATTCAATAAAGACTGCTTGAGGTTTAACAGCTAATCTGGACACATTGTAACACATCCTAAGCCATTTTCTCATTATAAGCATAATGAGGCCACAAAAGCATGCAACTGTTGCCCTGAAAGGCTCTAGAGAAGAAACAACTGCAGACGGCAAAGATCAGCAGGAATGTTTGGATTCCTGAACATTCAGACTTTCTTGCAATGCTGTATTGCAGGTCAGTTTTGCAGAAGTGAAAGTGTTTGCCAAGGACATAATGTACTTGTAGACATTTGTGAGTCATTTAAAGGTGGTGCAGTTTAAGGTCTCGAGGATTTCAATTTTTTTTTTTTTTTTTTTTTTTTTTTTTTTTGGAGTCAGTGGTTGAACTGTGTGTCGGTTAGTCTCTGGGTAATTGGTAAAATTTATGTTTAGATTTTGCTTGCTCCTTAAAGAAATTTCTTCAGATATATTTAGTCTACTTTGAGTTCTTTTGTGAACAAGTTCTCAGGTTATATGTTCTCATTTACATGTTCACCACTAGAAGACGCTATAATCAACTTTATCCAGATGTTTTAAGGAAGGTTTAGAATCTGATGCAATATTTAGGCCTATACTGAAGAAAATAATGTACGTCCTCAGTTCATTTAATCAAAGTAATGATTACTGTAAACAAAGACTATATTAAAGGTCTGATTTAATTGTTTATACTTGCAAAATTATATTATGTTTATATTTAAATTGTGAGTAAGAAAGCATCAGTCAAACAGTCTGATTTCTGATTGATATTTAAAACAGACCTGAGGCTGTTTTTGTAATTGAACGAAGATTCTTGAGATTTTGGAGGGAAGTATGCTTGAGTTCATACATCATGTTAACAATAACATGTCATGAACTCATTTAACCTTTTTTCGGAGTTGTTCTCCCATAAGACATCCGCTTACAAAAGTGACAGGAATTGTTCTGTCCGGAGGGGAAAATATCTCTAAATGAGCTGACAGACTGTGGTATGTTTTCTTTTTATGAGTGTTGATGTTGATTATGCTACCAAGATCTATGCAACTTTCACAGAACAGTTTGAATAAAAAAAATCTAAAAGAACACCTTTATTATTGCAGGATAATGCAAAAATATAGATATGTATACTTTAACCTCAAAAACAGTTTAAAAATAATTATTATGAGGCATTCTGTTGATATTTTCCACTTTATTGACATTATAAACTTGGTTTGATTATGCATGCTTGCATACCGCCATTTAGCATACTGCATACTGTCCAGAAGTAAATGTCCTGACCTTAAAAAGAATTAGAATTTATGAATAACCTTTCTAACTGCGTCAGTGGCATTCCAAAGCAGGGTGAATGTATGAGTTTGTAATATAAAAGGACAGAAAATAGAACTGATATCATCCCATAACAAAAGGAGAAGGTGAGGCAAATATATGAGAGAGAAAAAATGCGTTCCCTAGCAACCGTCTCTGACTCATGTGACTCTCCTTCAGTTTGGCCACGGGCAAGTATGACAAAGTCCTTGCTTTGTAGATATGATATGTATTGATCAATTCATAATGCATTCTTGCAGAATAAAAAGTATTAATTTATTTCAAAAATTTATTTTCAAAAATGTATTAAATTATTTTTAATGTATTTTTTTTTATCTCTGTCAAAAATAAAAAATAAATGTATGTATATATACACTGCATATATTCTGTATATATATATATATATATATATATATATATATATATATATATACATGCATTTTTAAAGTTCTAATAAATTATTACAATATACATAGTAATTGCTTTTTATTCATATCTACCTATCTTCTCTAATAAAAAGTTATATTAATTATACACACACACACATACGTATGTAAAAATTATTTTGATTTCATATTTTTACATTTTATACATTTTAAATAAGTTTGTAAAATATGTTTTATAAGATAAGTTAAAAAATATGTTATTGCATTTATGTATACACACTACATATATTTAAATATTTTAAAAATTACAATAAATTATAATTACTACAATGTAATTATATTGCTAATTTTATTAATCTCTCTTTCTCTCGCTAATAAAAAAGTTATAGAAATTTTATACACAAACATACGTTAAAAATTATTATACTTTAATTAAAATACATTTTAATAAAATAAAAAAATATATAAAAACTATTGTATTTATGTATATATACACACATACACATTGTACATATGCATAAATATTAAAAAATATGTAATTACTTCAAAGTATAGTAATTATATTGCCATTTTTTTTAATCTCTCTCTCTATAATAAAATATAAAAAGTTAAAATAACAATTGTGCATGTGTGCATGTGTGTATGTGTGTATGTGTATATATATATATATATATATATATATATATATATGAATTATTACACTTTTAGATATACAGGTACTTTTAGATTTTCAGAATTTTTATTTTAGAACTCTTTTATATCATCATCATTTTAATATAAATTAATAATTTCAAATCTTGAATAAATTGCTATTCCTATGGAGACTGAAAAAATGTATATAAAAATAATTCAAATAAATTATATATTTGTTAGATTGTGTTAGATTACAAGGGTGTGTTTAAGCAACACATTGAACATTCTTGGCATGCATTGACAACTGCACGTTTGCTTGGTTCAGTCACTGCCATTTCAGTAAATCCTCAGCTTCTAGGTCTTTCAACATGACACATTTTACATTATAGGGTCATATAATCCATTAGCTCCTGCGTTAAAGAACATGTGTAGCCTACAGGACATACTAACAAAAACAACTTGCTTTCACTGTTCCTTTCCCCGGCCCCTCTCCTTTCCTGTTTGTGCCCATGACAACAAAGACCCCGATTTCCCAGTGCTATCAACTTACTGCACCAAAAGCGTGAGAGTGTCTCTTCTTTTCGTAGAAATTCCTAAAGCACAGAGAAGCCTCATTCAGGGAATCACGTGTGCCAAGAACAAAAGATCTGACGCTGGCCAGAAGCCTTTGGGGAATTTAACTAAACCTAGGGAACATCGACATCCCAGCGTGTACCCAATGAACTTCTGAACACACCTGAGGATCATCAGCAATATTTCCTCTCTCTAGAAGACATAACGTTATATATCATGCTGTCAGAATGAAGAAGAGCATTACACATAAGGACAGGAGACAAGATGTTTGTTGGTAAGAATCTGCACCGTGCAGCTGGTGCTAACACCCAGTCATATGATTATGAATCATATAATATTCAATAATTCCGTTAATTCAGTCCACTCAGATAAAGAATATTAAAAATGCAAGCTAGTTTGGAGGGGAGACACCTTTGAATTTCATAAATCACCTCAGATGACAAGGGAGAGGAACAGTATGTATGACAAACTCACAGAAGGACATTCCAGTTTGCTTGCTTCATTCACTAAACTGAATAAATCACCAAAACTTGTTTTGAAATCAGAGTTCAGGGAGGCGGAGGATTGAGAGAGGCTTTCTCTGACATGCCTGTTGTACCTTGGGACTGAAAAAGTAAAATTATAGGTTTAAAAAAGAAATTGATTGAATGAGGATGATCTCATGATCTCATCGTTGAACAGAGCTTTGTGGATTTTGGCGCGAAATCAAACACTGTTATCGCTCTGTAACCTCGTCCTCCCATAGTATGTCTCTGAGTGTGCTATGATTCACATGATGATATATATGATTTATATGAGATCATGTCTTACCCATTCTTTCAGTTTGCTTCATTTCATCATACAGTAGTCCCTGCTGCGGGAAGACATGACGTATCTCATATTTCATCAGTTCTGATGATGGCTGATGCCTGTCAAAGCAGACGAGATGTTTGTAGGAATGCGCTCTGTTCCCACTCATGAGGCTAGCTGCTGCTCAAATATATCATCATGTGAATCATAGCATACTCAGAGACATACTATGGGAGGACGAGGTTACAGAGCGATAACAGTGTTTGATTTCCCGCCAAAATCCACAAAGCTCTGTTCAATGATGAGCAGTCTTATTATTATTCAAAACAAAAGTTTGGTAAAGTTATTTAATGTCTCTCATGCTTGCCAAGGCTGCATTTATTTAATCAAAATACAGTAAAATAGTAATATTGTGAAATATTATTACTGTTTCAAATAACTGGTTTCTACTTGTTTTAAAATGTAATTTATTCCTGTGATGCAAAGCTAAATTTTCAGCATCATTACTCCAGTCTTCTGTGTCACATGATTCTTCAGAAATCATTCTAATATGCTGATTTGCTGCTCAAGAAACATTTATTATCAATGTTGAAAACAGTTATGCTACATAATATTTTTTTATGGAAACTGTGATACATTTTTTTTTCAGGATTCTCTGATGAATAGAATAGAACATTATTTATTTAAAATTAAATGCATCCTTGCTGGATAAAGGTATTAATAATAATAATAATAATAATAATAAAAAATGTTTTTTTTAATTAAACTTTTTCTTTGAAAATCACATTAAAATAACAAACATATTTTTAACATTAAAACATCCAAAATATAAACTTACTACCACTTTATCGATTATTTTGCAACTCTTTTGAATGTTTTATGTTCATCTTTATAATTCCAGACCCAGTTTTCAATCTTAAAATATCAAAATCTATTATAAAATATTTATTATTCTTTTTTTTAAACTGAGAATCCGAACAAGGAGTAAAATAAGAATGATCAATTTCTACACTACCAGTCAAAAGTTTTTGAACAATAAGATTTTTAATGTTTTTTTTATTTTTTTTTTTAAAGAAGTCTCTTCTGCTCACCAAGCCTGCATTTATTTGATCCAAAGTACAGAAAACACAGTAAAGTTTTGAAATATTTTTACTATTTAAAATAACTGTTTTCTATTTGAATTTATTTTAAAATGTAAAATCCTGTGATTTCAAAGCTGAATTTTTAGCATCATTACTCCAGTCACACGATCCTTCAGAAATCATTCTAATATTCTAATTTGCTGCTCAAGAACATTATTATTATTATGCTGAAAACAACTGAGTAGAATTTTTTTCAGGTTTCTTTGATGAATAGAAAGTTATCTGAAATAGAAATCTTTTGTAACATTATAAATGTCTTTATCATCACTTTTGATCAATTTAAAGCATCCTTGCTAAATAAAAGTATTAATTTCTATAATGTCCCCCTCCACCATAAAAAAAAAAAAAATAAAAAAAAAAAAAACTAACTCCAAGCTTTTGAATGTTATAGTGTGTATAATGTTACATAAGCTTTTTATTTCAGATAAATGCTGATCTTTGGATCTTTCTATTCATCAAAGAATCCTGAAAAAATGTACTCAACTGTTTTAAATATTGATAATAATAATAATAATAATAATAATAATAATAATAATAATAATAATAATAATAATAAATGTTTCTTGAACAGCAAATCAGCATATTAGGATGATTTCTGAAGGATCATGTGACACTGAAGACTGGAGTAATGAACATTTAGCTTTGATCACAGGAATAAACTTAAAATTACATTTTAATATATATTCAAATAGAAAACAGTTATTTTAAATAGTAAAAATATTTCAAAATTTTACTGTTTTTGCTGTACTTTGGATCAAATAAATGCAGGCTTGGTGAGCAGAAGAGACTTCTTTAAAAAACATTAAAAATCTTACTGTTCAAAAACTTCTGACTGGTAGTGTATATTGTGTGAAAATGATTTATATGATCATTTACATAGATTTTGTATATATTGTTTATGTCAACACATTCAACATTTTGTTAGTTATGTTAGTCAAAGATTAATGTATGTGTGCAGTAATTTCATAAAATTATGCAAATTAATTGTGAAAATATTATTCAGTTGTATGTATTTAGGATATAGATAATGTTATGACAAAGGAGGCCAAAATGTAAAACAAACAAACAAACAAACAAAAAACAAAACATCATTTCTAATTCAGAATGTTATCAAACCCAATATGTTAACCAAATATAAACAAAATATGTAGGCCTACTTGTGATGGAAAGTGGTGAAAATTGTAATGTTGATGATGTTTGACTGAAGAAATAAACTATTAGACATTGTTTGTGGACAAATATAGCGAGATTAATAAATGTGTCTATAAATTTTAAAAATAGGTTGTTTATTGGCATCTATGGTTCCATGAAGAAACTTTAACATCCATTTAACCTTTCCATTGCAAAAACTATGCTTTGTACTGGAAAAAGTTTCTTTAGATTATTAAAATGTTCTTCACACTATAAGAAAAAAATGGTTCTAGAAACTGTTCACTGAAAGCTTCTTTGAGGAACCAAGCTTTATTTGTGCCCATAACTGAAGACACCCACATAAAGATTGCGCGTGAGTTTGGGAGCAGAATGAGGAGGCTGTGGATGCAGGTGGTTTGGGAGGAGAACAGGTTTGTTTCTGACATCATTACAAACATAAACTCTGGAGGGGGAGACACCTCAGAAACGCAACAATCAACTCACATGACAAACTCTCTCAGATACAAGGACATTCCAGTGTGTTCGCCTCACTGCAGGCTGAACCAATCGCAGTAACTCGTTGTCAGTTCACTGCTGGAGTCGTGGGAGGTGGAGAAGATAGTGGCTTTCCCTGCCTTTTACTCGCTGTAACTTGATTCACGCCATCCAGGCACGAAACCTTTTCTCCAATGCCTGTGGTATCTATTTACGTAATATAGCTTTAGGCCGGGTGGGACGGTCCTCACAATGATTCCCCTGTCCCTGTTCTAGAGCGTGCAGGACAGGAAGGATTGAAGACTCGTGTGAAAGACATTTTTAGCTTCTTAGTTTCTACTTATGTAGGTGGTCCATAGAGTTACCACAAATATACCCATTTTTCTATAGGGAAAATAGTGATTTTCTCAGCTTTTAATATCAATTAGTTTTGTTTATTATGTGAAACTTCAAAAAATGTTTTTTTTTTCAATTAATTTAATTATTATTTAATTATTATTATAATATGATAAGAAGCACATGTGGAATTGCATGTGAAATGCATGCTTTCAGAGTCATGAAAAAAAACAAAAACATTTTTTTTTTCTTAATTTAAAGTGCAAAAAGTTTTTTTTTTTTTTTTTTTTTTTTTTTAATATTCAGATCTGTTAGATATTTGTCTCCAGCTGGGTGAATAAATGGGTAACTATGGTGACCAACATTTGTTTTCTCCCAAGCTAAAACACAATCCCAGTGCATGACGTGTTGTCCTTTCTAAGAACTGTCTAACATATAATGAGAGGTGACTTGTTGTAGGTAGAAATGCTAGTTGTGCAACTAGTCATGAAGACCAGCGGGAGCTCAGCAAAACCTATAATTTCTCTAAGAATGAGTCATTAACATCATTTAATGAATTACAATTGAAAGTGAGATTACTTTGCCCTACTCATTTAAAAAAAAGTGCGAAATTATTTATTTTCAAATATTTTTAAATGTTTGTTTCTTTATAGCTTTAAATTAGATTTGGAATTAGATTTATTTATTTATTACTTGCTTACTTAAAAATTTTATAATATGTTATACACTACAAGTTAAAAGTTTTTGAACAGTAATATTTTTAAAGGGGTCATATGATGCGATTTCAAGTTTTCCTTTCTCTTTGGAGTGTTACAAGCTGTTTGTGCATAGATAAGATCCCTGAAGTTGCAAAGACTAAAGTCTCAAAACCAAAGAGATATTCTTTATAAAAATTAAGACTCCACCACGTCCCCCTAAAATGGCTCATTCAAACACGCCCCCACATGTCTACGTCACAGTGTGGGGAGATTTACAAAACACCGTCCAAATGTACACGCAAAGAAAGAGCACGTAACTTTTATTCTCGCTGTAGTGTTATTGCTGCTGCAGGCACCATGTCCTGGAGACGCTGTGTTTCGTTGTGAAAGCTAAACTACTTTCTTTGGGCTTCCAAAAGAGGACACAACTAGAAATCAGTGGTTAAGTTGTATTTACAACACTGTTCCAGAACAGTTCAACCCAAATATTCGAGTGTGTGCAGCACATTTTACGGAGGACTATGTCCTGAACCTGGGAGTAGCCTGCCAGCTGTGCACAAAGACTGTTTCTATAAAGTGGGGCAATTCCAACTTTGCAAGGACAGTCTGGCGCTTCTGACTCACAGCCTGTAAGTATGAATTCATATTTAAAGAATTTGCCACTGACTATTCCAACGTGAGTTTTGAGCTGTGTAGAGTAGTGCTTGTTGTTTGTCGTTTCTCCGATCACAAATCCAGACATGGTAATGTTTACGCGGCGCGATGCAACGCGACGCGTAAAAAGACAGTATGTCATTATAATCAGTAATTATGTCCCCACTGGATGCAACAAATGCCTCGTTTGTAATGGGTTTTATTGTTTTTCTGTCGTCGCGCCGGGACACGGCATCACAATACGGTAAGGGGCGTAACATTTCCGTCTCACGCTTGAGGTATTCGGCCAATCACAATGCACTGGATAGCTGGCCAATCAGAGCACGCCTCGCTTCTAAGAACGATGAGCTTTGTAAAAATCGACGCGTTTCAGAAAGGCGGGGCATAGAGGAGCAACAATAATGTACAGTATGTGGAAAATAATGTGTTTTTTGAACCTTAAACCGCATAAACACATTGCATTACACCAAATACACAAAATGTTCTTTTTAGCAACGTCATATGACCTCTTTAATGTTTTTTTTTTTTTATTTTATTTTTTTTAAAGAAGTCTCTTCTGCTCACCAAGCCTGCATTTATTTGATCCAAAGTACAGCAAAAGCAGAACAGTTTTAAAATATTTTTGCTATTTAAAATAACTGTTTTCTATTTGAATATATTTTAAAATGTAATTTATTACATTTGATCAAAGCTACATTTTCAGCATCATTACTCCAGTCTTCAGTGCCACATGATCCTTCAGAAATCATTCTAATATGCTGATTTGCTGCTCAAGAAACATAAATATCAATATTTAAAACAGTTGAGTACATTTTTTCAGGATCCTTTGATGAACAGAAAGATCCAAAGATCAGCATTTATCTGAAATAAAAAGCTTTTGTAACATTATACATTATACCATTCAAAAGCTTGGAGTCATTATAATTTTATTTTTATTTTTTAAATAGAATTTACTACCTTTATTTAGCAAGGATGCTTTAAATTGATCAAAAGTGGTGATAAAGACATTTATAATGTTATAATGTAAAATGTTACAAAAGCTTTCTATTTCAGATAAATGCTGTTCTTCTGAACTTTCTATTCATCAAAGAAACCTGAAAAACTTCTACTCAGTTGATTTTAACATAGTAATAAAAAACTTTTGACTCGTAGTGTGTGTTTTAATATTCACTTGGTATGATATGTTATAAAATATAATAGTTTATTTGTGCATAATTATTATTTATTTTTTATTTAATTTTAATTATTACTCATCATTATTTTCAAATCATTAACCCCCTCTACCCCCCCATCATCATCATCTCTCTCTCTCTCTCTCTCTCTCTCTCTCTCTCTCTCTCTATTTTCTTATTTAATATAGCAAAATAGAATTAGCTATATAAACAATTATTGCACATGCACTTGTGGAACAATCCTTAAGACAGGCTGCAAGAATTAAGCTCACAGTTACAATAACTTGTAATAACAATAACTAAAAAAAACAAAAAAAAAAAAAACAAAACTTTCTATTGATTCTGAAAAACACCAAGAACTGCAAGTGTCTTAGTGGAATAGTGGAGTAAAATCTAACAGAAAGAACTGGCAAATCTGGTTCAGTCCGTGAGGATGAGATGCATAATGATAAATAACTAAATAAATAAATGGAAATAAAAGCAGTTGAATGTGAGAGGATTGTGCATATTTCTGGACTTGCTCTCTATGTGTCTAAGATATAAATGAATGACCTCTAAGGAATTAACACTGAGGACTGATAACAAATTGCAACATTTTTTTATAATGTTTCTTTTTATTTTTATAATGACTTTTATCTGTTCACAGCTCCATTGCTTAATTTTGCATTTTTGTATTTCCAAAATTGATATGGATGGGCCCTAACTCCTGCAGGCCCAATAAGTAGGCTATACTATATCACAAGACCCCTGAGAGCAGTCCTGTCTGTGCACTATGCTAACAGGCTTGAAGACGGGCCCTTTGTGAAGGAATTTCATTACATATAGCATTTCAGTTGCACAGTTCCCTTCACGAGACTCACGAGTTCCTAAAAATATTCCCACCTTTCTCTGCTGTGAGTATAAGAGACTGCTACATGTGTTCAGAGGTGAGATGAGGTTGTTCACAGATAGAACAGGTTAGCTTCTTACATCATTAAACATGTGAACTGGTTTTCATAAGAGACACTCTGAACTACAAGGGACAGGTTTGCATGACAGACTCTCACGACTACAGCTTGGGGTGGAGTTGAGGTGGAGAACAGAGAGGGGTGTTCACCTCCTTACGCTCGTGTCAGTCAGTGCATGAAACCTCTAATTCCAGTGCCTGTGGTATTTAGTTTTCTCGGTATTGCCTCAGCACAGAACATGTAGGAAAGGAAAGAATGTGATTGAGGGAAGACTCATGGCAGAGGTATTCTCTGGACAGCCATTGCTTAACAGGACCATATGTAGGCTTATGCAGCTCTTATAGCCAATTGACTCATGGTAAATAGATGCGAGGAGATCTGCATGACTGACAGTTAAATATCAGTAAATTTAACAGAAAAAACATTGTGAAAATAATGCACCCTCAGAAAAAAGGTGTCACAATATAAAATAAAATAGAACCCCCCCCCCCCCCCAAAAAAAACCCCAAACAAAACAACAACAACAACAATAACAAAAACAAAAAACAAAACAAAAACAAATATGGCATTATATGGCATTTTTTGTTTGGGTGGGTAATGCTTCATACATTCTTGATGAGTTAAAAGCTCAAGGGTCATGCGGCCTTCCATTTCACCACTTGTGGTTCACATTACTGTGGTTATTTTAAGGTAAAAGAGAGATTCTTTATTCTTAATTCTTTATTTTAAAAAGGACAATGCACATTAATTAACATGAGCGCTCAAGTCCATCATGTAAATGTGCCAGATTTAGCAATTTTCACATGCAGTCCCTGGCAGGTTGATGGTAAAACCACAAGTACATAATAAGTATCGCTTTTTATTTATTCTCTTTCCTATTACTTGTTTCACTTTTGTTTCAGTTTTGTATAACCATTTCTTACTATGTGAAAGGATTTTTTTTTTTTTTTTTTTTTTAGCATGTGTGTTTGGCTCAGTGTTATGTTTTAGGATTACTGTTAAACTGATGTAGTTTGATTTGTATATGTTATCTATTTTAATTTTAGCTAAAGTTGTATTAATGTTTGTCATTTTATTAGTTTTTTATTATGTCTGTATAGGTTATTTATTAAGTTTTACTTTTATTTAATTTGAGTTATTTCTGTACTTCAACAAACTAAATGCAAATGAAATAATATATATACTGAATTTATGGATATATATGTGTGTGTGTGTGTGTGCGTGTGTGTGTGTACACACACATGTAGTTGTTTTTGGTGTTTGGCTTAGTTTTATGTTAGAATCATTATTATACTCTTATACCTTTTGTTCTCTTAATATTTTGAATTGTTTGTAGCTTTATTTTGTTTTCATTTAAATGTTAAGTTTAGAAATTTTGTTGTATGCATTTGTCTTTTTAATTTAATTAATTATTATTTTTTTTTTAATGTGTGTATATATAGTATTTATAAAGTTTTAGCTTTTAGTTTTGGATCAGTTTTAGTTGTTTTAATACTACAATTGATTGTTTCTGTTGTCCTCATTTGTAAGTCCCTTTGGATAAAAGCGTTTGCTAAATGACTAAATGTAAATGTAATGTAAATGTAAGTACATAAAACACAAGACGAATAATTCAGGTAGGTTGGTTTTATTAACATCATATCACTTAATGTACATGGTTATAAAATGTAAAATATACAGACACTAACATCCTTGTCACCATATTTTTAATGTGATTTTTTTTCCAGTAATGACAGCTGCCATGTTTACTATGTTAAACATGATTTTTTTTCTTTTCTAACCCCAAACAACATTCTTCCAACTTTAAACCTACTATAAACTCTCACCTTATCCCTAAGGCAATGAATGCATTAGAGTGTTGTTCCAGAAACAACAAAGATGTTCATTCAGCAATATGTTTTACAGCTAATTAAACTGCATTAAAGGGATAGTTCACCCAAAAATGAAAATTCTGTCATCATTTGCTCACCCTCAAGTAGTTCCAAACCTGTTTGAATGTCTTTGTTCTGCTGAACACAAAGAAAGATATTCTGAAGAATGTGGGAAACAGAGCAGTTCTGGAGTACCATTGACTTCCATAGTATTTTTTTTTTCCTACTATGGAAGTCAACGGTGACCCAAAACAGCCTGGTTACAAACTTTCTTCAAAATATCTTCCTTTGTGTTCAGCAGAACAAAGACATTCATACAGGTTTGGAACTACTTGAGGGTGAGCAAATGATGACAGAATTTTCATTTTTGGGTGAACTATCCCTTTAAATTTGTCAAAAGACTCACAAACTATTGTGTAAATTTTTTATTTATTTATTTATTTATTTTTTCTGGAGCAATGGCTGCTGACAATAGAAATTACATTTATAGAAAACAGTTATTTTAAATTGTAATCGTTAAATTGTAATTTCACAACATTGCTGTTTTAACTTTTTAATTTGACATATTACTATATTATTATAGAACTTAGATGTTCAGCTGTCATGTTTGGGAAATAAAGTCATATGTAAATGTTCATTGTTGTGGTGGACTGTGTTGTTGTCTACATTCTCAAAAGCTTTAGAATTGCAGGAATGAAATGTTCTTTTCCATTCGAACATCTGGAACATTCTTCAACACTAATTGTTTTGCTGGTTGCTAGGTGTGGTTTGAGTTAGATAATAGACCCGAGGAGTGCCTTGATATAATGCATTAACTTATGAGGCCAGTTCAGGCATGAAAAAGCCTCAGGCACGTACTAACTTATATCCAACACTTGTTATTGCTACAATGTTGTTCAATAACATTTGGCAGAGTGACACAGTTCCTGCAGCGCAAGACTCATAAATCATGCAAAAGTTCATGGAAAGCAGATTCTTTTTAATGAAAGAGTCCAAAATAAATACATAATCATATATACATATATACAAAGGATTCATTTACACCACTTTTACAAGTCAGTTTACCTCTTCAGACACAAAAAAGGCACATGATAGGGAAAGAAAACCAGTTTCCCATAAAACTTATATTTTAACTGTACAAGGAATATATAGTGTGCAAATTAAATCCAATTCAAATATATTTAAATATACATATCATAGTAAACATTCACATTTCACTGCTTCAGCAGCATGTGCAAACCAGCAAGCACTGCGTCCATTCAAGTGTAATCTATAAAATGGTGCATAAAATCACTCCCTTTTTGGACTTAAATCAAGTAGAAATGTGGACCGCACACATGTCTCAGTCCCATCTTAACACAACGGAGGAACATTCGCCATTCTTCCCCAGGTCCTGTTTAATAGAGAGTCCGTGTAGGACGGGCCTTTGCATGCCAGGTGTCTCATCTTATGTAGTTCATGACCTCTGACCCCAGGCCATGCTGAATAACGCTGAGGGCTTGGTATAACGAAGGTTCGCCTGCTTGTCGTCACTGGTCGAGGTTCCGGCGCCACGTTTTCCACAAGAACGTGGTAGTTTTTACCTTTGTTGTTGTCCACGAGCTGCAAGTTGCTACTGCCAGGTCGGAACACCACGAAGAACTCCAGGCGCTCCTTCGGGTTCAGATTGGACGGTAGCAGCACATTAAATGAAAACAAGTCAGTCTCCAAAGCTGCATTGGGCTCCCTCACATAAGTGCATGCAATGTCTTTATGGCTTCGCCATGAGTCAAAAGTAATGCGGACGAAAACAGTCTTGTCGAATTTAATGTTGCAGACCCGTACGGTCCCGCTCAACGCCTTTTCGCCCAGGCTGCAGCTCTCCAACTGCACTAAGGTTTCCTTCAAGCTTGCTCGGTCTGCAACAGGCTGTGGAAAACCAAGCTTCAGTCTCAGTCTCATGCTCTGCATGGGTGCTCTAGGCTTCACATGCTCCTCAGGCTGCGGGGCGTCTTGTGTTTCCGTCTCTGAAGGGTCAGCGGTGAAGATGCGCACGGATGTGAGAGCGAGACCTTTAGTGTCAGCAAACACGACTCGCTTCTTCTTGCGTAACGTGCCAGGAGAGTATGAGGACAGGGAGCTGGCAGAGCTGTTTGAGGATAGTGAAGATGTAGGTGAAGGGGGTGAAAACCTGCCTCGTTGAAGCTCTGGTGAGGACATGTTGGGTGGAGAGGCTCTGAGAGCAGACATGCCAAGGAGCTGAGACACCGGTGGGCTAATCTGCGCATGCATGGCCAGATCCACCGGCATCACACGATCAGGGAAAGAGTAGATGCTGAATCCAAAGCTTCTGTGAAAACACATGGAGGAAAAGCTATATTAGACAATCTGGAAGATACAGAGACATGCAATGGGGTCCAAAAGTGAGAAAACACCTCTTCTTAAAATCTAATTTAGTCAAATCTAATTTAAAGTTTTCTTAACAAAAAACAAAAAGTTAACTTTCTGTAATATCACATGCATTATTGTGCTACTGAACTTACTTTGTGTTGCTCATTTTTGGTTAACGGATGAACGTCAGATGAAGATGATTGCAGATGGTGAAATGTCTGCTGGAAAAGAAAAACAAAGTTTAAGTAAATGAGGTGGAAAAAATCTTAGACGTGACTGAATATATTTACTGAAAACTATTCGCGTTAATACAAGTGTTAGGTCAGTAAACTGTTTACAAACGACAGATGCAGAATTATTAAAAGTCCTTCACTCACCTCTGTCAATGAAAGAAATTGATTTTCCTTGAACTTTAAATGCAGAAGTGCAGTCAATGCCAAAGAAACGCACGACAGAAGTAGTTATGAGAAGTAAACATCACTGTTTGCCATCAGACGAACCTTCTCTCTCAGCCTCACTCAAACTCTAGTGTGTTCTGGTGCTCTTCTGTTTCTCAGGGGTTTTAAAGCGCTGCTGAGTGGGCAGGGCTTGTTCTGGACGTCACATGTGTTTTTTTTTTACAGTCGATGTTCAAGGCACAGCGTGTCCTGAATGAATGAATGAATGAGGTGTTGTTAGTCTCAACGAAAGTACTGCAAACTTCACGATCCCATGAATTCATCCATTAGTTCTGATTAATGGTTTTCCATTGAATGAGTAACAAGAGGGAATAAGCAACAAAACAAAACAGTTAGCCATGACACTCTCGCTAGTTTATCTGTTGAAAGTAACACAATTAAGTAACACTTTTTGACTTTCTCAAATTGTGTAAATCCACATGGGGTTCAGAGTATATATATCTATATATATATATATATATATATATATATAGATATTTATCCACAGTAATAGTACAAATATGTGGCTTTGTTTCATAATTACAGGGTATACGTTTTTCTTTATTTACCCTCAAAAATTGGAAGTGAAATGTGACAACATGCCCCGTAGGTGGGGTACATTGTAACATCTGAGGGGCACGTTGTAACATGACCATATGACAGCTTAAAATGTTTTCTGAGCTCATGAAAAAATATACAAGACAAACTAAAATATTTTGTCAATAAAATAAAATAATGATTTATTTCAAATAAAATAATGGTGATTTTTAAGAATTAAAAATAATCTGATTTTTGAGTTTGACAATGAACACATTGCAACCATGCTTGGGATGGCCCACATAAACAAGCCAAAATGCTTTGCATGTCTTGAAATAATATTTTCTGAACATTAAATATTGACTTTCAGTCTTTATTCACCTGTTTCTCGTCGTTTCTCATTAAAATGTATTAAAGTAAATAGTGTGAATTACATCGCTAATGTAATAGAATAGCAGGCAGGGCACATAGTAACGCAGTGTTACAACTTGTTACTAACCCCATCTGCACAACTGGAATTTAAAACCGGTTAGTGTCTTCTGCTAGTTACTGAAGCATTAAAAAAATAATCTAAACTGATAAATAACAGATTGCAGATTAAAATAATAGATTTGTCTCATTTTAAATGAGTAATAAAAACTGAGATGAAAAATTTACTTAAGCCAGAAATATAATTTTACTATGGTAAAATAAATGTTCAGCGATATCTTCAAAAGACTTTTGAATTTTGGTGCACTTTTTTCCCCTCTATATAGTAACTAGTAAATACTGTTAATTTGGTTATGCTAGCATGTGTAGAAATATTTAAAACACGTGTGTTACAACTAACCCCATGTTACTTTGTGCCTCCCTACTTAAAAAAAATCAGCAGTGAACATGAATCACATGAAAATTGTCTCAGTTTCATGAGCATTTGGAAATGTGATTTTGATAAAATGTTTGAACAAAACTGAGGATAATTCCAAATGATTTTTATTCTTTTAATATGAACTAGGTTTTACCAAGGGACTTACAGTAGTTGGTATTGCAGAAGACACTGCGAACAGCTCCACAGAAAAATTATTCATGTAAGCATCACTTTATATTGCAAATATTATTGCGGCATATGTAAACTGGGTGAAATCATCTTGTGAGATTTTATCAGTGAAACAGAAATAACTCAGTGTGTTCGTCATTATGGACATAACAAAGAAATGCAAACAGGTGTGCATGTTCAAATGTCCCATATATATATATATATATATATATATATATATATATATATTTAACCAAAACAACACAACGTTTTGACCAGTTATTAAAAAACTGTGCCAATTGCAATTTGTGTAAACCTTAAGGTAATTTTCAGTTTTATTTTTACAAATGATCTTTGTTTGGATCATGAATTTTAATAAAAATCAACCCCTCTGATATTAAAGTGGCCTAGTTAAAGAAACATATGTGACTCTTCCATATATGTGCATAGTATGTGAAAGAATTCTTTAGCTATATTTAAAACAATGACCGCTCTTGACTTTTCAGATACACAATAGGCCTGCAATTTTACACACAATGCGTGATTGCATAACATTACATAATTTGGATTAGCACAAACGAAACGATTAATATAGAATAGATAGGTCCCATTTTGATTAGATAAATAAATTCTGATTATATGAGCTACATTTGAGGTCATTGCAAAATGCAGATAAGCATGTGTTTTATAATATCAGTGTTGCTGTCCTTTTAAAAAAAACAATAAGCCACTTGAGGTCCCAAGTAATGTGTTATCATTTTCTAAGAAATGCTAAATTTACTTATACTGTAGATCTCAAGCTAAATAAGACCTGTTACATATTTGGAGTGTGAAATGAGACCATTTCAGTTTACACAACACACAGGCCTAGTTTAGGTCACATACTGGCAGGACATTTTGCGTCATGAGGTTACCTGCACAAATAATTCCTAAAGCTGACACACTAAATCCCCAAAAGGTCTGGAAAAAAACTCACCCTAATAGACTATGAATGTAGTCTGATGATCTAAACATTAATTACTAATTATTAATTTTCACTGTTTATCTGCAGTTGGTGGAAATGGGTTATTATGTTTTGATTATACAATAATTGCTAATAAGACTCATGCACAAATGCAATGAAAACAGTTAATACTTATAATATAAATACTGTAATAAACATAGGCAGAAAATCTTATTTTAATTGACATTTCATTTTACATTTTAAACATGAATTAGCAGATAAAAACTGGGCCCAGCTTGACTAAAATGTTATTGTAGCCAGCATGTGAATTGTTATTGTAGAAGAGATTGAGCAAAGCTCCACGGAAACATGATCATTGTAGGTGTCACTTCATATGGTAAATATTATTACGCCATCTGTGAGCTGGGTGAAATCATCTTGTGACATTTTATCAGTGAAATCTAATAGAAATCTGACACATTTCTTCAGCTGAATTGGGTGTGCTTAATAGTGAATGTATGAGACAGACTGTATAAAATGTACAGTTAGGACCACGGATGGAAATCAGTTGTTGTAAAAACCCTCTTCTGATCTACAACTGTTTTTGCTGTAGGGTTCTTGAATTAACACATTCTCCTGGTCGCTGTCAGCTGTTAGGTTGCTGTATCACAAACTTAGAAAACTGTTTTGGAAGAAATATATTGTGAAAAGTGCTATAAAAATAAATTTAAATTGAATTAAAAATGTTACACTAATGTTCATAAGAAAATATTTTTCTCTTATGTTTACCAAGGCTGCATTTATTTGATCAAAAAACAACAATATTGTGGAATATTATTACAATTTAAAATAACTGTTTTCTATTTTAATTTATTTTAAAATATAATTTCAAAGCTGGATTTTCAGCATCTCTACAGTCTTCAACGTCACATGATCCTTCAGAAATCATTCTATTATGCTGATTTGCTGCTCAGGAAACATTTCCTATGATTAAAATTGAAAACAGAAGAGCAGATTTTTGAAGAGCAGATTTTTTTTGAAGAGAGATTTTTCTGGAAACTGTAGTTTTTCAGGATTCTTCAATGAACAGAAAGTTCAAAAGAAATAAAACATGCTTAGATTTATGTTTCATGCTGACTATTATTTATTTTCACACAGTTTAATAATTATTTTCCCTGTATTACACTGTAAAAAAAAATCCGTAAAATTTACGGTAAAAAACTGGCAGCTGTGGTTGCCGGAATTCTACCGTAAAAAATATGGTAAGAACATTTTAGCTTTTACGGTTTTAACTTAAATTTACAGTTAAATACCGTAATTACATAAACTGATATAATGTTAATATGCCAACCTATTGAAGTACTGAAATCTGTTTTGTACCTTTGAAATACACTGATAACCACCAAATGCAGGTGTGGTGATGAGAGAGTCACATGATGAGCCAAAGCCCTTCACAAGCAACTTTTAAATAATAACATATATAGAAGGTGCACAGTGTCATTCACACAAACACTAAACACCATCATGGTGAGACTCATTAAACTGAAATATGCAATAAACATTAATTTAACAACATTAGATGTAACATACAACCCTAATAAACATAACTGATAAGAAAAAACTAAGAAGAAACATAGTTATTTCAAAGTAAATGCAGTGAAAATGCAGTGCAGGGAATTCTGGGAACGTCAGTTTACCCCTGTAAATTTTACAGGAACTTACCGTTAACCATTTAACAGGTTTTTACTGTAGCATTTTCACAGTTTTTTACCGTTAAAATCACGGACATTATTTACAGTATAGGCTGTAAAGCCCTTTTTGTGGCTGTATCTATTTCGTTTTTAGTAGTAAAGGTTTCAAAGGGGTTTCTTATGTGAAACTGGTTCTGTAAAAATAAGGAACATCTAAGATTCAAAACTGTTGAACTGTTGAAGAAATATTTTACATAAAATGCACAACTGCATACCACTGATTTTAAATTTAAATATCTGAAAGCAGTTTTTCACACACTCACAATGAAAATGTCTGGCATAACTTGTCTTGAGTCAAGCCTTCACAACAAAACAAAAACCGTGGCTTCAGCAGGGGTGTGTACATTCTTGTTTCATAGCATCACAATAAGGTGAAGCAGTAGTTTAGTCGGATCTTACATACAGTTGTGCAACCAAGAGCTCCATGGTCTCCTCCAACAAGTTTCAGTCACTCCTTTTGATTTCTGTCCTGATGATCCTATTAGCCTTCACATTTTACACACAAAAGAATGATGTTTATAACCCTTTTGGAATGCAGATCACTTTCAGTTCCCAATTGACATAATGTTGCAATAAGATTTGGATGCTACTTGGTTTGTCATTTTGACCTCAATGACATAGATATATCACTAAGTGTGGCTTACAGGAATTGCACACCTAAAATTAAATTAATTTGCTAAAATTGTATTCACCCTCAGACCAGGATGTAGATGAGTTTTTACAATTTAGAGAAATTTAGCATTGCATCACTTGCTCACCAATGGATGCTCTGCAGTGAATGGGTGCCGTCAGAATGAGAGTCCAAACAGCTGATAAAAACATCACAGTAAGTAATCCGCACCACTCCAGTCCATCAATTAACAACTTGTGAAGTGAAAAGCTTCATATTTTAAAGAAACAAATCCATCGTTAAGATGTTTTTAACTTTTTAAAAACTTTTGTCCAGTGAAAAAATCGCCTGTCTGAATCAAAAAGGAATTTGCACAAATAAAACCGCGTTTGAAAGCAAAAACACTTGCAAACAAATATGTTGGTGGATTTTGATGTGAGAGGACATCAGGGGATGGACTTTTTCACTGGAGGCATCATTATGGACTCCTTTTTACAATCACACAGCTTTTCAGCTCACAAGATGTTAATTGATGGACTGGAGTGGTGTGGATTACTTGTGGATTATTATGATGTTTTTATCAGCTGTTTGGATTCTCATTCTGACGGCACCCATTCACTGCAGATGATCTATTGGCGAGCAAGTGATGTGATGCTAAATTTCACAAAAAAGCATCTATATGTGCCTCAAGCTTCCTGCAGCTCTCTCTAACAATAATATAGCGCGCACACACACACACACACACACACACACACACACACATCAAATCGAAGTGGTAATTGGCTGTGTGGACTTCACTGAATCTATCATCTTAGTCTGTAAAACCACTGCATGCACACTGATTGAACGAAATCAATAAGGATTGCCTCAGCAAACTCAGGTGATCAATTCTCCTCAACAGGTAGACTGTTATCTGGGAATTCTCATTTATTGGAAAGGCAGTACTGGCAAAGCAAATGTCACCATCTCTGCTCTCCAATTCCGCTACTAATCTCTGCATTGATCTGTGCAGATGCTGGACCTTTGTGCACATTTTGATCGGTTTCAGTCTCCCAGTTAGACTGGAGAAAGAACATGAGAAGGTTAATGCTTTTCCTTGTGTTCATATTGTGCACTGAAACAACAAAACATATTAGTGTCACATTAGTATTGTGCCATAATGCCCTGCACTGAAAACTTTCTTGTTCTGAAACTAAAACTTTTTTTTGCCAGAATTTCCTGTAACAAGACTTGATATACAGCTTAATTTATAAAACTGAACAACAAGCTCTTGGTTTATCACTCCTTAAACTGGAATGTGGATGATTATGTAGAACAGGTTGTCTAGGAAGGCGCTGTAGGTCAGAATGTGTAACGTTCTTTATTTCTTTTTTATTTGCAACACAATATCAGTTACCAGGGTCTGAGTGCATTGGGAAAAATGAGAAAAGTACCACAGTTTCTAGATTTTCAGTAAATATAGTGGTGATATATAAAGTGCTCAATTAAATATCTGTAAAGTTTAGACCAAAACTTGACCAAATTTGTTGTGTGCCCTCAAAATGTCCAAAAAGATTAATTGCTGCAAAATTTATTGTCGGAAATAAATACAGGCCACTTAGTCAATGTGGGCTATGCCCAAAACTCATTAATTTGCCAAAATTAACCAATGAATCAGAAGTCTTCTAACAGCTTTTTTTCTTTTTTTTTTGGTTATACATGCTACATTTGCACCAAACCAGATCTACGACTATATGAGACTGAACATTTCATCTTTTTTTTTCTCTCTCTTTTTGTTTCCTCTTTATTTATTTATTTATTTATTTTTTGTCTAAATGGTAGATATTTTTTGGGGCAGAAATGAAAAACCATGTGACCAGGGTATAGTTTTTCTGAATAGTATTTAGTCGATACAGTTCAGCCTTTGAGTTTCAAATGCAGCCTGGTGAAATCTCATTGGCTGTTGGCAGGCATTTTTGTTGATTCGTTCAGCTGTTAATTTAGTATTCATAGCACAGAAAATTAAATGACAGCAAGTTTCATTCAAACTGTATCAATATCATTTGAAAACCAATAGATTTTTGAGAACTCAAGGTGAAGTCAAGGTGGAGCTGAACTCTGCAAGTAGGTTGATCTCTAGGAACAGGATTGGGCACTGCTCTTTAGAAACAAGACCATAAATGTTTGCATTATAGCAACAACTAGTGTCACATGGATGCCAGTTCACTCGCAGATTCTCAGTGCGTTAGATCTGGGATCATTTCATTAAGTTTAATGTCTCTGTGTTTTTATCGTTTCTGGTGCCAGGAAATCTAAACATAAGGGCATCAAGGCCTTCATTGCATGAACCAACAAATGACAATGTGTAACCACATGATGGCAGCAAAGCATCAGCTAATGTTTAGTTGTGCACATTCACTTTCAATCTGCAGTGCAGTACATGAACCACAATATCAACTGCGTTTAAACTACGTGATTTTAATCAGTGCCTAAATATGCTTGCTTATGCTTCTTTTCTGGCTTGTAAACCTCACAAGACGAAAACTGTGCTACACAATCCATTTTTAGAGAATAGATCTGATGGATGAGTTGATTGATTGCAGTGGATCAAATCTTTGTGGTTCAGCACAGATGTGTTTCACAGAAACATCATGAGCTGAATTCAGATGTTCACGGCTGTGATATTATAAGCACTAAGAGATAGAACCTGAAGGGCGAGATGTTATTGCTTAAGGTGGTTAGCTTATGTTGTATTTATGCCTGATTAGTGTCAACTGGAAAGTTTACGCTTCATGGAATCAGATTTCATAATATATTGGATTAAAATAAGAAGCCATTGCAAACAGATGCCTGGCATTTTCCCAAGTGAGTCACATACCTGTGTGAACTTGACACACCGAAAGTGTCTGACGTCTTAAAAAATGCTGGTTAAAGCAGTTATTTTTTACCTAATTAATTTGGCGTTAAAGATTTCAGGAGCCTTCCACGGTAGATTTGATCCTGATGAAATGCTAAAACAAAATCCCTTGCCTCTCTTGGTCACAGCTGTGCTGTATCTAGACTGACTGTTTCCCAAAGATGAGACGTGCACTATTTTTTCCCCAACTGTTCCCTACTTATGCCACATTTGGTACATCCTACTCCAATATATATTTATTAGTGCGGTGAATCGATTAAAAAAAAAAAACTAATTAATCACACATTTCCCCCCCCTGAAATTAATCGCAATTAATCACGATTAATCCCACCTAACATTAATGTTTTTAAATATACTTTTATATTGCAATAATATCACATTCGATCTTCAAATTAATGTAGAAATAAAAAAGACAGTATATTTTTTAATATTTGTTTAATGGCATCTATTTTTAAGGTGAGTATCACTGATACCAGTGGTACTGATGTCTCTAGGAAATTGTTCTTTTTTTCCTAATATTTAACCATTGACTATATATAATTTTGACTATACTAACATTACAGTATAATTGAGAGCTATCAGTTTTAACATTTATTAGACTTTAAAAAATAACAACAACTAATTTAAGTGAACAATCTTCACATAAACCCATTATAATAATGTCATATTTATCTACCTGTGCCCTTCAGCAAGTAGGAAATATACAGAAATTGAATAAAGTTATCAAATACTAAATTCTAAATTAAACATAGATGAATCCTTAATGCTACAAAAGTTATCGATTTCCTCTTTTTTCTTTTGTTCTTTGATTAACAGACATCACAGCAGCTGGTTATTAGGTTATTTGGCTGCTATTACATTAAGAGCTGCTGCTGCTGAACGTGACGCGGATCTGACACGAATGCTAGTCGTTTCATTCAAGCTTTAACATGAAATGATACAATAAAATGATACAGAAATGATACAATATGCGCACGTCACCATATTTGTGCGTGCAATTGAAGAGCACACGCTACGAGCACAGTATAACGGCAGACAGGACAGAAAATTAGTTTTTACTGACAACATCTCATCTGACCGCAGTTCATGGTTGTTCTGCTGAAGCTCCTCGTCACCTGCACCGTTTCTACGCTCGTTTGACTCAGGCAAACTGAGGCAAAGTGGAGTGCGTGTCTGAAAAGTTTCCCATTTGATGTGGTCGTAAAAAGGTTTTACGTCTAAATAAATGCAATTCTTGTCAAGAAAAAAGACACAGAAGCAGCAGTTGTGAGTGGGGTGGCCAACCCTAGCCCTGCAGGAAAAATTAATCGATTGTGTTATTGTGCTAATTTTGACAGCACTAATATTTATATATATTCTGCCATTTTCATTTTGAAATGATACCTTCACAACAGCAGCAAATTTAATGTTTGTGGTTTGTGTTTATTGCTAGTGTACACCGAAAAGTTGAGCAGATTAACTGATTTATGCATTCAAAATGTCTTTTTCTTCCTTGAAACAGACCAAAAATATTGATGAGTCATCCTGCGCTTGTGGGCGTGTCCACATATTGTCCAATCAAGTGCAAGTCTATGCCCCTCCCACTAATATCGCCTAACTAACAATGGCAAGTAGCAAAACATGATTCACTGTTGTGCTCTATCTATTGGCTATTTTTTAAAAATTGACACACCCTTCAATAAGTCCCGTCCCAGCTTCCTGTCTTAAAAAGGAAATATGTCAACATAGGAAAGACAACTGCTCGTTTTAGCTAGTGTTTAAATTGATTATGCCCATACGGCCTTGTCGAAGGGCCCTCTGTGAAAAGCCTCCGTTGTTTGAGTTTGAAAACCACAGTGCTTTCTGTGCATGAAAAAAGAAATGCCATTTGGAATTTTCCCTTCATTAGCATGTTAGCAAAGCACACTGGGAAATCACTGCTCATTTTGCACCCTCACTCTTTATGTAAGCCTTGGCAGCTGTTTGATCATTTCTGTTTGAAAGGAAATCTTACATCACTTTGACTGGTCTCCTTTTGTACAATATTAGCAGCACAGGGATGCCAACAAGCGACAGGTCAAAGAAATTAGCAAAGCGTAGCAGTTAATGATCTAACAGAAGAGCTGTAGGTTCAGATCCGGCAAGTGTTGATCTATGAACCCTCGAGCAGGGCACTTAACCTCAAGTTGCTCTGAAGAGAACGATCCTTGTAATAAGTATACTATAAGTCGCCTCAGCAAATAGTGCTTAGCCCTCAATTGCTAGTTGTGAAGACCACTTATTTTCAGCTACTGCCTGGCATCTTCCAGACTCAACAAAGCCTGTTTTGCTTCATCCTCTGAGGTACATCTTTCCATTTTTGCTTTCAAACAAAGAGTTTTTCTGAACAGGTAATGAGATTATCTCAAAATGAATCTCAAAACCAGAGGGACCAGAAATTTCATCTCGATTTTAAATGATATCAGTGAAACCGTTCTGTTGGTTTTAAACGATGAAGCATTTAATTGCTTGAGAAATGAGAGCGGTGTTTATTAGGAACTGAAATTCGATAGGAACCCTCCACTTACAAATCTTCATTATAACATTAGTGGACTGATAATATACATAAATTCGCTTGCATAAGAACATATGGGCTGCTGATGAAGTGAGAAATGTGCTAATCGGACTTTGGCAGATGTATGAGACTTGGTTTTTGTGCACACTGAGCAGCTTCTGCTGTGTTTACAATAGTTTTTGAGACACTCAATGGACTTGAGGTTAAAATGGAAGTGAAGGAAAAGTCAAGAACGAAAAGAAGTTTCTTCCATTTACTTATATTTTTAGCAATGTGTGAAAGCTCTTTCTATAGGCACTTCCCTTGTATCTGTTGAGTGACTGCCATTGAGTGCTAACTGAGGGTGGTGTTCAAGGGCTGTGAATGAAACCGTGGCCGAGAGTTTCTGAATAAAGGTCCAGGTGAACCTCAGTAGGGGCTGTGAGTCTCCCGCACTCATACAGAAGCTGAAAAGGCTGAGTGCAGAGGAGTATATAGAAGAAATTGGTTCTGACTTGGATTTTTATTCTTGTTGTGAAAAGACTTCAATCATTCTGCCTAAGCAGTTTTGTCTTCGCTGCATGTTGGCATTGAATTCTGTTCTGTTCGTCTGTGCTGGTCATGTTCCTTTGAGCACGTTAGATTAATTCTATATCTCATTTTAGTGACTCATTAGCAACAATCTTCTAAAAAGCATGACTTCCTAAACTATTTCACAATTCAAGTTGGGGTTCAGAGTTTGTCAAGGTCAGCTATGTTCAAACCACCCTACGCCCATGCAGTAATTTACAATAAATGATCACTTAAAATAAATCACAAGTCAAAAATATATACAGAGATCACATTTAAATTAGGTTATAATTAATAAAATAAATAAATAAATAAGTACAGTAAAACAGCATTTAATGCATTTTTTTAGTTGGTCTAGTCTTTTAATAAACCAAATTTATATAAATAAAAAAACAATGCAATTTAAAAATCAAAGATATATAGAAAGATCACACTTAAATTATATCAATCAGTCAATCAATCAATCAATCAATCAATCAATCAAATCAATCCATTTTATATAGTGTTGGTCTAGTTTTTAAATAAACCAATTTAACATAAATACTTATTTAAAAAACAAACATCAGCATTTAATATTTTGTTGGTGTATTTTTTTATTATTTTTTTATCTGCATTCATTGTAGTGTTGTTTAGTTGGTCCACTTTTACAATAAACCAAATGAACATAAATAACCACTTAAAATAAATAAAATCATCATTTAACATAGTGTTTAGTTGCTCTTGTTTATTTATTTTGTTTATTTATTTATTTTATTTAATTTTTTTAATAAATGAGAGTTGTGGCTCATTTGGTTGTTTTTATTTTGCAATTTAACCTGACCACTGTTGTACACTGCTACACATTAACATTCACGTTAACATTCATTCCTCCTTCGCTTCTGACTTCTAGCAGGTGAGGAGACTTTTCTCACGGGTGGACAGACAGGTGGAGAAGTGAGAGGGGATGTATAGCACAGGGAGCTGCTCAGAATAAGTTATCCACAGCTCTAGGACACAATTCATTTTCAATGAGTGGGCGCAATCCCTTAAAACGGCTTTCAACAATACTTGATAACAGGCTTCTGTAATGACATCCTTTGTGCACGGTCGGGAAGTGGTGTTTAATTTTTTTTCTGATGTTTTTTAAAGGGACAGGACATGTAGCCTCAAATCATTTTCAAATACATCAATCATTGTCACCAAAAAAACAAAAACAAAACAAAAACATTTCTTATGCGGACTTATAAGTGATATAACTGCTCCATGCTATTGTATCTGGGCCGCTCAAACAAACTGCATTTCTGCCATTTAATCTGCCGTTTAATCATGAAATGCAGATTTAGGATTTAATGTATTAATTTACATTACTATAAAACAATGTATAGTTTCTAATACAGATTACTACTATATAAGCCCACACACTCTCAGAAAAAAAGATGTACAGAAGCTATCACTGGGGCTTTACCCTTTCAGAAAGTACCAAATTGCACCATTTAGATACTAAAATGTACTATTTCAGTACTAATAGTATGTACCTTTAAGGTACTAATATGCACCATCCAGGGATAAATATGATAAAAAGGTACTGCCCCAGTGACAGCTTTTATACCTTCTGTGTCCCCTTGACAATTTATTTGGTTTGTCCAAATGTAAAAGAAAAAGATTGCAATAATGGGAGCTAAAATAAGCAAGTTAAATCAGGAACAAATTCATTGTGAGCAGGGACCTTGTGTACCAACTCTGTGGGAGTGAGCAGGTGTGGAATGAGATTCGCAGTAGACAAAAACACACAGACCTTTTGCACAGACCTTTATGCTCCTGTGAAAAAGATTTAAATGGTCTGATAGAGACAACACTGTATTCTCACCAGAGTGAAAAATAATATCAAAGGCTTATTTAGCTTTTCTCCCCCTCTTTTCCATTCCTCTTTTCCGTCATGGACATTAAATCAGATTGATTTAAAAACACATCTTTTAAACCAACTTGTGGCCCCTTGTATGTTTTCTAGGGCCGCATTGATGTGAACCAAAACTTATGAACCAGCTGAGTAGCTACAGTAGAACTGAATTACTCACACTGGATTGGCCTGACCAGCCCTTTATCTGAGAGTGTATTAGATGGTGTCCTCATTACTGCAGGAATGTGACAAATGAAGAAGAATATCATCTACTTCCTGCTATTTACAAAAGTTTGGCAATCAGGTCAGGGGGCAGGAGACAGTGAGAGAACAGCTATGCTGTGCTGTACTCAAGGGCCGAACGAGGAAACAGGCCCTAAGTGATCTAAATGAGGAACTGCTACAGCACAGCTGTTGCTCCATTAAGAGTCTCCTAAAGGAGCTTCACAAGGGGCTCTTGCAGAAAACCAAAACAGGGAGCATGCCAGAGGACCTGTACGTATTCCAAAGAAAATGGTTTGCTAGTAAATAAAGAAATATATCAGTGACAACTGCTCATGAAGTAAATATTATTCCCTGTCTCATGTTGCCAAGAGCTAAGTGTGATGCAACATGATACTTTTATTAGCATAAATATACACAGCACAAAAATATGTTGGGTAAAATACCCAGTTTTAATTATTTGTAATTATTTTTATCAATATTTTTCAGTATTGAATGAACTATGTGCATGTTTAGTCCTCAAATCCTCAAATAAGTAGACAAAATGAAAATACAATAAAAATGAATACATTTTAATAACAAAATAAAAATGGAAATTATGACTAAGAATAAACTGAGGTTACACTTTTATTTTAAGGTGTCCTTGTTACAGTGTAATAATACATTTAAGTACTGAGTAAAACTACATGTACTTGCTTTATGGTTAGGGTTTGTTTTAAGGTTTCTTCCATTTAATTATGCATAATTTATACTGTTATTATAATAGTAAGTACATGTAACGTGTAACAAGGACACCTGAAAATAAAGTGTTACCTAAACTGATTAAAAGAAAAAGACTATTTCTGTTTTTTAAGATTTAAAAATATGTATAATCCACATTTCTGTCATTTTAGATTTATTTTTTCACTAAGATGGACATAAGCGATACTGCCTTAAAATTCAGCATCACTCAAGATGCCTACTTTTTGGGACAGATTTTGTGTCGGAAGCACAATTGTCCCCTGTTGGCAGCACATTTAGGTTTCAAACAAAGCACATTTAGTTTTATGACATATTTGGAGTGACACAAACCTAAAAAGGATCTTAAAAGGACTCTGCCTAAGTGCCTTTCATAAATGCCTTTCTGGTCACAATTTATTTTAAGGTCCAATTATCGCTATTAACAAACCATTAACTACGGCTTTTGCCTGAATAAACTGCTAATTTGCTGCTTATTAATAGTTAGTAAGGTAGTTGTCGAGTTTAGTTATTGGGTAGGATTAGGGATGTAGAATGTGGTCATGCAGAATATGTGCTTTATATGTACTAATAAACAGTCAATATGTTAATAATAGACATGCTAATAAGCAACTAGTTAATAGTGAGAACTGGTCCCTATACTAAAGTGTTACCGACTTTATTTCATTTACTTTTAGTTATTTTTAAACGTGCACACATAATATGTACAACAACAACAACAACAAAACTGCTTAGACTTCACCAATCAAGAAAAGAAGGATTACAGCTCAGTCTGGAATTGGTTTGTCCGTCAGCTAATTAAAAAAAGTCCTAAGACTTATATTGAAAATTGGCAACCTGTCAAAGTTAACCAGACCTGATCTATGTAGCTAACAGAAGGAGGCATGTTGTCCTTAACATGCCAATCGCGACTGTAGCCAGGCAATCAGGCAGCACCTGATCATGCTTCATAGTACATCGATGCAGTCCGACAGCAGAGACAAGCCAAAGAGAAAGAAAGCAAGTTCGACTTTCTGTTATTCCTGTCAGAGAGCTCTTTAGTGAGCACATATCAGTCATTCATGGCACAAAGAAAGTCCTGTTTCCTTTGTGAACCCTTTGAATGATGTACTTTGCCCTGTTTTGCAATTTTACGTAACATGAAGCACTATGAGGCCGAGACATGTTCTTCTAGAAAGTGCGAAATCATGGCAAGGTGTACTATGTCTTGCCAATGTTCTTAAACCATTCTCAATGGTTGTAGATACAGTATATTTGCTCTGACTGGTTTTGTTGCATAGCAGCCTAGGCCAATTAGGTGTGGACATTATGTGTGACAAATGCACCGACTATCCAAAGGCTGAATGATTCATAGCTATCAGTCACAGGACAAGCATGCCAAGCGATTGTTCACCCTGGCCAACAGCATCTTTGGCGCAGATCTATTGACTTGAAAATGCAATTGGCATTTGGAATGAATATCTTCCACTTTGATTCTGCCACAAGCTGGGGCCACTTTTGCAACCCCATACCTCTTGAAAGAAAGTATTCTTTGAGTAATTGGATTCGTAAATAAGTTTTTTTCCTCGGCCCTCGTCATGATGACTGGTCATTGCCGAGATAAACCGCAATAGCGATGGAACCTTGCTTATTTGAGGATTGTGTTTCGGGATGATGAGCCAAACGCAGTCTTTGGGATTGCTTTGGCTGAGACCTGACCTTCCACCATAGGGCTGCTGGCGAGCCAAGATGAGTTTTCTTTCCAATCACACAAGCCATTTTCCTTTGAGAAAAAGACTGTGAAATTTGTAGTTCGTCCCTCTTATGTGTAAAAGAACTCACCTCAAGCAACTTTTCATGGGAAATGTAGGTAAACAGCAATAAAATCTACAAACCTTTGTGTGCATATGCATGTATGACTGACTTTCTTCTGCAGAACACAAAAGTAGTAGTTTCATTGAATGTTCATGCTGCTCTTTTCCATAAAATCTATGTGAATGAGGCCCAGGTTTTTGGGTAAGGTTTAAAACAGTTGGACCCCATAGACTTTCATTGTATAGACAAAAACGGTTCTTCAAAAAATTTACACGAGGGTGAGTAAATGATGACGGAATTTTAATTTTTGGGTAAACTATCCCTTTTCTGTGTTTCTGGGCCCCTGAACAGTTTATTGTCTTGACCCCCTTTCAAAATCGCCACAAGACCCACTCTCTGATCGTGGCTCCTGGAATTGTCCTAACCTTCCCCCTGTTATGGCGCCTCTGCTTTAACCCATCCAGAATAAAGACCTCCAACTCCCCTGTGTAATCTTTTATTATTGCTGCTGTTTTCGTTAGATTTTATCAGTATAATACCACACCTACTGACTAATTCTTTCATCGCTTGCAGCAGTTCAGCACAGTTTATATGTGATATGTGTTGACTGGTTCCTTTAACACAATCTACTCTTTGTGGACCACTGTTGCTAACCAAGACAAAGCACATGTTAATTATAGGGAATGGGTTTCGGGACCTCTCTGCTACCCACGTAACGATATTTACTGTCAAAGTTTCACAGGGGGACTAACAGTATGTTGACAGCGGTGTCAAAACAACTGAATAGGAAGCTGTATTGCTGCAGCCCGGCTGGTGATCAGAGGTGTTCGAGAAATTTAGCCTGCTGTCTGGCTGTGTCTATGTTTGAGTTTGTGTGTTAGCGCACAGGGAGCTCTGCATTCCCTCTGGGACCGAATGCCTTTAATAGGGTTTACTCTAGACTAAGACAACCAGATTGGGAGCGATGTGGCACCTGGGGGGTAAACAGCAAACCAGAGAAGAGAGAGATTTTTGCAAAAGAGCAAGGCTAGCTTTTTTCATGCGTAGAGTCATATGTCCATTAAGCACCACTGGCCTTAAATGTTTTCTCAATTACCTCAAGTGATTGCTTCACCCCCAGTTCTTATGTTAAGCAGACGTCCTCTGCGGCCAAGTTTGTCTGTTCAATGGTAAATACATTTCCGGCTGTAAATTTTGATTTAACGTAACCCTGCAGCACAGGGCTGAGCTATCCTAAAGTCAATGTGAAACGCTGTTTGTAGCCCATTTTACTTCTGTAGTCTGGCATATTTGTCAGAAACATATATCCATCCATCTATCCTCTAAACCAGTGGTTCTCAACCACATTCCTGGAGGACCCCCAACACTGCACATTTTGCATGTCTCCTTAATCAAACACACCTGATTCAGGTCACCTGCTCATTAGTAGAGACTCACAGACTTAAAATGGGTGTGTCAGACAAAGGAGACATGCAAAATGTGCAGTGTTGGTGGTCCTCCAGGAATGTGGTTGAGAACCACTGCTCTAAACTACTTGTCCTATGTTGGGTCTCAGGGATGTTGGAACCTATCCTAGTATCTTTGGCCATAGGCTTTGGATTAGGGGAAAACCAAAGCACCTGAAGGAAACCCCATGCCAACACACAAACTTTTAACCTGATCTCATGATAAAAACGTACCTGTGGGAACTTTTCGCAAGAAGCTAAATAAGTACCGCCATGTACATGTCATATTCGATGTGAAATGTCCAATGAGTGGTGCTAAAAGATGGTTAATCCCCCCTTCCCGGAACAGATAAACGTAAACATGGTATGTTTTATGTGACGTTGGTTTTGTACGTGTCACTGCAGTTCTGACTTGAAATGTCCATTGAGTGGCACTATAAGTCTAATGCTCCATGATGTTTTAAAGTAACATACCATCTGCACTACACCTAAACCTACATTTTAGCTTGTTTTTCTATCTCTCATCTTTTTCTTCGTGAGTCATGTTTTTGACGGGATTCATACCCAAGGGGGTCCCGCATCCTAAGTCCAATTCCGTGCCGGCTGAGCTACCAAGCAAGCTTGTTATGTCTGGAAAGCAAAACATATGGAGCTGTAATAATAACTGTGTACAAAAACGATTACAAGTGCTCTATGTTTTACCGCCTCTCGTGTTAATTTCTGTTGGAAACTGCAGTGATATGTACTTATTGGTATGTACTTCGGGTCTTGCGAAAAAGTTCCCACAGGTATGTTTTCGTCATGAGATCAGGTAGCAAAATTCACACAGAAAGGCATCCTTGCTCAGCTGGGACTTGAACGGGGGTCATTCTTGCTGAGATGAAAGTGCTAACCACTGAACAATTGTTGAGTGAAATGTGTTGTTCCAAACCACTATGACTTTCTTTTATCCGTAGACTGAAAAATGTTTGTGTTTTATGTCCATACGAAGTCAATAAGGGACTTTTGTTTTTGGACCCCATTGACTTTTATTTTATTCTTTGAAGTATCATCTTTTGTGTTTTGCAGAAGCAAGTCATACGGGTTTGGAAGACATAAGGGTGAGTAAATGATGATAGAATATATAATTTTTGGGTGAACTATCCCTTTAATACGTCAATACCAGCTTGTGTACTTGGACTTCACATAACACTAACTCACTGATGCAGCTGGCTTATTTTGACAGATACGCTACTGGCAGAATTAACTTAGATGTTGCCATTTGATTGGATGTCCTCTAAGAGTCAGTTAACACGTGAGTGTTCAGCGGGCTGTTGAGTATCAGCCGGGTTTCAGGCTCACATCTGGTGCTGTCGAGGAGTTGACCCACTGAGGGTTTTGGATTATACTCCACTAAAGAGGGTCAGGGGCTGTACACACACATGCAAACACACACAGACCTCTGTTTGCCAGATCTTTGGATCGGATTGGAGTCCGGGAAGTGTGGCATCAATTTGCAGGAGAGTTTGTGTTGGACCAGAGCGTGTCAGAGACCTGCAGGACTGCCGTAGAAGCCTTTCCCTGACCCAGACACACCTCTATGCAATTCCCCCCGATCTCCAGGGCCCTAAACGGATTAACTCCGCAGCTGGCTCAGGGAACAGTCTCGTCACCATTTCTCAATCACACCCCTCCTCTTTCTATCCATCCCTCCCACCCTCCTTTTTCATCCCGCCCATCCTTCCTCTTCCTCTGCCCTGTGACATGCCAGTCCGGCAAGGGATTTACTTGCAATTTCATTTTCTCCTCATCTCACCTCACCTCTTCCTCTCCCATTTCCCCTGTCCCTCCTTCTGATAGAATTCTCTTCTAGTGAGCTAGTGACTCATATGTTCTCTCTCTTCTGTTTATATTCCCCCTCCCATATGTCTCCTAGCATAGCATCCTCCATAAGGAAGAGCACAGGAGGTGGTTCCTTGAGGGAAATCATTGCTTATTCTTTTTGAAATGGGAGACCTCGTCATGTATTGGCTCCCATGGGAGCACAAGGTGCAGAATACCATTTCCCATTCGCCCGCAGAGGGATATTTGACATCTCTAAAGATACAAACACTAACCCTTGTTATATGTCAGACGTGGAAACTGATATTCCGTTGAGATACCTGTGCACCGTTTACCAATGCTAAGAGTTGCAAACAAATTTGGTCTTTCGTGTACGAGAACTTGAAGCTAGATGAAAGAAGTGCCTCATATTAAAACTGTCTTCAGAGCTTCTCCTCTAATTACTCACCATAAAACTTTCATTCCCTTACCAGTCGGCTCACCTCTTGCGACCTTTCTTAGCTGTCGGCCTGAAATTCATCCCCTTCCTGCTGCTGTCCTGTTTCAGTTAGACTAAATTAAGCCATAGGAGCTGGTGTATGTGCTGGACAAGAATGAGAGAGCAGGATTTACCATATCTAGCACTGAAGTTTTGCTTCAAAAGAAAATTTGAGTGGTGCTTGTCCATGTAAAATTCATCATCACAATGTCCAGAGTGTTCACATGTTAATTAACACATTAGTGTGGTGCTATGTGGAGGACAAGGTTCTATCTATCTATCTATCTATCTATCTATCTATCTATCTATCTATCTATCTATCTATCTATCTATCTATCTATCTATCTATCTATCCATCCATCCATCCATCCATCCATCCATCCATCCATCTATGTTTTATTAAATCCTATAAACCCTAAAATTCAAGGCTTTTTAAATACTCAAAACTTTCACACAAGGCTTTGTCAAGCCTTTTTTTCTTGAGAAACTTTGCTTTTGTAATTAATAATTACAGTTATATGAATTTCTTTCAATCTTAGATCATTCTAAGGCCGCATTTACATTACATGGTTCAAGTGACCCAATTATGTTTTTTCGTCCTATGTGGCACAGATGACCCACGAATGTGTAAGCAGGAAAAAAGCACATTGATTCCGATATTCTCAGATCACTTTCAGGTCTCATGTGGAAATAAATCTGATATGAATCAGATACATGCATTTGCATCTGCCATATAAGTGGACAGATTGGATATTCCCCTGTCAATTCGAGTTGCTCATAATGGAAAATGCGATGATGGTAATTGACCTAGACTCGGGTGGACGCTTTCTGGGCAGAGTTGCCAAGTCTATGGTTTTCTCGTGGAATTGGGCTACTTTTACACTGTTATCAGGTTGTTTTTAAGTCTGCGGATTAAAGCGATTTAGACAGAGAGGGACCCCCGCCTAAGGGGAAAACCAGGCAAAAATATGATTGGGCTGATTTTGAATAGCAGTTGGGCTGGTTTTGTTTCACAGACCTAGCAGTCTGTCAGTACGTCTACCCTGGGTTGTTTCTCCAAGTGTATAGTGTAAATTCATATATCAGATATGGGTCACTTTTAAAATAAGATGTAAGCTGGTCATCAGAAAAAAAGCAGATATAGTCCACAAATCGGAATTTGGCATCAAGAGCTGGATTGTAAATGTGGCCTAGCAGATTAAATTCTATTTTCTTACATTCAATTTTAAATTGCAATTCTGCATCCTGCTTGCTAAACCTCAATTCAAATTAAGGAACTGATTTGGAATTTTCTCAATTAAATTACGAATGTCACACACCTGATATTCTGGCCCCTAAACCAGGCCAAGAATTACAGATATACAACAGAGTACTTTCTCTGTGACTGGAGCTACATTCTGTATTTAGCAGTGACTTTTTGATCTATTAATCCGCCGTTTACACAGGACGCTTTCTTGCATTTGAACCAGTTAGACGGAGCGCAATGAAATGGAACAGAACGCAGGGGTCTCGAGACACGCTGTTCACAGTTGAACTGTCTTTGAACTTGACACAGTGTCTTAAACAGAGCAAGTTAAAAATAAACAGCAAGACATGACAAAGACAATACACTAGTCTGACACATGTACATAGATAAACTACAGAAATATATCGCAACTGGATTGCAAGAACACGTCCTATGTGGACTCCCCTGTTCTCTTTTCAGATAACGAAAGTTACTTTTCGACTTTTATAGTGCAGGTTATTTGATTGCGGCTAAAATCATGGTGATCTTGTGGGGTTGGGAACTCTGGACTGTGGGAATTTGTATTGTCTTGAAGATGAAAATAATATATCCAATCACTCAAAGTAATAGCACTATATTTTGCATCATAAGGTTAATGTTTTTTTTCCCCCAAATGGCTAAGCCTAGTGTAAGCAAAACAAATAGTGATGTTGCCTTAGGAAACACTGTTGATAATAAAAAAGGACAGTGTTTGTGCTTGACTTAGGCTCTCAAATGGCAACATATGAGTCCGATGGACAAATAAACAGAGCAGAGGAAGGTGCAGGGTGCGAGTAGGAGGGTGAGAGGGAAATAAATATGTCCTAGCAGTCAGTCATCTCATCAGACGGATCGACACCGATCACTCACACTGTCAGTGGGAGAAATAGAGCGAGCGAGTGAGCGAGAGAGAGCAATGTATTTGTGTGACGGATCAGCGGATGCATCACACGCCGTTGCCCCAGCTGGTCTGCTTAATGAAATGTGTCTCATGACAAGATAGAGCAAAGTGATTTAAACCGAACCAGCCAGGCTTGCCTTCCTCTACCTCAAATGAGCCTAGAAATTGTCTATTTCCCCATTTCAGAGTGTACATCCCATACTTGATTCTGCATAATATTTAGATAAAGTAAATGAAAATTGCTTTCCGTGTTTGACAAGCTGTTAGATATTTGAATACACTCTCTAATAAGTACAAAAAACAACAGGCGACAATAACGCACATGCAGCACTCATGAATACAGCTTTGATATTTTAATTCACCTGTCAGAAAATGGATTCTACCATCAAGTAGCATCAAATTTGGCCCCCAGGGCCAGGAAAACATTATCATATCATGTTTTTTTTAGGCAAATACGAAATAAGAAAAATGCGAAGAACATTTTCATTTATTTTTCATGTCCTTAGCTGAGCCCTCCAATGAATTCTCTGTGTGAATGACAGTCTGTGGAGAAGAATAAATGAATGATTAAAAGTGTCATTGAAACATGGTCACCAGGGACGACTGTCTAAAAATGCCAACTAGGACAGAAATGACCTCAGCTCTGCTCCATACAATTACACTTACAGCCACACACACACACACACACACAGATCTCGGAAAGGACACATTCTGCTAATTTTGTGCACCATCTAAACATTTGTGAGAGGTCAAGTGGGAAATACAGCCAAAAAAGTTCATGTTGAAAGTAAGCCATTTTTAGCTTTTATAGAGTCACCATCAGTGTAATTTTAGAGAATTACCTTCATATTTACAGTGTCTTAGATACAGTTTTTGTCTTTTAATCAAATATTGATGTTATTTATATCATAACACATAGTATTTTTTAAATTATTTTAAGAGTATTTAAAACTGTACACACACACACACACACACACACACACACACACATTATGGTTTAAATGTTTGGGGTTGGTAAGATGTTTGGTAACACTTTATTTTAAGGACCAATTCTCACTATTAACTAGTTGCTTATTAGCATGTATATTACTAGCATATTGGCTGTTTATTAGTACTTATAAAGCACTAATGCTTTATTCTGCATTACCATATTTTAGATCCCTTAATCCAACCCATACCTAAACTTAACGACTACTTAACTATTAATAAGCAGCAAATTAGTGTCCCCTAATATAAAGTGTTACCAGATTTTTAAAATCTTTTTGAAAAGTCTTATGCTCAACAAGGCTACATTTATTTGGCAAATATTGTTATATTATTTCAATAGTTAGTATTTAAATATTATTTAAATAACTCTTTTTTTTTTTAAATTTAATTTAATAATGTAATTTATTCCTGTGATGTAAACTGAATTTTCAGCATCATTACTCCAGTCTTCAGTGTCACATGATCTTTAAGAAATCATTCTAATACAGATGCATCTCAATAAATTAGAATGTCGTGGAAAAGTTCATTTATTACAGTAATTCAACTCTAATTGTTAAACTCGTGTATTAAATAAATTCAGTGCACACAGACTGAAGTAGTTTAAGTCTTCGGTTCTTTTAATTGTGATGATTTTGACTCACATGTAACAAAACCCCACCAATTCACTATCTCAACAAATTAAAATACTTCATAAGACCAATAAAAAAAAAAAAAACCATTTTTAGTGAATTGTTGGCCTTCTGGAAAGTATGTTCATTTACTGTATATGTACTCAATACTTGGTAGGGGCTCCTTTTGCTTTAATTACTGTCTCAATTCGGCGTGGCATGTAGGTGATCAGTTTGTGGCACTGCTGAGGTGGTATGGAAGCCCAGGTTTCTTTGACAGTGGCCTTCAGCTCATCTGCATTTTTTGGTCTCTTGTTTCTCATTTTCCTCTTGACAATACCCCATAGATTCTCTATGGGGTTCAGGTCTGGTGAGTTTGCTGGCCAGTCAAGCACACCAACACCATGATCATTAAACCAACTTTTGGTGCTTTTGGCAGTGTGGGCAGGTGCCAAATCCTGCTGGCAAATGAAATCAGCATCTTTGAAAAGCTGGTCAGCAGAAGGAAGCATGAAGTGCTCCAAAATTTCTTGGTAAACAGGTGCAGTGACTTTGGTTTTCAAAAAACACAATGGACCAACACCAGCAGATGACATTGCACCCCAAATCATCACAGACTGTGGAAACTTAACACTGGACTTCAAGCAACTTGGGCTATGAGCTTCTCCACCCTTCCTCCAGACTCTAGGACCTTGGTTTCCAAATGAAATACAAAACTTGCTCTCATCTGAAAAGAGGACTTTGGACCACTGGGCAACAGTTCAGTTCTTCTTCTCCTTAGCCCAGGTAAGACGCCTCTGACGTTGTCTGTGGTTCAGGAGTGGCTTAAAAAGAGGAATACGACAACTGTAGCCAAATTCCTTGACACGTCTGTGTGTGGTGGCTCTTGATGCCTTGACCCCAGCCTCAGTCCATTCCTTGTGAAGTTCACCCAAATTCTTGAATCGATTTTGCTTGACAATCTTCATAAGGCTGCGGTTCTCTCGGTTGGTTGTGCATCTTTTTCTTCCACACTTTTTCCTTCCACTCAACTTTCTGTTAACATGCTTGGATACAGCACTCTGTGAACAGCCAGCTTCTTTGGCAATGAATGTTTGTGGCTTACCCTCCTTGTGAAGGGTATCAATGATTGTCTTCTGGACAACTGTCAGATCAGCAGTCTTCCCCATGACTGTGTAGCCTAGTGAACCAAACTGAGAGACCATTTTGAAGGCTCAGGAAACCTTTGCAGGTGTTTTGAGTTGATTAGCTGATTGACATGTCACCATATTCTAATTTGTTGAGATAGTGAATTGGTGGGTTTTTGTTAAATGTGAGCCAAAATCATCACAATTAAAAGAACCAAAGACTTAAACTACTTCAGTCTGTGTGCATTGAATTTATTTAATACACGAGTTTCACAATTTGAGTTTAATTACTGAAATAAATGAACTTTTCCATGACATTCTAATTTATTGAGATGCACCTGTATGCTGATTTGCTGCTTAAGAAACATTTCTTGTATTCAAATATTTTTATGTTAATCCATATTTCATATGTTTGATACTGAAGTATTTATATGTTATGTTATGAAATATTTATGGATATAGCTGATTAATGTAGTACATATATAGGATGTTTGTGAGTGAGCTAGCAAACTCACTAGCAAAGCACTTCAGTTCACTGGCTTTGAGCTCAAGTGCGTCAGTACTACAGTTTGAATGGATTATTTGAAAGAATTATTTCTACATTTTTCTTTTCTAAAAACATTGTTAGTGCAATTTTAATACTTTATACATTTTTTCTCATAATTTTTTCATGAACATTATGTTCAGGTTAAATTTAATTATCATCATGGTACATCATTTTTTTTTGCTTTGTGTTCTCTATCCTTGACAAAAAAAATGCCACCAGACATTCCCATCAGTAATTTTGTTGTCGAGATTAACACTGATTACTATTCTCCTTGAACATCTTGATTCCTTTTTTGTGTTTAGGACCTTTTGCTACACGCCTCTTTCTTTCTCCTAGTGCCTCTCCTTGTGCGATGATGGGGTCTCCTGGGGGGCCTAAGGCTCTGTTTGCACTGACAAAGAGAGAAAGGGCCAAGGACAACATTCGAGAGCACTGATGTTTACAAATTCTCCTCCACGGCTCCATGGGGCAAATCCCACTTTTCCTGGTTTCCTCTTCTAATCCATGCTGCTTGTTTCCCTTTTTCATGTGGCTGCGTGCCCTGAGTAGAGACACTCACACTTCACAAACACTTATACTCAAAAAGCCTCCCATTGCTGATGACATATAACTAGCGCTATTACTCCATTTTAGTGAAATTAACTGCATTTTTATATTAATATTTGAAGAGAAAAGGCCCCAAAATTAAAACATTACATAATTATGTGACACATGTGAATCACTGAATAGAAAAAAGTTGCTTTAAGAGTCCAAATACTGCTTCTTATATGTTATACTGTTTATTTAAAAAGTGACTTTTTCTAAGCGCCTCACGCAATGAGCACCAAATTTTGTGTAACACTTTAAGAGAGAAACACACTGAGACCCCCAAGTTCTGTTCCATTAAGTAAATTAACACATTAAACTGTCATCCCTGCATAAAACCTATTTACTGTATGTGTATGTGAAATGCCTCATTTCTCTCCCTGGAATAATTGATTTAACAAATAGACTTAGATAAGTGTTTGGTTGGAGGAGGAAGTGACAGGGTGTGAGGAAGGAAGCCATAAGCCAAAGAGATTAATTAAGCTTCAAAGTCTACTTGATGGAAATTAAACATGTCTAACAAATCATAGCACTTAGTTTCAAAGTTCAGCATCTGATTTAAGTCAATGACTGATTTTAATTTTTGGATGAACTATCTCTTTAAAAGGCACAAAACTCACTGCCGATATGCTACTAGGCTTTTGCATCATGCATATCGTCTGCCATATCTTCCATGGGTCAAGTTACATAATAAAGTTTAATACTCAGAGTTAGGGGCGTGTTCAAATCCCTATGCACAATTGTAATAGAGTTGCTTGCTGTAGAAATTAAAATCTCAGATCTGTTTATGAAACAAAACCGGCACCAAATTGAGTGCACATGTGAACATAGAGGTTAAATTACACCTAAACGTCAACAGAGCAATGGAACCTGCAGAAACCAGATTACATTAAAACGTATGTCCGTATAAAAGATCCTTTGTGCTTAGTGAAGGGATCCTACTGCCTGATGCAGCGGCCTTTTGCATAGCAAGCTGTAGGCTAACCCGTTCCCACAGGAGGTGGTCTGAATCGCTAAACTGCTGGGAGAGTATCCATGAATGCAGGATTCTTTACATACTACGCGCACGGGGACACTGTGGCCTTTTATGCATACCGATAAGATTTGGGACAAAACGGTAGAGTGTTCATTTAAGTCACGTACTGAAAATGCATTTACGTGATTGTCGGTTGGGTGAATTAAGGGTGAAGGAGAACGAGAAGTGCGCATCTGGTTAAGTTTATTACTTTGATCACTCAGTGGTTGCCCTCATTTAGTAGTTCTTGGCGATTGGCTGCACGCTCCAATCCACCGCATTTCATTATAATTCAAAGGGATGATTGGAAGCTGAGCTCTTCCTCTTCAGACTAAATCAATAAGCCAAAAGAAATAAATAAATGCTCACTTCTCTGCCTCCTCACGGAGCGATATTTATTTTCCCGCTTAAGACGCCTCGCAAACATGAGTCACTCCCCGGCGAACACACTCACACCGGCAAAACACAAAGCAGACTTTTTGTGACCTTAATAACAGGTTTAACAGAAATTTCTTATCACTCTCTGCATTTCTGATTGCTGCGTGCATGTGGGTGTCTTTGATGGGTTTTATTATTATTTTTTGTATGCAGAAAGACTTCTCAGGTCCACAAAAGCAATCCTTGCTCTTTTACATTTGCCATTATTGTGTTTTATAGTGTTATAGTGTTTTTTGAAGGTGCACCAGAGGCAGTCTTTATCTCACTATGTGAGATAAAGGTAAAATAAAATAAAAAAATTGATGATACATTTATATATGCACTCATCTGCCCCTAATTTGGGGGAAAAAATTATGTACAGTTACATGAGATAAAGTCTCCAGTCTTATCAGTAGCCTAATAAAAGCTGTTTTATTATTCATAGGGCAGACATGCTGAGATCACATGACCAGTCAAATACTTCTTTATTTCAGTATATAATCTCTTGTTTCTCTACACTTTTGCTTATGGAATAAATTGATCATAGTTTAATGTGAATAGTGTGTTTGTAGTCAAGCCAAGATTTATTTTTATAAGCACATTTAAAAACAAAGGCATCAGTAACTGAAAACTTTTGCATCCTGCTGCATCCACACCACTAGGTGTCAGTAGTCCAAGTTATCTTCTATATCAGTATAAACATTACCCACTTTTAAATAAACACTTCACCCAAAAAAACAAAATTCTGTCATTAATTACTCACCCTCATGTCGTTCCAAACCCGTAAGACCTCTGTTCATCTTCAGAACACAAATTAAGATATTTTTGATGAAATCCGAGAGCTTTTCTGGTTTTAACGATGTTCTTACTACGTTTCTGGGCCTTTTCAGCATTTCAGTTACATTGTTGTCTATGCAGGGTCTGAAAGCTCTCAGATTTCATCAAAAATATCTTAATTTTTGTTCTGAAGATGAACGGAGGTCTTACGGGTTTGGAACGACATGAGAGTGAGTAATTAATGACAGAATTTTCATTTTTGGGTGAATTAATCCTTTAAATAAACCAAACAAAACTAGATAAACTTTACAGTTTCATTTTGTGGAAAAGAGCAGCTTTGACATTTTGATAATAGCTCTTTTTGTGTTCTACAGGGGAAAAAAAGAAAGAAAAAAGTTTGGTGTGTGGGTAGATTTTATTGAGTTTTTGATATGCTTGAATAAAATAATCAGTTATGCCCTTAGGTAGAAAAAAACCCCCCTTCTGTTTAGTCCATTCTTGGCAGTTTATGCTATTGTGACTGACTCACAGCACCAAGCGGGACTGAGTATTGCTATCAGAAGGGCCTTTGGCTCTTTTTTTATGATGATACCACTCGGCTACATCATCTCTGAGGTGCTGTTTGTACTAGCGATGAGTGCAATGCGAAGAGTAAGATATCACCTCATGATCATCTGAGACGCTGTTAGCTGCTGAGGCTGTCGTTCAGGTTATTACTCCCACTTACCCCGTAAAAGAGCAAAGTTTTCTTTCTCTTGATTTCATAAGAAAAAACTGTCAGGAATGAGTGAAAACTGTCTGTCAAAGAAGGATTTGTGAGTTACAAACATTCAATGTGAACTTGTGTGTGAATTTTTGATGGTGAAATGGGAAATGACTAGCTTGCTAAGATGCTAATTTGTTGACATTATCTGTTCTTATGCGTGTATTCAAATCTTTTCAAATATGGGAAAAAGAATATGTCTATATTGTGATTGTTTTAGTCATTGAGTTATAAAAAACTAATTGAACTAATACAGAAAATATAGCAAATCTCACGTTGTTTTGGGGCCCAAATTGAGTTGCCCATATTTCAGAGTGAAACAGAATACTGAACAGAGGACACTCTTATTGATGTTTTACCCAAGCCATTAAACTGACATAATCAGAGAAGGAACATCATTCCAGAGGGGAAGCAAATTATTTGATTTTGACTGAAGATTATGCAGACAAACACATTTTTTGACTTTAAGCACCCCTACACTTATCAGAAAGGTGAGGCGAGAAAGGCATTGTGGGAACTGATCTTTATGGAACTGTCACCTGTGTGATCTGTTACCGAGGCCACTGTCTTGTTCTTTCAGACCTTTAGCTAAGTTTTAGTCAGACTGTGCATGCAAAGAGCTCAGACAGATTGATGGAAAGAGAGCCACAAGAGAGACAGAGAGGAGTAGAGCTGACTGAAAATCCTCTCACAAACACCGCACCGGGTCATTAATCATTGTCTGTTAGGCCACGACCTCAAAAAACCTGTATACTTTACATAGAACTAGAAGCTAACTGCGTAAGTCTGCGTAACTCTGCTGTCCTGTCTTTCTCAAGTTTGTTTGGCTACTAAGAGGATCAAGAAGTACGCAATTTGAATTCTACCTCAGCTGTAAATGCCATGTGACTAATCATTCTACAGCTGCAGGATGATGTCATGACAATGCTGATGAAAAAACACAAGAACGCACAAAACCTTCACTGGAGACTATCTAGTCTTAGCCTCAGATGTCACGCCCACAAACCTTTGGCTAAACACCTGATGCATATGGCACACAAAATTGGAAACACTTAAGGAGTTTCGAAGTCCTCATCTGATTGGTTGAATTCTACTGAATTTCCGGGAGATGTGTGTGTCACGTTCTTTAACATTCTTTAACTTCCGTCAGTCTGAAGACTAGTGGCTATCCTGAGCTTATTGGAAGACATGGCTACGTTTAAATGGGCGCCAGTGGTGTAATTACACCTTTACCATCAGGGGCTAACTGATTTTTTGCATACACTGTCATTTTCTGCTTGCTTAGAAAATACATCATTTGAATTCTACCATTTTTGCTTTCAAGAGCCCTACAAAAAATACTGTCATTGTAAAAACATTAGCTATGACATATAGAAATATTTGCATATTAAAAATTTGAAATATTACTGTGTCCCAGGAGAATATTATGGATAAATTGTTGCCTGACAGAGGAAATTTCCAATCAGAACCAGCAATGCCAAATTTGTGAATGAATCACGCTTTTGATCTAATCATGGTTTGCCAGCAGTTCTGCAATTGTTCACAATTCAGTTTGATTAGGTTGGACAATTTACCGACATACTGAATAGTTTACAGCAGTTCCTTTCATTGAAATATTAATGGGACACTTGATAAGACAGAAAAAGACAAAAAGAGCACTAAATAGGGTGGATATTTGCCTACAATCCATTGAAAGAAACAAATTTTGCAAATGTCTTCTATTGTTTGTCAGGGATGAAGCAGCTCTTTATTGCACGTGAACTACTCTTTACTGCAGGTAAAGCAATTTATATCCATATTTTCATGATGGAGAAAGATGTTTTTTGCCCTAAGGATGGTGTAGTTACACCATCTACCAGCAGGGGCTAACTGACGATGCTAACCATCTAAACCTTGGGTGCTTCTCAATCAGATGACTGCATCCTAGTGAGGATGCATTCTTCCTAGTCCAGTCCTTCTGAGGCTCCAAGCTAGAGTCCTGCTCAGCATTTCTCCAACATGTCCTCCAAACAATACGCCCGTATAGGTCGTTTGTCACTTCCCTGAAATACGATCCATTGGTGCATTTAATAAATCTGCGTCATAATTTGGGTTTGGTGTAGCTTAATTGGTAGAGCACTGCGTTGCATTGCACGATATGCAATCATGTGATCATGGGTTTGATCCCAGGGAATGCACGTTCTCGTAAAATGTATATGCACAATAAATCACTTTCCTACAGGTCTGCCAAATGCATAAATGTAAATGTGTTTTGCAAAATGGAATTAGGAAAAATGGTGGTTAAGGGACCACATTTTCACAAAAAGTCCACATATTGCATTTAAATGAACACGCATTTTAATTTTTACATTTTTACGTCATTTCATCACCTATAGGGTCATTTTTTTGGAGGAGGACAGTCTCCATTAAATACTAGAATGAGTTTAGTAAGTATGCATGTTTCCACGCTCACGATCACAGCATGAAAACACTATTAAATTATAATTTAAAGAATAATAAAAAAATGTATATTTACTGACTTTCCATTAATGCCATACATATAATGACAACCATATGTGGTCTCCCAGTGGTTTGCATTATGCAAAACAAAACAACAGAAAACAACATCTCCAAAGTAATTTTTTCTTTTGTCTTGCATAACATAATGAAATTGGACGAGCTCAGTGCTGTTTCATTTTCAGCTAATTATTTTTCATGAATTTGAGTGTGTGCAAAGGATTGTGGGCGATCAAAGGACGCAAAGGACAATGCATCTTTCAAAACAGGCTGAATTGAGGATGTGAAATGAAGGCTGCCTACTAAGGATCTTTCAAATTGAGACGTCCTTCAGCCAAGATTTGCAGGCTTATTTGGATGCATCCTTCCAATTGAGAAGCACCTCTTGTCTATGAACTCTGATTTGCTACTTCTCTATTAGCTAATTAGCTATTGCTAATAGCTAACAAGTGACATAAGAAAAGAAACATTACAATTTGAGAGAGCATATTATTGGACAATAATCTAGTGCAGGATGACTTGTGAATAGTTTTGTCAACATTTAGGAGCACACTAGCATTTAGATGCCTCAAATACTCAAATCTTCAAATAGAAGAGGACTAATCATGAAACTAAAAGCCTTTGTGGATTCTTCAGAAGGACAACCATCCTCTGTCCTTCCCAATTTGTCCAAGGTTACCGTACCTATCACTAGTGCAGTGGTGACCCGTCTCCTCATCTTGGGTCACATCTCCAGTGAGATACACCCCCCCCGCCGCCGCCGCCGCCGCCGCCGCCGCCGCTGCCGCATACATGCAGACAGAATCACTTTAGACTTTACTGTTGCCAAGTAAAATCGACAAAGTGTGAGAACCAAGAGAGCAGTCAATGTCATAAACATTCTTGGTGTGAAGATGAACAAGTGCACTCGATTGGTGAACTTTTGTACTTTTGGTTAGAGCTTCAGTTCAGTCATTCTCACTCTTTTTAATGTGCTGTGATACAAGTCCAGATCCCGTTGTCACGTTACGCTGCTGCAGAGAGAACGCAGGAGTCAATGAAATGTATTATAGTGTTTAATCAAGGAAACACAGGGAATCAGTCACAACAGGAGCTTGAGCAACACACGAAGAAATAAGTAGACCCGACAAACATGAAGTGAACAGACAGGGCTTTTAAACTCAGGATAACGAGGGACAGACAGGTGTGGGGAATCAACTAATAATCAAACTAAACAAGGACAGGAGCATGACCAAATAAGGAAAAACAGGAACAGGAACAGGGGCAAAACATGACACAGACAGTCCAGACACCTGACATATTGCCCCCTCCCGGAAGGTGCGTCCTCACGCCGTAGAAACAACATGGGGAGGGGCGGGTGGGAACTAGGGAGGAGCCTCCGGAGGAGGACAGACACCCGGGAGGGGGCCGGCTGACAGAGACCAGGGAGGTGACGAAGGAGGAACAAGCCAGGGATGAGACAGGAGGGGCCTGGAGCAGGAGGAGCCAGGTGGGACCCAGGCCGTAGCCATGATGGCGGCCCATGGTGGAGCCACGAAGGGAGGAGCCATGGAGGAGGAATGGCCACCGACTCCAGGAGGCCGACCAACGGCGGCGAAGCAGGTGGTGGAGGAGCCCAAGGCGGAGACAGAGAGCCCAAGAGCAAGGGTGACGGAGAGGATCCGGAGGGCCAAGGCAGAGCAGATGGCGCCGGTGACCGAGGCGGAGGCGGGGATCCAGAGGGCCGCGGTGGAGCCGGAGTGACCGAGGACTGAGGAGGAGCCGAGGGGATGGAGGAGCCTGACGGAGCCGGAGAGACGGAGGGACGAGGCGCAGCCAGAGGAGTGGAGTCCCGAGTCTGGTCACAGGATGGTCATCGGCAGACCAAGGCAGAGCCGGAGGGACGAGGGAGCCCGGCGGAGCCAGTGGACTGATGGGCCACAGTGGAGAGGAGGGAGCTAGCAGCCATGGTAGAGCCGACGGGTCGACGGGCCAAGGCAGAGTCCGGGCTTCGGAGGCTGGAGGCAGATTCAAGGGGTACTCCAGGCCTGGCGACACTAGAGGTTGGCAGTCCCACGGGGCTCGCACCATACAGATAGGGGGCTGAGGGCGAGCAGAGGGGGTGCCAGATGACAGCGGTGGAGGAGGCAGGAACGGGTGAGAGGGCGGGCATTTGTGAGCCTCCTCTGGGCTGAACATGGGAACAGGATGACGCTCTGGAATATAGGGCTCTGGAGGGTGCTCTCGAGGAGCGGGCACTGGAGGTTCGGGAGCCCCCTTTGGGCTGGAAGGAGGGCTGGACGGCACCAGTGGGGATGACGGAGAGAGGAGAGGGGGCAGATCAATCTCCAGATCAGTTTCCCAGTCTATCAGGTCCCCGTCTAAGTCCAGCAGCCCCAGATGCATTATCAGCTCACCCTCAGCCATGGTGCAGGGGGCGGAGCTCCTCTCTGCGCTCTCACTGTCCATGGCATTCTCCCTCGTGGTGGGCTCTGTTGCCGGCTCTCGCACCTTGACTGACGTCACTAGCAGCTCCGGTTACGCGGCGATCCGTTGCTCTGTCGCTCCGTGCAGCAATGGCTCGTCGGTCGCAGCAGGCTCTGGCTCTCCGTCAGCAGTGGACTCGGGCATGCGCTCCACGTGGTGGGGAGATGGTGGGCTGGGCACTGGGTCCGGAGTGGAACTGGCGAGATCCTCCTCAGGACAGACGGTGAACGGGGATCCGTGTCTTGCCAGTGTCCACTCCACAAAGGCGGCGAAATTCGCGTCATTCGGTTAGCTGGAGAGGTTGGCGAGTACCAGGAACAGTCTGGTGTGGCCCTCGAGCGATCTCTCCCCCTGCTCCAGGACGATCCATGGACACAACAGAAACAAAAAACACTGAGAGAAAACGGGAAACAAAAACGGAGGGTAGACACATGGAGATAACTGTTTTGCTCGGGTCTTCTGTAATGTTACGCTGCTGCAGAGAGAACGCAGGAGACGAGGAAATGTTTTACATTCTTTAATCAAGGAAACAAGGGGAATCAATAACAACAGGAGCTTGAGCAACACATGAAGAAACAAGTAGACCCGACATACATGAATTGAACAGATAGGGCTTTTAAACTCAGGATAACGAGGGACAGACAGGTGTGGGGAATCAACTAATAATCAAACTAAACAAGGACAGGAACATGACCAAATAAGGAAAAACAAGAACAGGAACAGGGGCAAAATATGACACAGACAGTCCAGACACCTGACACCCGTAATGACACACCATGTCTACACCAGACGAGATCGTTGTTGTGTAGCGCTGCATCATGCCACAACAAATAGAAGCTGTCTACACTGGACACGACAAAATGACCATTGCAAATCCTTCATGGTCGAAGTAGTGCAGGTGTTTGGAGTATGTCAGAAATAGAATGCGGCCTTAGTTTACTGTAAGGAATTTGTTGTGTTGCAATGGGTTCTGTTTTCTTTAGCCTCCGCTGTAGACATGGTGACAAACAGCTCTCAGAACACTTAAAAACCACAAAACCAGTGCACTGTGAAACACTATACAGTGGTAAAGTGTTTACAGTGGTAAAGAACTGGCAACAAACTTTTAGAGGGGTGTTGTACTCACTCTGCCAATTAAGTATCAGCCATCAATGTCAGGTTAGGGTGATAGTGATGACGAGTAATTTACGTTAAAAAATTTGTTATTTATTCTTTTACTAATTATACCCATAGATGGATTTTGAACAGCCCTCAAATTCTGTTTTTGTGTCACAGAATGTAGTTTTAAGAGTTTTTTTTTTCTTTTTTTTGCCAAGAATGTACTTGTTTAGATTTCAAATATGTGGTTTGTTAATAAAGAGTAACGTCTATTTGAAAATTTCCTTCGATGTTTTCGGAGATATGATTTCCAGGGCATCAGCAGCCGTTCAGTGCTCATGAACCCACCGAGAGCAGCCTCACCTCGGCCAGATCTTCTGAAATTTGCTACTGGCTCTGATGTCTCTGTAGTGGTTAAACACGAGCTATAATTCATTTTGGGCAAATCTAATGGGTAGTCTTTGGATTCAAAGAAAAAAAATATTGCTTTCCTCAGCGGACATTCAAACTAATGTTTTATTGTGAATATGAGATTGAGCTGACGAATTAATGCTGTATCAGATGCAGGTAATCACACTCGCTCAGTCTATCTCTCTCTCTCATAATACTGTACATAATACAGTGAGCTTTTAATACAGTAATACAATCAGCTTTTAATGAAGCAACTCAACATTCCTTCGTTACTAGTTCTAAAGTGATGTTTTCGAAGTAGTAATGGAGGCTTGGGCTCTGCTGTTAAACTGTCAAACTGAAATTTGAATCCGTGGCGGAAGGAAGTAGTTCTGCACAAAAGACACTCCATTGTTGTTTCTTATGTATTTACACACTCGTGTCATTGAACTATCATATAAATGCAATATCACACTCGTAGTAGTGTGATATTGCTGTATATCGGCATGCTGTGATTGCCCACGGCCGAATTGCAGCCATGCTGATATACAGCCATATCGCACTGCTACAAGTGTGATATTGCTCATTTAAAATGTACATTATATGTAAAATATAGGTGACTGACTTAAATGCATGGATGTATATAAAGTTTTGTCAATAAAACAAGTTTGCCCTCAGCAAACTTCCAGGGTGGCCACAGAATGACTCAAAAGTATTTATAAGAATAAATTATTAATAAACTTATCCAACTGTAATCTAAGTTAAATGTAATAGTGTCCTTCCTCAATAACTTATACAGTATACAGTAATATTGTTCTTACTGAAGAACATACAATTCTTAAAATTTCTGGAATCACAAAATAAATCACGGTAAATTTAAAAAGCATCTTTCTCCATTAACAGCCACTGAAAAATACAAGTGCATTCTGACAAAATACATATTTAATTTTGTTTTAGTACTATTTTTGTCAGTTATCTTTTTTGGAGGGCTCTTAAAATGTAAAATGGACTATTTGACCAAACAATGGAGAGAGAAAGGAAAATAGTGGGAGGCAGATGAGAGAATGGAAATAACAGTACATAGCGCAGGTCAGACATGATACTGCGTCCCTGTGGAAGTTTCAAGCTTTGGCTGTTTTTCTTTTGCTATATGGTTTAGACTAGTGTATGTGTATCTTGATAATTGAATTATTTAGTTTCTATGTTACAGTTGAGTGACCTAAAGATGTACTACCCGAACTTCCTCTAACATTAAGCGACGCGCACAGTTGCTGTGGCCAAATAACACTATTATTAATGACCAGTGGGGCTCTGCGCATCGTAATCGGTTACCGCGGGACACATATTATTAAAAAAACACATATAAAATCCATTTGGAATAGTCATGCTAATCTATCTTTCATAACTTTAATAAATGTTATGTATCTTTTAAAACGGGAGAGAGAAAATTAAACAAGTGCATTTGAAAATCTGCCTAGCAACCCACAAGGGAGAAACAACGTTGAGTCAATACTGTGACATTTTCCTTGCAAAGGATAAAGACTGTCAGTAATTGGAGGTGAATTGACTGGGGTCTGACTCTGCAAAAAGGCCTTTACTGGGCGGCCTTTAAGAGTGAACACACACACACACACACACACACACACACACTCGTTCAAATGCAAGCATGAATTGCACACATTCCCAGTCCATTTGGGGAATGCTGTAAATTCTCACCCACAAAATGCCTCTGATCTCAAGCCTTTCCGTGGTGTCCATCTCATTAATGCTCTCTCTGATGGCGAACAAAACAACCTTGTCAAGTTGAGTTCTCGAGAGGTGCCGTTCTCTCCAAAGCAAAGTCACAGAGCCAAAGCCCCGCGTGAACTCTCTCAAAGAGCCACAAGCGCATCCATATGGGAGGGGAAATTTGTGGCAGGAGCATGCAGGGATCACCTGCCATTCAAACCAAGGGCCAGATGGACCCCTCTGTGTATGATGCATTTAAAAACCATGACGGTTTCAGATGTACTGTTGATTGTGATACACAAACACCGATAGATATATCTGATGAAAAAACAGATACAAAGGATTACAAAGGGTGGATTCGATGACCAGCTGCGGTCCCAGGCCTCCATGACTCGACCTCACACACTGGCGGAAGTATTATACTCTAAGGCCAAAATAAAACAGCTTTACTCGGGGTATTAACTCAAACAGGGAGGTCTAATGCCACGGGATCAAGCGTTCCGTGTCATTGACAGGAATGAGGGGAGTCCCACAGGATCATAAACTCTGTCCTGATCTTGTTACGCAGTCAGAGACTACATCTTCTCTCTTACTAAGCCTTTCTGTGCCTGAGCGAGACAGACTTGCAGAAAAAGCCTGGCTTATCATCTGCTGCTTAGGAAGCTCTTCATTCGAGTTTTTCTGTGCATGATGTTGAGGAGCTAAACAGAAGAAGTCCTTGAAGACGGGAGAGAAAATAAAAAGTGTTTTCAGGCATTGTTTTGACAAACTATTCATGATTCAGGGCCAGTGGCAAATACATACTGTACAAACACATTCAAAATCTAATTCAAAATACATTTAAACTCTAGCACATACATTGTTTTGAATACACTATTTTAAATACACTCTTTTTGATATTTTTATGGGGGCATAGAGAGAGAAAGAGAGAGAGAGAGAGAGAGAGAGAGAGATTTTCATTAAACAAAAATACTTTTAATAATGTATTATTATTACTTAGAAAAAAAAAAGATTAAAAAAAACTGATTCACTGCTTATTAATATTTAAAGTTAGGTTCCCCTTTCAGTCGGTCACTCCGAGTCACGTCGGATGACCGACGAAATTGGGATCTCGCCAGAGAGACCAATCCACTTCGAGTGTAACTAAACGAGCCAATGGACATTGGCATGCGATTATTGCATCCAGCTGCCGCTGATCACAGTGTGAGCATAAGAGGCAGCTGATGCACCGCATCAATTATCCTTTCGCTTCGGAGCCGAGCGGTAGTGGTTAAAGCTACTGCTCTCCCTTCCAAGAGAGTGTTCTGCGAGCGAGTGCGGGCGTTACGGCGCGGCAGCGGTGGTCACGGTGTCCGGGAGAGAAAGATCGTCTTCCTGCTGACAGCCACACTAGGAGTGTGCGGTGGCCAGCTCCCCTGCGTGCTTCAGCACTAAAAGAGCATTTCTCTGAAAGAGCAATTTCTCTAAAAGAGCAACACGGGTGATCGCGTCTTTTTAAAGATGTCTTTTCACCCGTGCGTTTCTGGGTGTGGTCGTTTCCTGGCGCCTCAGGACGGTCACGATCGCTTCCTCACGTGTCTGGGCATTCAGCACGCTGAGGTGGCTTTCGTGGATGGTTCATGTTCTTCTTGCGGGGACATGACCATCTCGGAGTGCGACTCTGCTATGTCAAACATGGCAGAGTCCCTCTGCCTGCCGTGATCCGGCGTGCACACTGGATCCGGTGGAGTCAGAGGTGATTGAGGATTACGGTGAGGGCTTCCCCAAGTGGAGCTCCTCACCCCTCAAGCACTCCGCAGCCGGTGGAGCTGCCGAAGGAGCGCGCTGGCCACACGTTTCCTTCGGTGCCCCCTCTGACGACCAGATGTCGATCACTGCATCGGAGGGCGGGCCCTCTCTCTCCGGGGATGATGACCCGGCTGCGTTGCCCCCTTCGGGTGTGGTAGCGTTGTCCGTGCCAGACCCAGAGATGACGGCTATGCTTCCCGGGCCGCCGAGAATGTCGGGCTCGTGTGGAATCCTAAAAAGCCACCGTGTCCCGATCCTTCGAGGCTGGGCGAGTGGTTCCTCGGTGGGGGTGGCGCTGGTTCTCAGCGCCCCCCTCCGGTGCCATTCTTTCCGGAAGTGCATGAGGAGCTGACAAGATCGTGGAGGGCACCTTTCACTGCCCGAAACACATCTTGTAGTTCTTCCGCTCTCACCACCCTCGATGGTGGAGCCGCTTTGGGGTATGCGGGCATCCCCTCGGTGGAACGGTCTGTGGCCATGCAACTGTGTCCAACAGCCGCTTCCACCCTGCGGGGTGATCCGTGTCTCCCCTCACGGGCCTCTAAGTATTCGTCAGGTCTAACTGGCAGTGCTTATAGAGCCTGTGGGGAGGCGGCTTCCGCCCTCCACGCTATGGCGTTGCTGCAGGTCCACCAGGCCAAAGCACTGAAAGACCTGCACGAGGGTGGTCACGACCTGGCGGTTCTACATGAGCTGCGTGCTGCGACGGACCTCGCGCTACGAGTGACGAAGGTGACCGCACAGTCTCTGGGTCGTGCGATGTCCAGGAGCGCCATCTCTGGCTGTGTCTCGCTGACATGAAGGAGCAGGAGAAGGTACAGTTCCTGAATGCTCCCGTGTCACAGACCGGCCCTTTCGGCGACGCTGTCGAGAGCTTTGCCCAGCAGTTCTCGGCAGCCCAGAAGCAGACTGAGGCAAACACATCATGCGCCGGAGGAAACCTGCTGCTTCCACTCCGGCTGCAGCCACTCAGCCTGCTCGTCGCCGTGGGCGCCCCCCTGCGGCCGCCCCCGCTCCCGCGCAGCCGCAGCAGCCTTTCACCAGGCAGCGTCGTGGAGCCGGTCGCAGGCAGGACGCCCAGCCCGTCCAGGCCCCCGCCAAACCTGGCGGCAAGCGCAAGTGCAAGAGGCCCTGGGACGGTCGACCCAGAGATGGAGGAGACTGCTCATCGGGAGATGGTGACTGCACCACTCCCTCCCCCGGAGGAGGGCCGGGTGGAGTATCTTTTGTTCATTTTGTTCCGCCTCTGGCCCAGCAGCCAGCGGTACCCAAAACATCAGTAAAGAGCGGTCTCCTCAATCTCCGGGTCTCAAGAGGAGGAGAGTGGTGATCCGTGCATCACAGGATCGCTTCCCTCCTCCTCTCTCGCCAGCAGGCAGCGGGTGGTTGCCCAAGAGCACCCCTCCTGCCCATTCGTGGAACCAGGTAAGGGCAGTAGCACTCCAGTCCCCGCTTCAAGTCGTCAAACGCCGGGCTGTCACAAGCCTCAAGCCGGGTTCCTGTGTCTCCTCCCACGCGAGGAGAAATCAGGTGAGTGCTACACTACACACCCAGACCCCGCCCCCTGCCGTCACAGGCCAGGCCGTCACAGGCCCTGGGGCCGGTCCCTGTGTTCCACCTCGCTGCCCCACCGCGGGCATGTCGGTGGGCCCGTTGGCCCCGCTGGTGCGGTCTCTCGGAGCCTAGTTAGCGCTCCCCAGCCCGTCCCGGTGGCTCCTGCGGACCATCAGACTCGGCTATGCGATTCAGTTCGCCCGGCGTCCCCCCCAAGTTCAGGGGCATCCGGTTCACTTCAGTCAAAGCCGTCGATGCCCCTGTCTTGCTCGTGGAGATTGCAGTCCTACTGGCGAAGGATGCAATAGAGCCGGTCCCTCCAGCCGATATGAGGTCGGGGTTTTACAGCCCTTACTTCATTGTGCCCAAGAAAAGCGGTGGGTTACGACCGATCTTGGATCTGCGAGTTTTGAACCGTGCACTTCACAAGATGCCGTTCAAGATGTTGACGCAGAAACGCATTTTTGGATGCGTCCGTCCCCTAGATTGGTTTGCAGCAATCGACCTGAAGGACGCGTACTTTCATGTTTCGATTCTCCCGCGACACAGGCCATTCCTGCGATTCGCGTTCGACGGTCGGGCATATCAGTACAAGGTCCTGCCCTTCGGGCTGTCCCTTTTCGCCTCGTGTCTTCACCAAAGTTGCAGAGGCGGCCCCTTGTTCCCTTGAGAGAACGGGGTGTGCGCATTCTCAACTACCTCTACGACTGGCTCATACTTGCACAGTCTCGAGAGCTGTTGTGCGCACACAGGGACCTGGTGCTCAGGCACCTCAGCCAGTTGGGCCTTCGGGTCAATTGGGAAAAGAGCAACTCGTGCCAGTGCAGAGGATATCTTTTCTCGGCATGGAGTTGGATTCGGTCAACCAGACAGCACGCCTCACCCAGGAACGTGCTCAGTCAGTGCTGAACTGCCTCAAGACTTTATCAGGCAGGACAGCGGTCCCACTGAAACTCTTTCAGAGGCTCCTGGGGCATATGGCTGCAGCTGCGGCCATAGTTCCGCTCGGTCTGCTCCATATGAGACCGCTTCAGCACTGGCTCCATGGTCGAATCCCGAGGTGGGCGTGGAAACGCGGTACTCACCGGGTTCAGATTACACCGGCCTGCCGCAAGACCTTCAGCCCGTGGTCAGATCCTTCGTTCCTTCGGGCAGGAGTGCCCCTGGAGCAGGTATCCAGGCATGCTGTGGTATTCACGGATGCCTCGACCACCGGCTGGGGTGCCACGTACAACGGGCACGCAGTATCAGGGGTTTGGACGGGCCCCCTTCTGCGTTGGCATATCAATTGCCTTGAGTTGCTGGCAGTACGCCTTGCCCTGTGCCGCCTCAGAGGGCGCCTTCGGGGCAGGGACGTTCTGGTCCGTACGGACAACACTGCGACCGTTGCCTATATCAACCGGCAAGGCGGTTTGCGCTCCCGTCGCATGTCGCAACTCGCCCGCCACCTCCTCCTCTGGAGTCAGAAGCATCTGAGGTCCCTTCGTGCCATCCACATCCCAGGAGTGTTCAATCAGGCGGCCGACGAGCTGTCTCGAGCGGCACTTCCTGGGGAGTGGAGACTCCATCCCCAGGCGGTCCAGCTGATTTGGAGTCGGTTCGGAGTTGCTCAGGTAGACCTGTTTGCATCTCCAGAAACCACCCACTGCCAGTGGTTCTACTCCCTGTCCGAGGCAACGCTCGGCACGGATGCACTGGCACACAGCTGGCCCCAGGGCTTGCGCAAGTATGCGTTTCCCCCAGTGAGCCTACTAGCACAGACATTGTGCAAGATCAGGGAGGACGAGGAGCAGGTCCTGTTAGTGGCTCCATATTGGCCCAACAGGACCTGGTTCCCGGAACTCATGCTCCTCGCGACAGCCCCTCCCTGGCCGATTCCTCTGAGGAAGGATCTGCTTTCTCAGAGACGGGGCACCCTCTGGCACCCGCGTCCAGACTTGTGGAAACTTCATGTGTGGTCCCTGGACGGGACACGGAGGTTCTAGGTGACCTGCCCCAGGAGGTAGCGCTCACTATCGCTTCAGCACGAGCACCGTCCACAAGACGGGCCTATGCGCTGAAGTGGAACCTGTTCGTCGAATGGTGTTCCTCTTACCAGGAGGACCCCCGGAGATGTTCGATCAGAGCCGTGCTTCCTTTTTGCAACAAGGGTTGGAGCGTAGGCTGTTCCCCTCCACCCTTAAGGTATATGTTGCTGCTATTTCTGCCCACCACGACCCCATAGAGGGGAGGTCGGTGGGGAAGCACGATCTGGTCGTCAGGTTTCTTAGGGGGGCCAGGAGGTTAAATCCTCCGAGGCCTCCCTCCCTTCCCTCTTGGGATTTGGCTTGGTGCTAAGAGCCCTACAAACTGCCCCCTTTGAGCCGTTGCAGTCAGTCGAGTTGAAGTTTCTTTCTATGAAAACCCTACTCCTGACTGCATTGGCCTCAATCAAGAGGGTGGGGGACCTGCAGGCATTTTCGGTCGACGAGTCGTGCCTTGAGTTTGGGCCGGCTGACTCCAGTGCAACACTGAGGCCCCGGCCCGGCTATGTGCCCAAGGTTCCTACCACGCCCTTCAGGGACCAGGTAGTGAGCCTGCAAGCGCTGCCCCTGGAGGAGGCAGACCCAGCCCTAGCTTTGCTCTGTCCTGTACGCGCACTGCGTCAGTACGTGGATAGAACTCAGAGCTTCAGGACCTCAGAACAGCTCTTTGTCTGTTACGGAGGACAGCAGAAGGGGAAGGCTGTCTCCAAGCAGAGGATGGCCCACTGGATAGTGGATGCCATCACCTTGGCCTACGAAGCACAAGGTGTGCCCTGCCCACTCAGGTTGCGTGCTCACTCCACTAGGGGTGTCGCATCGTCCTGGGCGCTGGCTCGTGGTGCCTCGCTAGCAGACATCTGTAGAGCTGCGGGTTGGGCGACTCCCAACACGTTCGCTAGGTTTTATAGCCTACGTGTCGAACCGGTTTCCTCCTGTGTTCTCACCTCAAACGGGTAGTGGCACTGAGAGGGCCGGCTCAGAGTCGGCTTGCGGCGTCCTTACGCCTAATTCTCCAGAGAGTTCCTTAACCAGGCAAACCCTGTTGAGTCCTCCAGCACTGGGGCGTCCGGCGCCAGGCCTTCAGCCAATGAATTCTTGAAATCTGGTGTGAGGCTAGTGCCCATATGAGAGACCCTGTCGGGATCCCATATGTGTGTTCCACGGTATTCTTATTAGAGCCGTGTTTCCCCTGGCGGACCACGTTCTGCCATCTCTAAAGATGCAGCCTGAGCCATCTCAGAGACTTCCATGTGCAATAGGGCCCTTCGGGGTTACTCCACATGTTTTAATGTCACTTAACCCCCTCTGGGAGGAGGTGACTCCGCAGTGTGCCTCTTCCAAGTGGAAGGGCACACTTCCCAGTGTTATCCTAGTCCTACTGTTGGGTTGCTCAAGGAACACCAGTAGTTGACCTTCTCTGTGTAGAGCCCGGTCCTATCGTCTGCCTTATAGGAAGGGTCAAGAGGCCTACACAGGGCACTGGAAGGGGCAGCTCCTGTGGCGCTTTGGTAGGGATCCCAATTTCGTCGGTCATCCGACGTGACTCGGAGTGACCGACTGAAAGGGGAACGTCTCGGTTACGTATGTAACCCTCGTTCCCTGAAGGAGGGAACGGAGACGTCACGTCCCGTCGCCACAGTCGCTGTACCACCGCTGAGCTGCCGGGTCGCCGGCTCGGCTCCTCAGCGAAAACATAATTGATGCGGTGCATCAGCTGCCTCTTATGCTCACACTGTGATCAGCGGCAGCTGGATGCAATAATCGCATGCCAATGTCCATTGGCTCGTTTAGTTACACTCGAAGTGGATTGGTCTCTCTGGCGAGATCCCAATTTCGTCGGTCATCCGACGTGACGTCTCCGTTCCCTCCTTCAGGGAACGAGGGTTACATACGTAACCGAGACGTTCCAGTAATTAGATTAGTTCAGGATTTACAATTTTATTTAGTTCAACTCACTAAAAACACGTATTTATGAATAATATATGAATATTTAAGTATTATTAGAAAAAAAAAGTTTTTAAAACTGATTTACTGCTTAATAGTATTTAAAAATGTTAGGTTCACGTTGTTAGATTAGTTCAGGATTTACAATATTATATAGTACAACTCACTAAAAACGTATTTATGAATATTATAATGTATGAATATTTCAGTATTATTACTTACAAAAAAGATGTTAACAAAACTGATTCACAGTTTATTAATATTTAAAATGTTAGATTAGTTCAGGATTTACAAATTTATATAGTGCAACTCACTAAAAAAACGTATTTATGAAAATTATAATATATGAATGTTTAAGTATTATTATTACTTAGAAAAAATACTTTAACAAAACTGACTCACTGCTTATTAATATTTAAAATGTTAGGTTCGGTTGTTAGATTAGTTCAGGATTTACAATATTACATAGTGCAATATTTAAAATGTTAGATTAGTTCAGGATTTACAATATTATATAGTGCAACTCACTAAAAACGTATTCAAAAATGCCTAATGATATACTGATATTTGTGAAAAATTAATTTTGAAAATAAATATTAAAGATGTGCACAGTGCACACTATTTAAGCTGTTGGGAAATTATTACTTTTTAAATACTAATATTTTCTTACGTCATCAAATGTAAACTTCTCCCTTATAATTGTATAAAAGTTTTCAAAACTAGGCTATATGAAACAAACATTAATACAAAAACGACATACTTGTAAATACTTGCAACATTTGCAATCTGTTGAGGTTTCCCATGTCGATTATCTTAAAGTTTTTTTTCTTTTAGTGATATGCTTCTTATTTTATAATGAACAACAGCACTTGCTATGTTTTGTCAACATATCATCCATTACCAATGTAAAATGTGAAAGCAACATGCAGTTGCTATAGTTACCCTGAGGCAAATATGACTTTTGTTTGCTACTGTTTAATTAGCAACAGGTGAAAACATACATTAATCGCTACTGAAACATTTGAAATATACATACAAGCGCCTATTTTTATATATAAAAAAAGTTCTAACTTCCTTCGGGGTAGTTCAAGACTTAATTAGGGGTCAGACCCTCCACAAACACCCCCATAAATCGCACCCTTCAAAGCAACCATTTTCCTGCAATTATCGTTCCATTCAGTTTGTAGGCTGAAACAAATTATTAGTAAGATTCCATGTGGTGGTGGATGTTTTACCAAAGTTAGCACCGCGGATTGGGTGGTTAGTGTTGAAGATGTAAATGGCGCAGCTTTAGCAGGCACTTCACATAGCCTCTCGGTCACCTCTCGTTATTAGCCGCCCACTCTCCGTCTGCGTGACCGGCTAGCGTGGATGCTTGGAGTGGCAGGTGTGGGGGCTGCCACATGATGGCTAATAATGTCGCTCGTTAAAGGGGCTTTATGAAAAACCCTGCTAAACTAACGCTAGTTCTTACTGTTCTTAGCAGAAAAGTGGCCATGACCTTCCCTCACCTGCATCTTCTAACCCAAACGCCTCGACACGGTCTCCAATATCCCTCTTAACAGTTTTCCAGGTTTGGTGAACCAATTTGATGGCACTGACACCATTTTTGTGTAACTTTGCCCAAGCTCCCTTGAATAGAGTGCTATCGTCCGATAGTTCTGCCGTGTGGATGGTGAGAAGGGGATTTGACAGCGGGTTCCCATAGCAGAAAAAAATTAATTATGTTCTGTTTAGTAAGCAGGATGGGTTTTTGATGAGAGGAGAGAGAAGGAAGGGATTGTCCAGTGGTACATCGTAAATGAATGACGATCAGACAGCGTAACACTATTCTGCTCGTCGTATAATGCGAGGCCTCACAGAATGGGATGGCGAGGCAGGTGGGTCTTTGAAAATGGATGACAACACTGGCGGGCTGTTTGAGGCATACAACAAATAAATCAACCATTAAGTCATCTCACAGTTCAAATCCCCTCAAGCTGCTAATAGCCTCTCCATTTTAAATGGAGGGATTAATTTTGGCTCCGAGGGGTTCGTTTTTGTGAGTATGGATTGAAGCATTCAGGAGTGAGCATTCACATTTGTGGTTGAAGATAATTGTTTAAGAGATTCTATGGCACATAGTCAGAAATAAATTAATTGAGACTACTGGATGGTTTCATCCAGGAAAAATGATCTGAAATACCAAATCATTTATTTACATTTGTATATGTAATGAAGTGAAGTGACGTGGCCAAGTATGGTGACCCATACTCGGAATTTGTGCTCTGCAATTAACCCATCCAAAGTACACACACACAGCAGTGAACACACACACCGTGAACACACACCTAAACATTAGGCCACAACTTCCCCACAATGAATGTATTAGAATATAATATTGTCAACTGTCCAGGAAGTTTAGCTCAAAAGTTGCCATTTTATTTCTAAATGAGGAAGTTAATTTCTCAAGTGTAAGAGTGTCTGTGTCCAAGTGTAAAAACGCTGCTGTTTTCATAATTAATGTCAGGTAGAGTAAATGTCTAAGACACAATGAATGGTTATATATCAAATAAGACAAGATAACAGCAGCCAAACAGATGATAATGTTGCAAAGGATGGTTTGAATATAATGCATAATTAAAAAATAGAGATAAATCTGCAGCTAGCTCATAAAACCTGCTGATTACTGCATAATAAATCATTATAATTAAGCACATCCTTCTCTGTGGACCAAAAGACCCGATATATAAAATTAGTCCCAATCAACGCTGCAGACACTTGTGGAACGTTAAACTGCAAAACTGCTCCAAAACTGAACAACAACAGTAACTAGCAAGCAAACGATGTCCGATAAGATGGGAAGTTTGCTGGCAAGCGTTTTCTGTGTGGCACAGGGCAGGGCTGGCATTAATAATTCGGAGGATGTGCCAGCACAAAAGAAAACACAGGCTTTAATGAGTTCATTTCCACACCATGGACGAACGGATTAATGAGGAAACCACTGCCTCCAAAAGACAAACCCAAGACATATCGGCTAAAGTTTCAGAGAGAACATTCTACTGTATATGAAGTCAATATGAATATGAACTCACAAATCTCATTTGCTTCCATTTGAATTTTTTCATAAGGCATTTTGAGAGATTCACCTGTGACAAAATTGATGTTTATGAAACATAACTGCTCTATAAAAAAACAATTAAACTTTAATTGTAACAGTAATTATTTTTTTTTGTATGACCACCTGCTAATCTGTATATATCTGCACACTTACAGTCAACATTTCACAAGTATTATGTGTGAGTGTGAGGAGGCAAAAATAACATGCAGCACATATCTTGAAGCAGCCAACTCTGAGACCCTCTTCACATTTGCTCTTCTGTTCATAGACTTCTATTAGTATGTTTCTGAAAGGTGCAACCTTGTAATTCTCAGTTTGCTAATAGGTCTTAAAAGCTGGGGCCATACGAAATTACACACACACACACACACACACACACACACACACACACACACTCCTACACACTGTCACTTAAGTTTAAAGCCACAGTATATTCTTGTAGAGGCACATATATTTACATTAATGCTTTTGGCAGACACATTTATTCAAAGCGACTTGCACTGCATACAAGATTCAATTTTATGAGTTCATTGTTATTGAAACATAAAATGTGGTTCTAGCACTCATACATTTGCACAGAAACTAAAAGTTACATTATTAATGCATTGACAGCATCTAAAATGTAAGCATTTTAGACAATGTCTAAGAAAGTATTTAGGTTTATAGAATATTAATGGAATTTGTAAAATGAATGGAGAGGTTTTTATTTTTATTTACTCAATGAGAATAATGTTTATACAGTACTACAAAGTAACTGAAAGTAGTAACTTATGAAATAATCAGGATTAGGTATAGTGGTGGGTTAGAGGAAAAAATGTCAGTATAATATAGGTCACACTTTATATTAGGTGGCCTTAACTACTATGTATTTACCTCAAATATAAGTACAATGTACTTATTGTGGTCATATTGTATTGCAAAACACCTTTGCTGCTTTTGTGGTGGGATATGTGTAAGGTTAGGGACAGGTTTGGTGGTATGGGTAGGTTTAAGGGTGGGTTAAGGTGTAAGCGATGGGTCAACGGTGTAATTATAAATGTAATTACAGAAATTAATATAAAGCCTACTAATATAAAGTGGGACAGTATAATATAATATAATATAATATAATATAATATAATATAATTTTATATACATGTAATTTAGTAGTTTATTTTATGAATTTTAATATTTTTTTTACTGTGTGTATAAATAAAAAGAAAAAAGTCTACATTTCTAAAACTGTGCAAACATAAATATAGAATATTTATATACAATATATATGTACATAAATAAATTTAAATATTATAAATAAATATAAATGTGTGAATTCATGCAACTAAATGTATATAATTTATATATACCTACGAATCAGTATAAAAACTGCTGAGATCAGGCTGATATTTGTACTGTACTGTATAGTATTTCCTCTTTTGGATAGTAACATTATCAGGTTGGTTGAAATGACATCACTTCGACAGGCATCTTTTGTGCATATGATAGACATCACGTACACAGTTATTTCCAGACGGTTGTTTCCGTCTGTCTAGCTTCAGGAGTGCATTAAACCTTTGACATTGCCTCATTTTATTTTGCCTTCCCATAGCATTTCTTCAAGAACCTGCTGTTGTGTGCCCTGAGGTGTTATTAAAAAGCATATTCAAACATCAGTTTAGCATTTAGCCTAGATAAGATGCAGCAACGATAAGAAGTAGCCTAGCGGGAGGATGGTTCTGGATTCAATGTCGTTTTCGCTCTGAAAGATCCCTAAAAGCTTGTTGCAAGACATTGTGTCGGACCTGTCGAAGCTGTGTGTGGGGATGTGGCTTGTCGGGGAAAACTGGAAGTGACAGCTGGGATTTAAGCGAAGTGTCTGGCCGCTATCTTTCTGTGTCAAACGTGCTAGGTTTGGTCACTCTGGATGTCCCGGGGATCCCCCAGCGGGCCCTGTGTGGATGCAGCTGTGGGACCAAGAGTCACTGTGTGATTAATCACCACTCTCTGTAACACAAAGATGCACACACATATAGAGCGTACAACGCCACTCTCAGCCAAGGGGGTGACAAAGGGGACGTCCCTCGACACGCATAAACACTCGAGCCTTGCACATCCGTTCTTACACAAAACAATCCAGGAGAGATGTAAGATGGGATCATATAGTCTCACGTGGCTTAGAGTTACTGATCAAAGCACAATTTCAAGTCTAGAAACTTATTCTGCTGCTTTACCATGGGAATAGTGCGAACGCAACGGGAGGGAGTCGTTTCGGGTTGATACAACAGCGATTTCAATTTCACCACAATCTCATCAGATTCTTTTTTTTTCAAGAGCTCAATTTCCTGGCATGTTATGTGTGGGAGTAGCAAGGCATTGCTAGTCAGACAGGAGGTCTTTTAAAATGAGCCCTGCAAAAATGGAGGCAGTTCAAAAGACATTGTGGACACTTCCATGTCTCCTGTCGATTCCAAGTCCTTTAGATCTTAAGCCTGGCTGCTTAATGAGCTCGCGTTAGCTTAATTAAACCTTGCCCATCAAGATCCTTGTCAGTTTGCTTAGGTTTGTTGGAGGGGACGTCGGTGTAATTAGGAAAATGGCCCCGGGTCCAATGCGGGGAAGTGTGTTGTCGATGCCATCCCTAGATCCTCCCTGCGAAGCTTTTATGTTTTTCTTTCCCCTGTTTTAACCTCCCCTCGAGTACTTGGAATCTAATCGTCATAGCAACACAAACTACCACTTTAACGTCCTTTAGCTGGCAATGTGAGTAGAAAGGTTGCATTTGGAGACAAAACACCCTGCTGCCATGGTGACTGCGCACATGCTTACAAAGCGGTCATGGCCATGTGCATTTAGATGAGCGTGAAACTCAATGGCTGGAGCTTGAGGGTTATTCAGATCTTAGAATGCTTCAGCAGTGGTCCTGCATTCGCTAGAGAATTAATACGTACGAGTGCATTAAACAACGTGGCTCGTGGCTACGCAACAAGTAGCCCACTGAGAGGATAATTAGGCCTTTAATTGACAGCTCGATGTTGACTCATTATTCCTTTATTGGGTTATATTATTGAGATAAAAAGAACCCGTAGCTCCTCGTGGTAAGGCTAGGGTAGTCTAAAACTGCACGCATGTTTTTAATAAAGGACATTAAAACTTGTTTTGACTATAAACAACTTAGTGTTTTGTACAAATCAGTTGTAATTCAGTACAACTCAATGACTCACTTGCTCAGAACAATGGCACAAAAGTCACTTGTAGCTACTTACGGGCATAATCTGTTGAAAGTTTCAGTGAATAAATTGGAATGATTCAAATCACGGATGCACCGAAAATTATTGGGCGAAAATGGCATTATTAGTTTTTGGCCGAAAGAGAAAAACTGGCGAAAATTTCACTCCTCACTGTGAAAGTGACACTCCGTTCAATATTCCTCTCTGTAAATGTGCGTTACGCTCGTGTACCGCAAAAGCAAAGTCCTCTCAAATAACGCGCCGACAGGAAATTTCTATGTAGTATACTTTTTGATGTTTGCAGTAGCGCTGCTGTGCTGTGACATGGCAACGCTGGTAAAATGATGCTACCCTCTTGTGATGCTATGCTCTGCTCACATGCTCTGATAATAATAGCTTTGTAGGACTATACATTATTTGGATAATTGAGAGAGAGAGAAATAAAAATTCTGTTCAATTTTAATTGCGTTACTTTCAATAAAAGTGTGTTTATTTTATTGGCTTGTGTTTTTTAAATTCAGTATCATAAAAATTATTGAGTTAAATTAAAAATTCTTACAAAATTACTTTATATTATTTAATAAAATAATAAATAATTATTACAAAGCATTTTCTGTTTCAGTTTTCGGCGAAGTGCATCCAGAATTTTCAGTTTTGGTTTTGGTGCATCCTTAATTCAAATGAATCCGAAAGTCATGATAAAACAAAAGTAGTGAGGGATCGTGTTTTGTACAACACAAGCACTGTTGCCAAGTCTGTGATTTTCCCATGGAATTGGGCTACTTTTATACTGTTACCACATATTGTTTTTCTAGTCCACAGGTTGAAGTGTGATTGGGCTAGTTTTGAGTACCAATATTGCTGGATTTGTTAAGCAGACCTGGCAACCCTGAATCCGAATAACAGATTATGCAAAAAGGAAGAAAAGAAAAAGTAAGGTGGGGACTTTGTGTTATTTGATTATGGATGGACTAAATGACTGGAGAAGTCCTGCATATGTCACCAGATAGAAGTCTGTCATTTTCAACAGAAGATCCAGTTTTTACATTACGATTAAACATTATAAATGCAAAAAAAAGTTTGTAGATGAATCATTTAAAATAAGATCTATAGCATGTATTTACAAAATAGATAGGATTAGTTTTTATTTCATGCTGACTAGAATACAGGTTCAATTCAAAAGAACTGAGTCACTCAGATGAATCGCATGCAACATTAATTTTACATACATTAATTTGACATAAAAGTTGTAATACAATGCATATCTGCTACAAGAATAGGGATCTAACACTTTTATTTTTAAAGCCCGCTCATTCTCAGTTTATTCGAATAATTAAACAGAAATGGCTATCTTTATCATTGAAGCAAATACAAATACATATATATATGCAGTATATATATCATGGTTTTGCTGCACACCCCCACTCAAGGGTTTTTGATTTAAGCTTTGCAGACAGACGAACAATAGCAGCTGGCATGTTACGCAAAGCAGACTCCCTTTACCAAATCTCTGAACCAACAGTAACTGAAGAGAACCAGAGAAACAAATTTGCATGCCAACACTAAAGCAAACCAACTGAGATCTTCTGTAGAGGGAGCGCTGCGGCTACACTTAGTCACACCACAGAATAATTAGTATTTAAGATGTAAAGGACACTTGAGAACATGGCAGTGTGGATAATGAGTGTAGAACACAGAAAGAGACCTACAGGTTCTTCAGCATCTGAGGTGGAGTGTCGAGAGGTGACACGGGTAGGTGGCAATGCCAGAAAACTTAACATGTTGTAGCTTCAGTGTGAATACAGAATGAATAATTGCAAAGGAAATTGTACATATACTCAGCTGTAAACAAGACAGCTGGAAAACAAATGAACATTTTGTCCCATTTTCCTTCATTCTGGTCCACTACAGTATTTATGTGTGTTAGAATACAGCAGTCTGTACAATCCAGGAGAGGTTTGCTTGTGTTTTTTAATGAGATCTGCTTTATGAATTCGAATCGAATTTGAATGGAATTTGAGTTAAAGGAATAGTTCACTGAAAAACCAAAATTTGCTTAAAATGCACTCACCCTTAGGGTGTAGATGTAGATGTAGATGAGTTTGTTTCTTGATTAGAACAATTTTGGAGAAATTTATCATTACATCACTTGCTCACAAATGAATCCTCTGCAGTGAATGGGTGCCGTCAGAATGAGAGTCCAAACAACATCACAATAATCCATAAGTAATCCACACCACTCCAGTCCATCAGTTAACTCACCTACATCTTGGATGGCCTGAGGGTGATTAAAATTTAATTTTTTTGCGTAAACTGCTCTATAAATTACCATAGTTAAAAAAACAAAAACAACAACAACAACAAAAAAAAAAAACAATAAATCCAACTCATGAATTTACAGGGAGTCCATTGTTCAATTCTGAATTCTACCCAACCCTGCTGCCAGAACAGCCTAACAACACTCGTCCCCTGCTGTTTGTGCTACATGTTGGTTGTTTTTATTTTTCTAAACTATTGGATTTACAGTGTTTACGTTGCAGATAAAAAAACTGGTGAAAAATATCCATAGGCTAATATTGAAAAGGCATCAGAGGGATCATATATCAGCATCAGAATGTCATAGAGACATGTAGGTGGTCTCTTTTCACTCGGGTCAACAAGCAGATATTCAGTAACCCTCTAGTACCTGCTTAGCGACGTGTGAACAAACAGAACTGCCTTGCACTAATCATATCTTCTATAGAAAATTGTATAGATTAAATGACAATAGGTGTGCTTTTGATCCTACCTGGTAACAAGTATTTCTGGAGCTCTGGAATCTTATTAACTAATCCATTATTCAGGTTAAACTCACTACGGTTTCAATCCCTGCAGTAAATTTCGGTAGAATTTCCAACTTAATCCAAACTAGCAGGTGCATGTGCACAAGGGTCTTCAACCTAAAGCAAACTGCAACAAAAGCACGTCCCAGATCTGATTATCTGGTCCCAGACAGGCCGCCAGATTGACTATAAATACTTTTTCAATTTGGACGATTAGAAGGGGAATCACTCTGAAGAGCCTGAGAGCTTTTGGGCCACTGCAGGTAATCCCTTTTTCCGCTAAAAGCTAAACACCAGGAGGAGAGATCCATATCTATTCCCTAGTGTCTGGAGGGAAGTATTATCTGTGCAACTTCCAACATCACACGACTTGTTGCGTTAAGACCACGAACGAGAAGAGTGGCATATCATCGTCAAAATGAAATTAAAGCTTGAACCATGGACTTTTTTTTTTTTTTTTTTTTTTTATCAATCGGAGATCCTTTGTATGCACCTGAAGGAGCTCCCCTTATTATCAGCACATCATGTGACCTCATGGATTATGGGATTAAACTGAGAATCATTGGTGACCAATCATGATTTGTTCTCAGATAACTGAAAGTCCTTGTCACATATGATCTACATTGATAACGCCATCGGCTAATTTCTCATTATGCGAGCGAAATTACTCAGAATTCAGCTGCCTGTTTTAAAACCACACACAGGTTTGTCTTCAAGCCCGCGACACAAAGGATATGACATGTTTTCAGAAATGGCAGCGTGAAGAAATTGAAGATTACAAGAATAGCCACATAATTTGATGGTCCGGGGCTAACCCTCGCCGTGAACTGCATGTCAAGTAGCATCTGCGTAAAAATATCATCCAGGCCCATAAAACTTATGTTCCTCAGCGCTTCCTCAGCTGTCATCTCTAGATAAATGGCCATAAGCTGATCTCCTTCACCAAGTCGTTGTTATTATTAATGATATTTTTTGGCAATGTCACTCTGAGTCTCTTCCTTTATGTGGACAAGGAAACGGATGAATTTCACAGCTGTGTGCTGTGTAGCCAACAAACAGGTTTTTTTGAATGTTTTGCTAATCACCTGCGAGCCGTCCAATCAGAATGAAGATATCTTGTTGACTTTTAATCATTGAGGCTTGTGACCCAATCCTCAGTATTGCTATACGCTGACTCTGAAAAAGGAAATGGTTATTTGTTTTTCTCACATAATGGCACCAAATATTGGATCCAGCAAAAAGGAAATGGAAAACTTCAAATTCATATTTAGATTCTCTCTTTTTTTCTGTCAAATAAGTCTGTTGTTCTGTAATCAAACAAATAATCATTGCATCAATTATAAGCTGCGGTTGTTTGTTGCAACTCCTTGAGTTATTCTTGGAACACAGCTTTGGGATGTTGGGAAGATGGAAAAGAGATGAGGAAGGCAGTGAAACCAATTAAAACCAATCATGGCTTATCACTTTGATAAATATGCTTGAATTAATTCCATATTGCTGCACTAATGTGGAACGCATGTTTCCACAACCTTGTAATTAAAAGACCTGCTTCGCTAGAAGTCTTTGTTAACCATAATTTGCACTGGTAATGAATTATTTTCATGTAGAAATGATACAGAATAGGTCACTGGGTTATGTAATTGTTCAAAAATGGTTTTATTTCTTTTTATTTGCACTCACCTTTGTGAAAAAAAAAAAAAAATAATAAAAATCTGTCACAGTAATTCAGTTATATTTAAAAGTGCATTAACTGTAACAATAACTGTGATTATATTTCTGAACTCAGGTATATATTGAACTAAATAAAAGTAGTGTCAAGCAAACAAAATCATTTTCATAACAAAGGATGTCAAACCAAAATTTGTTGAAGATACACAATAGCTTTTTACACTATGCAAACTCAGAGATAAATATACAACACTTGTCGATTTTTTAAAATCAAATTAAATACATAAAATTCTAATTAATCAATATAAATAATGAAAAAATAAATATGTATTAATTTTACATTTTTTATATTTAATAATCAAATTAATTGAAATTATTAATGACATAAATAATCAGTGATAAAGCTCTCAAATCAAGGTAATTCAAAAAATATTGCATTATTATACATAAATCATCCTAAAAATGGCTTTAGAAATCACTATATATAGTAACATTTTTAAATTGCATGATTGTAATAACATAAAGCATCTCTCAAACTAACAAAAAGCCTGTGATTTGAATATACATGCAACAGCTGTAGTAACTGTGGCAAAAAGCCCCTCAAAAGAACTAAAATCAAAGCCTGTCTCATCAGGACTTGCTTATACTATTAATCAGTGACTAATTGCTATGGAAAGAATTCTGAATAAAAATCCCCATGGATAAAAGAGGCAAACTGCTTTACAAAAGCAAAAAGGGAGCCTGTATGGTGCATTGACCTATTGGATTTGATAATCTGAAGACTGGCTTCAGAAGCCAAAGCCCTTTAGTCACTATAACGAAACCGAACACCTACGTCGTCTAAAAGGACTTAATGATCTTTCAATGCCAATGAACTTTTAACTGATTGGTGTATTGTAGAGTACAACTTAACAAGCTAGCAAATGAGCTACCGAGCTCTTCAAATCCACAACAAAAACGCCTGGGGCTCATTCAAGCTCCAGAGGCAACTTTATGTCCGCTGACAACTTGATTTAACATCACTGCCTCCGTTTATGCATTCTTTTATTCCAGCAGCATGCAGAGCTGTGGTCATCACGAAGGAACGTATTGCTTTCGAGTTCATAAAGCAAAGGAAAAGAGAGTATATATGTTTGACCTCAGTCTTCTCGCTGTGCTCAACCTCTGCCTTTCACTCGAAAGGCTACGGTTTTGTAAAGAGGTGTTCGGGTACGAGAACAAATGACCTCTAAGAGTGGATCTTATCAACTTATCTTCTTTAGTTTATTCATGTGAACTTTTTTGCAAACCAAAGCAGATGATTACAGAGACTGGAAATGCAGCAGCTTCCTGTCACTGCCAAACTCGGACTGGAGCATTCCCTCCAGAGGAGCCTTTTCTAGGCCCTTAGAGAGGCTTTACTGCACTAGACTGCCAATGGGGGAGAGAAGGAGAAAGTTGGAGGACCTAACAACTCCCAGGTTTTAATTAAGACACATGTCTTTGAGGGCAGTGTTGCAGAAAGTTCATGGCGGCCTACTTCTGGCTGGATATGGAGGGCCTTCGGGGGGTTCTCCTCAGCGGAACATTCAATTGATTACGACACCTCAGCCTTGTGATGTTCCCAGCTTATCTTCGACTGACTTTACTGATCTCTCCTGAAGGAAATCACTAAAATATGTTTTATTTGCTGTTTTAATTTCAAGGTTGTCCTGTGTGTGATGGAAAAAAGCGCTGCTTTTAGAAAGTACTTTGTTAATAAAGAAAGGAGAGTTTAGGGGAATGTAGAGAATTATGAAAACAAATCATTCCTGGATGCTGATTGGTCAGCACCAAGGTTACTTATTAAGTAATCAATACTATACTGTTAATATAGATTTTTTTTCCATTGCTTGGAGCCATTCCTTTTTCAAAACTCTTCACACAGGAGTCTATGTGGGCTCCAGTTTCTTTTGGTGCAACATATTTTTAAAGTCTACATTCTCTTCTCACTCAAACACAACCGCCACCAAAACTTTATGTGCCTACAGGCTAATTTGCACATTTACATACTCTTTTCAAAACTGTTAAACTTACATTGAGCTCAAAACATAAGAAATTTGCTAAATTTACCATACTGAAATCCACATCTAAATAATTAAAACACCATAAAAAACATTAGATGTAGCTGAACACCTACAGGTGTTAGTCTTTCAATATCATTACCATCTCTAAAAAAGAGGAGGAATAATTGTTCTGTAAATGTAAACATGAACAATGTAACATACATTGCAGTGAACTATTTACTAAATATATCGTTGTTGTAACGGAAGAAGACTGGACACAACAGGTTAGTAAAAGGAAAGGTGTTTATTTTAAGCACAGAGAGTTTGGGTGATGAATCCAGGCAATAACACGGTGAGTAGTAAAGTTGTAGAGAAGTTCTTGAGCTTGGATGAGTGGATGATCTTTGTATCTGATCGTTACAGGAACTGGAACGGACATGGGAGGAAGCACACACCTCAGTCTTCCGGAGCCTGGAGACACAGAAGGTACGAGGATTCATTATGAGGAACACAGGGGGTGAGTAGAGCAGGTAAGTATTCAATATAGGTATAGCAAGTCAGAGAGTGCTCTACGTATGAACGAGATCAGACAGTGAAAGTGTCTGAGGTGTGTGCTTATATGCTGCTGGTAATGAGGTGCTTGATTGAAGACAGGTGTTCAGTACTCAGGTGACAGGGATCGCTGTGATTGGGTGGTGATGGAACCTGGCTGATCCGTAACAGCTGTATAATGCTGTGAGTTTATACAGTGAAAAAATGTCAAAATTGCGTTTTGACAAGCTAATTAGATGTTGTTGCCAACTTCACTGTTGAATAATTTTAACAGTTTACAGAAAACTGTACATTCTGCAACTCCAATGTAATTGTATTAATGCTTTTTCTCATTTGGAATGTTTACAGATACAGGCAGGAATTATATTATAACATTTATTCATTTTGGAAGTGTTTAACATGATATAATTGCATTTGTGTATAAATAACACAATTATGGTTTGAATTTCTTCAATTCAGCAAAAATAAACATGTTTAATGGAAATGGCAAGACGAGTGCACGCATAGCTGTTCCAACAGAGAGAAAGTTCAGCATAATTTTTTTTCCCACTTAGTTTTGTAGTTCTACTGTAAGAATATAAATACACCAATTAAAGGAAACAATAATGTAATTATTATATTTAAATAGTAAAAAATGCATATAAATATGTAAATAAAAAGCACTGTTTGGAACATTTTCCATTGTGGTACAGAGTGGCCATATGGAAATATTTTTCCCCTTTTTATTATATTTATTAGATATATTTTTTATCATAAAAATTCCACTGAACATAATGCTCACTAGGGTTAAATGGAAAAGAAAGAAAGAAAGAAAGAAAGAAAGAAAGAAAGAAAGAAAGAAAGAAAGAAAGAAAGAAAGGGGAAAATGGATATTCCCCAAGATATGGAATTTAAGCAGGATCAGGTTTGGTTAAAAAAACAAAAAAAAAAACAAAAAAAAAAACAAAAAAAAAAAAAACAATTTCTATTAGCTCATCTTCCAATACAACAAAATCCACCCAATCCATCCAATAGACACTCTTGTATGCCTGAATGCCTGTGTAAGGTTACTATTTTACATTTTGCTGCTTTATCTCAACTAAAATATTTTAAAAATGGACCTTCAGTCAGTAACTATACAGCCAAAATGTGACATAAAAAGGCACAAGGAACAAACTCTGAAAAACTTGTCTCCCTTAAATGTCACAAGTTAAGTCAAAACACACTTTGAAAAGGGTTGAAACACAGGGTTGAAAAGTCTTTGTGGTTATTATTTGTGTGGTTACAATTGTATAAAATATGATAAATACGAGAACCATAAAGAAAGGTGCTATGCATACATCTTTGACATGCGTCTGTAGACCTTGCATTTGTTTCAGCGCACTGCACTGAATCTTGTAGTTTTACAGGCAAAAACGCATTACAACTACACCGTCTGAGAGACATTGAATCTTAAGTGTAAATCAGGTTCAACTTCCTAGCCAAAGGGAACACTAATCAACATAATGGTGACATCAAATGAAACATGGTCATTTTTTTTATAGTAATTTCTTATCTTACGACAGAAAATGGTCATGTCTGAACTGATTGTGCATTCATATTGCATTCTGAATACAGATTTTTACTATAACTAATTACTGTTAAATCAAACCCTTCAAATATTTTACAGTGAGTTTATGACTGTGCAAAACACCTCACTGCTGCAGAAGCATTTCTGGTAGAGCAGAATTATGTAGCACTGCATTACACTGGGCAAAGTCATCATGACATGCAGGGGAGTGGAAAAAATAAACAAACAAAAAAGAAAACATATCCAAAAAACACTTTGATTTTTTTAAGAGTCATTAGCAACCTGTTCTTCACACAGCCTGCTTTACGTGAGTAAACCATGAAGACTAACTTGAATGACATTAAGCACAATAAAACAATAAAAGTACGTCATATACATTAGTGTGTCACTCAACTGTAACCTCTGTCTGAACCTGTTCTGTTTGAAGACTGACAGCATTTAGTGTTGAAAAAGTGACGTTTCAAAGTTGGTTTGAGGTTAGAGACCATTGTAAGGGTGGCGTTAGCATGTATAAGAGGACGTAGATGTGTGTGAAAAGTGCCCGTGTCACAGGCCCAGCCCACATTTCCTCAGTTAGCGGTAATCTCTCTGTGTCCAACCGCTCTGATGATCTGGGAACCGTGCCACTCTGAGCTGGATTAGTGGAGAGCTAACAGGATCCTCCTGTTGGTCGGGTGGAAATGGCGCGGGGAGGATCGCGGATGGGGCATTACATTAATTACAACCTTTAGAAAGTAGGACGGCTCTATATTTCATGCACCGCTTCCTGGGATTGAGATGTGTGTGTGTGTGTGTATCTGTTTGTTTTACATACACCTCTTTCCGTTCTCTCTCTTGCTTATTCTCTCTCGGGTTTCTCTCACTTTCTCGTATATTTTTTTATTTTTTTGATCATGAGGTCACAGAGGACAGGCTGACAGAGGTGGTGGGGGCGCTGAGATCACATTACCTTCTTTACACACTTTTAGTGGAAAGGGTAAAAGAAAAATCCCTTTATACCACAATAGGAATCCTGCTCAAGCCATGTCATGGTTGGGATAAAGACTAACCATTTGCCTGACCCTTCTTCCAGTGGTTTCTAAAAGATAAAAATGATTGATATATATATATATATATATATATATATATATATTTTTTTTTTTTTTTGTTTTTTTTTTGCTTTTGCAACTTTAACAAAAAGAAGAGGACAAATACACCACACATAGCCCATAACAGTATTTCAATCAGGAAAGTGACAAATTGTAAATTTATAAATATTTAAAATATGTACAAATTTGAGTGCTTTGTACTCATGTATGAACAGGCATATGCAATTTAATTAATTAAATCAGAGCTCCACAACTCTGCCCAGGTGATATTGCACTGCTACCCAGTCCAGGCACCTTGCTGTCGCATACCGACCATCTTGGTCAGGCGATCTTCCAACACCTCTGCCCGCACCTCGTTCTGCACCAGCTGACACTTCTCCCCCCCTCTTACTTTATCATAGCGTGGCTTAGAAAAACTGCCCAGGCCAGCACGTCCCACCGCCACGTTGCCAACCAAGACACCATGCCTCAGCAGTGCCTCCGCTCTGTCCACCGCTTTCTGTGCCTGCCACTTCCTTCCCGTCTTAACGCAGATTCCAGCTGAGGAGACTTTGGCATCAGAGGAATCTCGGTACATCAAGACCTCCCGGGCACGTGTGACCTTGAACTCCTTGGTCAAGCTGCTGATGGGAAGCTGCAGCTTGGTGGAATGACCATAGAGGGCAATGTTACTTAGGGACCGTGGGAGCCCTAATCACATCCTGAGGAACTGACTAATGGTTCTCTCCAGTGCTTCTACCATTGTCATGGGTACCTTGTATACGAGAAGGGGCCTAAGAAGCCTAGGCAGGATTCCGTGCTGGTACATCCAGGTTTTATACTTTCCTGGAAGCCCTGATTTGTCAACTGCAGTGAGCCAGTTCGTCATGTCATTCCTGGTTTGTTGGAGAGTGGCTGTGTCCTTCAGGGAGCTGTCAAAGATCTCCCCCAAGCTCTTGACTGGTCTTTCTGTTACTGATGGAATTTGTGACCCCTCCAGGGTAAATCGGAACCGGTCGGCCACTTTGCCTTTCTTTAGGACCAGGAACCTGGATTTAGCTGGCTTAAAACTCATCCTTGCCCATGGGATGAGACGTTGGAGCCCCTGAAGAAGCCATCTGCAACCCGGGACTGAAGCTGCTGTCACAGTTAGGTCATCCATAAAGGCTCTTATGGGTGGTTGCCGAGTACCAGATCTAGACATGGGACCTCTACATTCCACTTCTGCTGATTTGACGATCATGTTCATGACTAGAGCGAAGAGTGGTACCGAGACTGTGCAGCCGGTAATGATGCCCTTCTCTAGCCATTGCCAGGCAGATGTTACTGTTCCTGATGAAACTCTCAATCTGAAACTGTTGTAGTAGTCCAGAATGAGGTTGCGGATCGTCTCTGGCACGTGATGTCTTGTCAGAGCTTCTTTGACCAGCTTATGTGGAATGGACCCGTAGGCGTTGGTAAGATCCAGCCAGAGTACAGCAAGGTCTCCTCTGGTCTCCTTTGCCTCTCAGATCAACTGGCTCACCACTCCTGTGTGTTCTAAGCATCCAGGTACTCCTGGGACTCCCCCCTTCTGCACTGAGGTGTCTATGTACTCGTTTTTCAAGAGGAACTCCATTAGCCGTTGGGACACAATCTTAAAGAAGATTTTTCCTTCGACGCAGAGCAGCGAGATTATACGAAACTGCTCGATGGTGCTTGCGTTCTCTTCTTTGGATATCCAGATCCCCTCGGCCGATCTCCAATGGGGAGCCACTTTCCCTCTCTGCCAAAACACCTTCAGGATTTTCCAGAGTCGAACAAGTAGCTTTGGGCACTGTTTATAGACCCTATAAGGTACTCCGCTGGGACCAGGAGCGGAACTTGATCTTGCTGCCATTACTGCGTCCTTCACCTCTTTCAAGGTGGGCCTGGAGATGTTAAACTGAGCCACTGGTTCTGGAGGTTCAATGAGCTTCTCGCAGAGGCCGAGGTCTTGTTCCCTTGCAGAGTCACTAAAAGTGATACTGAGGTGGTGGTTCATCTCCTCCACAGAGCACGTGAGGTTGCCACTTTTCTTCTGCCCCAAGAGTCTCTTAGTGAAGCCGAAGGGGTTCGAGATGAATGCCCTAAGCTTGCGGGCTTGCTCCTTGCCCTTCTTTCGGTGCCACTCGGCCCGCCTGAGTGTAATTAACCTCCTCCTTACAACCTCTCGGAGTTCAGCCAGGGCCATTTTCTCCTCCTCCTTTGCTGCCTTGTATTGACGTTTCAGGGATCGTAGATCTTGTCTCAGCTGGCTGATCTTGACCTCTCGCCGGTTAGGTAGTGATGGAGTAGTTGTGCCACACTTTTCTGTGACGCCAAACCGCTCTGCGTCTATCCCTATTGTGAGGGTGCACATGGTATGGAGTTTCTGTTCAACATTCCCCTTACATGTAGACTCCAGGATCTTATCGATGTCCTCATCGAACCTGGTGCCACTCCTTCTTGTTAGCGGCAAGCCACTTTACCCGACGCTGTTCTGGCTGTCTGCTTATAAAAGAGGCTGGTGCTGCTTGGAGGTTCCGGGCGCTGTGGTGTGGCTCCGGGCCTGGGTCCTCCTCTGTCTGACCAGGTTCTGCAAGGTCTCCAGAAACTGAGGTACTGGCTACTGCCCCTGTGTGTTGCTGCATTCGCCCACCCTTAAGGCAGGCGATCTTTGTCTGATGGATTTTCAGACCTGTCGGGTTTTTGCAAACCTTGCCACAGATACATACTGTGCTCATTGTCGATTGTCCGTTGTCTTGGGTCATAGCCTGAGAGTCTGTCCGATTGGGATTCTCATTCTCCCCTCCTCTCGGGAATCCCTGGGGGTATTTTTCAAAAGGGTTTTTTGTAGCTTACTTGGGTGCTCCTTCACAGGAGCTGCAGTTCGGGCTGCTAACCCTTACTGCCCCGGATGCCGTCTTTCCGCGCTGTCAGCTGTCACTCCAGCCGTTGCCATACTATTCATGGGCGTCATCCGGTCTTTCCCAGAAGTCACTGAATGAGCCAGAAGAGAAGGTTCTAACATACACCGTCTGGTGCTACTTGGACACATCATCAGTGATGATCCCGAGGTCATCGGGTGTTTCGGGTCTTTAATCAGCAGACATCCTCGCCTCACCCTCATAATGGGAATATACTTCAGAGATATTTTACTCATAAGAATTTCTAGGGGCACCAATAATTGAGTCCAACGTGTATTAGAGAAAAACACTTATTTCATAATGATATTTCCCTCCATTTTAAATTCTTATTATCAAATGAAAGGTTAGATTTTTGTGAATTTTTTAAATAAAAGATCAAAAGGATTAACAATGCAGATTAATTTTCACAGCCTTCTTTGATCATATTTACCAAGGGTGCCGATATTTTTGGCCATGACTGTATGTTAGTATTTAAAAGCTGCTTGTGATGAGCTTTGGTTCATCACGTGACTTCCTCATCACCACCTGCTTTTGGTGGTTATCAGTAAATTTCAAAACAGATTTCAATACTTCAATAGGTTGGTATATTAACATTTTATCACTTAATGAAATTATGGTTTTTAAATTTAAGGTAAATCTGTAAAATCTAAAATGTTGCCGTAATTTTACGGAATTTTTTTTTGCAGTGTAGAAATATCACACACACACACGCACACGCACACACACACACACACACACACACACACACACACACACACACACACACACACATAATTTCTATTTAATTAACATTGTTTTAATTAATTATACAACACGGAAAGTAATGTTTCATATATAAAATTTACATTATATTTATTAATTTACTTTTTAGTAGATTAAATTAAATGGAAATAAATGTTGGAACACAAATCTTTACAAATCTTTGTAGTGCAACAAACTTGTCACTCAAATGAGATATGAATATGTACTCCAGAGGGCAGAATGAATGAATTAATGAAAACATCAGAGCTGTTTGCCACTTATTGCCAAATGAGGCTAGAATATGTTAAGCCAAAACAGCTGATACACTACCACTAGAGGAAACAACATATTTTGAAAGACTAACATATAAGCAAAAATGCTGGAAACAGTATTATCTCATTAGCATCTCTGTGCATGTTTCATGGGCAGGCCTAAATTATAGATGTCACCGAACTTTTGTCATTACATTCCAACTGATCTCATCTCAGTTTGTTTCTGATGTAGCCAACATTTGCCACTAGAGTCTTTCCCTCAACTGGCTGGAAGTCAAAATGAAAAAGGAGCCTCTAAAAAGCTCTGAGCTTTAACAAGTGGCCCTGGCATGTCCCACTGAAAAACTGCCTTTACATGAATCACTGTACTTCGTGTTATTGAGGGTAATGCCAATTGGGCTAATACAGTGTTTGAGAAGAGGGTGAGCTTACTGCATCAGAGCTAGACCTTTCAAAGGATTTCTGGGAGCTTAGACAGAAAGAAGGGAACGTCTGGAATGGGATGCATGCTGGGTAGGAGGCTAGCTGAGCTATGAATTTGGGGTGCCTGAAAATAATTTCTTGGAAAACGTACCTATGTACTATTTTATGCCAAAGTGGAGGTGGATTTCGATTTATTTTGAAGACACATTCTTGTCAAATGTAGGTGTACTGTGTCTAGTATTACTTGTAGATATGTTTCTATGGCAGCGCAGGTTGATTGAATTAAAAACGAGCATATTTAAAACTTATTTTCTTTTTGTTATATGAAGGTCACATTGAAACTTAAAAAAAAAAAAAAAAATGTTTTCCATCAAATGCCTTTAGGTGTTTACTCTCATCCCAGACTTCCAAAGTTAAAATATGAAAGTCCACCATTAAAAAAAATTAAATATGAATAATTAATATGAAACATGTTTTTTTTAAAAATATGTACAAAGAGTGATATGAATTCCAGGCAGTCAGTTCAATATAAATATTTTCCATCCATACATATAATTTAAATCTTAACAAAACACACTAATTCTGCACACTCATAGACGTGACATAGGCCTAAATGAAACGTGAGTCATTTACATTTCTGCATTTGGCAGACACTTATCCAAAGTGAATTATACTGCAGTCGAGCTATAATTTTATTTATTTATTTTTTTCCAATTCATGCATTCCCCTGGAATCAAACCACATGACCTTGGCATTGCTAGAGCCATTCTTTACAGTTTGAACTCTATTAGAGGACTTCAATGCATGGCATACAGTACTACACACGGTTAAATAAATAAATAATATATTTAAAGTCATATAGTTATATTTATTTCTAATATGGTTTAAAGTTAAAACATCTGGATGAATTTATTACAAACATGCAGCTTTTCCCTTCACAAGACTTTAACTTATGGACTGGAGTGGTGTGGATTACTTGTGGATTATTGTGCTTTTTTATCAGCTGTTTGGACTCTCATTCTGATGGCACCCCATTCACTGCAGACGATCCAATTAATTTTATTTCATTTTAAGATAGCTTGCAGAAAACTGTATCCTATGGCAATTCTTGCTATATTTCAAAGGCCATTCAAGCACTGAGGGACACGGTTGGAGATGTTCCTGAATCTAGAGTGCCAACAAGTCCAAAACAGGTCAATAAGGCCAACCAAATTCTGCAGGAACAGCAACTCGAGTCACTCACACGGCGCACACTACAGTCATGCAGCGTTCAGCGAGGTTAAAGTGTGCTGTATGTTGTTAGCGGGGCTGGAGCTCTCTACTCATTTGTTTGGGCTCATTAGGTCAGTAATGAAGTATAGCCGAAGGGGAGCTTCATGAGTAACAGCCCATATTTGTACTAAAGCGACAGCCTGCATCGGCTTTCCCTTAATTCTGGACCAAATGCACATTTAGCTGAGACATATGGAAAACTTTCTAAAGTGTGCAGTCGCTGAACCTAATGTGTGTTGTCATTTCAGTTAAGCTTGTTATCTGCGTTCTTCCACTACCCCGTACTGAAGCAAAACACAAGCAGACATCTGCCGAACTAGATTGCGGGCAATGTTTTGATATTTTCAGCGTGATATTTAGCGACAGTAAGTGTGTTTTGGAGATGGATTCGATTGACCTTACACTGACATGCTTTTCTGGGAGCCTTAATCTTCTGCACAGGAATTGCCGCCTGACAGAAACTACTAGGGTCACATCTGGAGCGCTATAGATTGTTTAATCCCTAACAAGTGTCCACTGTGAGAGAGATCCATATACTCCTCTCTTGTAGCATTGACATTTGATGAAAATAAAGGACCCATGTGGGGTCAGATCATTAAGGTAGTCTGAACACTATAATAGTTATAAAAAGACCTTGGGGGGAATTGAATTGAATGAATTGTGGCTGCTGAAAACAGTGTTCATTTGCTCTGTTGTCTTTGTTGTTTTATCAACAAAATACATGGTGAACATAATTTGAATGCCACAATTGCAAAACTTGTGTTTCTGAGTTCTGTATTGTGGAGACTCCTGCAATCCGACATGCCTTCCTGTAGTTTATTCAGTAGGCCATGGGTTCGATTTCCAGGGAAAGCAAGAACTGATACCTTGAATGCAATGCAAGCTGCTTTGGATAAAAGCATCAGCCAAAATGCATAAAAATGAAATGTATTTTCTTCCACAAGCATCAATTTTGCCCTTAATAAAGTTCTATAAATAGTTAGCATACTTGAAGACATGAGTGTAATGAAATAGCTATAATCAGATAGAGAACATAGCCATATTCAAGCGTTTACATGCATCTTGATCTACACTACCTCTTTTAATCCCATCGAAATTTAATTTGGATTGAGCTCAGTCGGTTTGATTGAGGTGTTTACATGAAGGCATATCAATCTGATTCTGTTCATCAATTCTATTGCTATTGTATTATTTGGATGCATGTAAACTTAGCTAATGAACACCAAACCTATATGGTTACCAATATTCTTCAAAATTTTCTCTTTTGTATTTTGCAAAAGAAACGACATGAGGGTGAGTAAATCATAAAATAATTACTCCTTTCAAATGAAATGTGACACGTGATGTGAGAAAAGTAACAATATTTGCATTTTACAATGCATTTTATTCCCAGTCAAGATAAAATTTTTACTAAATTGTGTATTTAGGATACATAAAATGCTAGCTACAAAAATTAGTCTTAGGAAAACAAGAGCCTAAATACAAAATAAAATTTAATTTCCACATTTTATTGTCTTTTCCATCAATGGCGATTTGCTATAATTAATAGAAAATCTTTCATAACACTTAATTTTGATATAGTCCACTTTAGACAATCTACTAATTATGAGGAAATTATCTGCTAACACTTTATTTTCATGGCTCCCCAACACAATATGTAACTTTGCACGTACATACCAACTTATTCTACTAACCTTAATGTAACAGTCTACTAATACTCTAATGCAAGTTAGTTGACGTTGTTGCATATTTCTAAGAATTAGTTGACATAGTTGCTAAGTTATAGTTAGTAGAATGTCTGAAGTTGACTATCAAATTAATGGTAATGTCAAGTCAAGTCACTATTATTTGTATTGCGCTTTTAACAATGCAAATTGTGTCAAATCAGCTTTGCATCAGCTTGATATAAAGCCGGGTGGCTTTACATCAGCTTTACAGTACTTAGACGGGGAAATAGTATGTCGAAATAGTGTCATTCTCCTCTGGCCAGACAAAATCAGCAGTTTAAATCTAGGCTTCAGCAGAGTCAGATTGTGCAAAGGACTCAGACTGGTTCCTGTGGTCTTGTCCCGATGGCCGTCTAGGAGACAGGGTCTTCACTGGGGATCAGTCTCTGGGGCTCATCTAGTTGTCGTGGTCTCCGCTGATGTTCAGGGCTGTAGAAGTCATCTCTAGGTGCTAATTTACCATCTGATCTGGATACGGACTGGATCCGGGTGGCTGCAGTGACCATCTGATCTGGATACAGTCTGGATCTGTGTGGCTACGGTGACCTCGGAATAAGAAAGAAACAGACTAATATTAGCGTAGATGCCATTCTTCTAACGATGTAACAAGTACATCGGGTGTTTTGGGAAGTGTTCCCGGTTCTGGTTGACCTAATTAATGCAGCCTAACAATCCTTTAATGGATCTGAATTATAGAAATGCAATAGTGTATTATGTATAAGCCAGGATAAAGAGATGGGTCTTTAATCTAGATTTAAACTGACAGAGTGTGTCTGCTTCCCGAACAATGTTAGGTAGATTGTTCCAGAGTTTGGGCGCTAAATAGGAAAACGATCTTCCGCCCGCAGTTGATTTTGATATTCTAGGTATTATCAAATGGCCAGAGTTTTGAGATTGAGAGGCCTTATAGGTAATTAGCAAGATTTTAAAATGCATACGATGCTTAATAGGGAGCCAGTGCAGTGTTGACAGAACCGTGCTAATGTGGTCATACTTCCTGGTTCTAGTAAGAACTCCAGCTGCTGCATTTTTAACCAGCTGGAGTTTGTTTATTAAACGCGCAGAGCAACCACCCAATAAAGCATTACAATAATCTAGCCTCGAGGTCATGAACGCATGAATTAATCTTTCTGCATTTGACATTGAGAGCATAGGTCGTAATTTAGATATATTTTTAAGATGAAAAAATGCAGTTTTACAAATGCTAGAAACATGTTTTTCGAAGGAAAGATTGCTATCAAAAAGTATGCCTAGGTTCCTAACTGATGACAAAGAATTTACAGAGCAGCCATCAAGTATTAGACAGTGATCTAGGTTATTACATGCAAAAGTTTTTGGTCCAATAATTAACACCTCTGTTTTTTCAGAATTTAGCAGTAAGAAATTGCTAGTCATCCATGAAAGCTAACACCATGTTTCCTAATGTTGTGTTTTTTTTTTTTTAAATGAGAGGCTTAATAACAGCCAGTTTGAAGGTTTTTGGGACATATCCTAATGACAATGATGAGTTAATAATATTCAGAAGAGGATCTATTACTTCTGGAAGCACCTCTTTTAGGAGCTTAGATGGAACAGGGCCTAACATACACGTTGTTGGTTTAGATGATTTAACAAGTTTATACAATTCTTCATTTCCAATAGAAGAGAATAGGTGGAATTGTTCCTCAGGGGATCTATAGCGTACTATCAGATGTGATACTGAGGCTGACAGCTGCATGGTTACAATTTTATCTCTAATAGTTTCGATCTTGGAAGTAAAGTAGTACATAAAGTCATTACTACTGTGCTGCTGGGTAATGTCTGCACCTGCTGATATTACATTTTTTGTTAATTTAGCCACTGTATTGAATAAATACTTGGGGTTGTGTTTGTTTTCTTCAAAAAGAGACGTAAAGTAAGCAGATCTAGCAATTTTTAAGGCTTCCCTGTAGGAGAGAGTATTTTCCCGCCAAGCAATACGAAATTGGGGGGGGGTTACCACATGCTTCAATAGCTCAACGTTGACTCCTCCACACAAACAGAGCTGAGTTTTGTGAATAAAGCATAATCTATAATGGTCCTAATTTGCATAGCAAGGACTCATGTTTCCATTGAAAATATCCCCATTAAATACAATATATAGCGTAGCACTATCTTAGCAGAAACAATAGCTGGTTACGGTACTGTAAGTGTTAAAAGTAAGGGTTATAAAACGGAAGAGTTTTCTCAACTGTTTAGTTAATTCACCCACTCTGGTCCCCAACTTCAAGACAGTGTTTGACCTATTGTCTTACGTGCACTCTAAACAGAAGGACACTTGGTGTACAATTACATCAGTTTGCTAAAAGAGCCAACCGTATGGTGTATTTTTCCTCTCAAAAAAACATATCCCAAAGAAGGCTGGCTGTCAAGCAATTTGAGAAAAATGCAATTCCAAGAGACCAATTTTGAGCAAAAAGGAATCCGGTTTTAGGCTAATCATTCTCCAGACCGCTCTCTTTTTCTCCGTCTATCGGTCTCTCTCTGTCACTCTCTCATGCTCTTTCGCCCCTCGTCTCTGTCCATTCTGCCTTTCCTTTTTCGGGGCTAAACCGTTCCATCACCGGATAACAGTAAAACCACTTTCTGCCGAGAAAAAGGCCAAGCCTATACTTTTGTGAAGGTCAGCTGTCATGTTGGCATGTCTGAGGGAAAGGACTAACCTGATTGAAAAAACCCAGCAGCCCAAGGGGCGAAGCCGCTTCCTGGGCGAAGGTGCGGTGGGTGTCCTTAGGCAAGGTGAGGGGTTACAGGGGCTTTTAGATTGAATTGTTACCCATGAGAAGAATGTCAAAGAAGTAAACAACGGAGGAGGCAGACTGTACTGTAAGCAGATGTTATTCGCTTTGGGTTTATCTCGCCTTCTACCTGGCAAACAACGTAATCTGACTCCAGAATTGATATATTTGTCAACCAAATCCTTCAGCGCAAAAGACGGATGACTTTGAGCAGAGGCTCGAGACTCAAGAGATAAAATCCCATCTGTAGCATATGCTAAAAGATAATAAACTCACTTCATGAAGATTCTGTCAAAAATATGAATGCAGTATAATAGTGATTTTCTTAAACAAGCAATTGATTGTGTAGTTTAATTAATGTGAGTGATGAGCTTTGACCATGGCCTGAATCCGTGCCAATAAGAGGAGTTAAATCATAATTGTGTCAGAGTGTGGGACAGAAACCATTACAGAAAATCAATTTTTCTCTCTCTCGCCCCTTTCTCTATATCCCTTTTTTCTTGTTTGGAGTGATCCCCACTGCTCTCCCAGGTATCTCCTTTGAAGCATTTATTTATTGATTGTCTAACCCCCTCTACTTTGTTGTGCTTTTACTCTCTGCGCTCATCCTCTTTCGCTTTGTCGGGGATGGTTTTTGCAAATTTCCCAGCGGGCACGGTAAAGACGCTTAAGAATTTGTCTGAACATAAGGCGGTTCAGTCGTGAGCGTGGGGCTGTGTAGACGTCTGTTGCTTTTTGAAACTTGGAAGATTTTGAACTTTTTTTTGATAAAAGATTTGCCAGCACAACAGGCTTCAGTGAAAACACTTGTCTTTAAAAGTAAGGAGAGGCTCAGGTTATGAAAGGTAACAGTTTGACAGAAAATCTTATATCGTATTACAGACAGCACATTTGAATTTCAGTGTTTTAATTTTTTCTATTTCTCCCTGAAATAAATATAATCTGCCATTTCAGAGGAGTTACCGATTTCCACTAAATACAAATCCAAAGTTCTGTCATGAAACTCTAGATGGTGCAGTCCAATAGGTTCTAACTCAATCTGATATAACTACATCATCATCATTCACATGGCGCAGCTGATTGGTTTCTTTTCGTATCAGAGTTTGCTGCTCAACATTCAAATACTTGACTAGTGCTTGCTGTAACAGTTGCAGCGTGCTTCAGAAACCCTCCACCTTCCCCAGCTCCACCTGTATAGAACGGGGTGTTCCCTATCAAAAGCTACTCTCGATGCTGCGTTTCAATAATGCTGATGAGAACATTTTTCGTTCGACCGGTTGTGAAGCACGTGTGTCAAACGCTCCAAGAATTGGCTTAAATAACCTCGGTGGGTGACGTCACTGATTACGTGCACCTGCAGGTTATAAATATACGTGAGACGTACACATCTTCAGGTTTCTTTGTCTTCAGATACTGCATTGTGTGTATATGTCACGCTGAAAGTAGTATCATTGTAAAGTTAAGCATGTCGAGTTAATCTGCAAGAGATGCGTGCCTCCTTGTTACGGCTCATCTCTGATGATGACTCGCATCTCGAGTTTTGTTTTGAGTGTTTAGGGTAAGAGCATGCTGCTCTTGCGTTCGAGGGCGGCGATTGTGAGCACTGCGATTCACTTCCTATCCGCGTGCTTGTGTTCGGTTCGCTTTCTTTTACAAAGAACGAGCCGCTGCGCCCTCGTTAAGATCGCACTTTGATCTGGCTGAGGCTCAAGAGGCGGGTCCTCCCCTTTCTCTCGTGCTCTCGCCAGATCGGTGGTTTCCAAAGCATGCCCCGGCATTTCTTCAGATCGGGCAGCGAATGCTGCAGCTTTTGATTCTGTAGTTATGGAAATTGAGAGCGCCGTCCTCGCAAGCGCTTCTCCCGCGATTGTAAACGAATGAGTTACTCGAGGTGATGACTCGTGCAGTGTGAACAGATTAAAGCTGGATTGGCCACAAGAGCAGTAGACCCCTAGACGCTCCAAACTAGATGACAGTTTTCTGTCAGGTGGTCTGGGGGAGGGACCTCAGCGATGGTCTCTCCCCTTCTTTGGTGACCTCCATGATGAGTGAACTTATTCATGGAGTAAGCCGTATTTGTCCTGTGTTTTTTTGTGCCTCAACCTTGAATTTTTCGATTATTGTGGATTCAAAGGCACAGGGCTACATGATGACACCCCAGGTGGAAGAGACGCTAGCGTGCTATCTCTCCCCTGGGGGTGCATCATCACTCTAAATGTCAATGCTCCCTACCAAGCCATGTAGAGCAACATCTACACTTGTAGGGAGAGCGTTTCATGCAGCAGGTCATGCTGGTGCTGTCCTGCACACCACGGCAGTTCTGCAGGCATATCAGACTGACGTTCTTAAAGATCTGAGCGCAGGGAGGCAAGGAAGCTCGAGAAAGCTTTCAATAAGTTTCTCCCCCACCGTGCTCTAGTGTCGGGGCTGTCGGCCACCCAGTCCCAACACGGCCCAGCTCCTCTGAGGCGAGAAGTTCAAAAGAAAGTGCGCGAGCCATGCGCCCCCTCATAAAGACTGGGGAAAAGCTCTTAGCACTCAACAGCCAAGAGGGAGCCGGACCTAAAAACGGTCTTTATGACCAGAAGGAAGTCCTGAGGCTGTGCTCAGGACAATGGGTGTGTCCCCTCGGGGAGGGCCACGGAAAACTCCAACAAGGAGAGTAAGGGCTCCTTCCTGGCACCTTTAGGGGATCGCTGTACAACTTCCGCCACCACTGGTGTTTCGGGGGTCAGCAATCTCCAGTGATATGTTACATGTTTGGTTGTTTCCTGCCGTGTTTCAGGACACCAAATATTTAACATTCCCCCCAGCAAAACAAAGAGTCACCCCTTTCAGAGAATTTGCCAGCGTGGAAGCTACTGCCAAATAATCTCTCCTTGGGTCATAAGGACTCCACAAGAGGGCTTGAGGATACGGTTTGCGTATCATCCTTCGCGTTTCAACGGCGTGGTCTCCACCACCGTGAAACAGGAACAAGCATATGCGTTGACACAGCAAATGCAAGCTCTGCTGGACAAGGAGGTCATAGAACATCTCCCCTCCTAGACAGAGAGTCAAGCTGCTATAGCCAATATTTTCTGGATTCCAGAAATGATGGGGGGTTGCGTCTAGTCTAGATCTTTGCGGGCTGAACCACTTTCTAAGAACGTACAAGTTCAAAGTGCTTACAGTCTATGATTGTTTTTCTCAGATCCAATCAGGGGATTGGTTAACAACAATGATCTCAAGGACGCATACTTTCATTTAGAAATTTTTCCACAACGCAGGAAGTTCCTGAGGTTTGCTTTTGGGGGTAAAACTTACCAGTATCGGGTTCTTCCATTTGGCCTAGCCTTATCACCCCGCACATATTCAAAATGCATCGATGCAACTTTAGCATCAGCGACTGGCTGATTTGGCCCAGTCTTAAGATCATGCGTTTCGACATCGGGATGTCATCCTCGCTCATCTTAACTATCTGGGATTGAGACTCAACGCCAAGGAAAGCGTTTTCTCTCTTGCCCAGGGGACAATGTATTTAGGGGTTAACAAGATTCTGTCATAATGTGGGCACAGCTGTCTCCTACACGTATCGAATCCATTCTGAACACCCTGAAGGATTTCAGGCTAGGCCAGAAAGTTACTTTGAGAAAGTTCTAGGTCTCATGACGACTGCATCCACGTGAAACCTTTGGACATATTGCATATGAGACCATTACAGTTGTGTCTCAGAGCCAGGGGATTTAATCTAAGGGCCAATCCCCAGAGGCATATAAGGGTTATGCGCTAGGGCCTCATACCCTTTCTATGTGGTTCAGACCGCGGTTTTTGACTTTGGGTCCCACTCTAGGCACGTGTTGTCATCGCAAGATGCTAATGACAGACGCTTCCCTCACCGGCTGGGGTGCGGTCTTGGGTGACCGTCCAGCCCAAGGGATCTGGAGAGGTCATCTTCTCGATTGGCACATCAATTGCCTCAGAATAATGGCTGTATTTTGGGCCCTGAAATACATCCTCCAGCAGGGGCTACCGTGTCCTAGCGCGGGGGACAAGACTGTGGTAGTCACTTACATAGGTCGCCAGCGCAGACTGCATCCGTGCCGCCGGAACAGGCTAGCACAGCAGGTTCTGCTTTGTATGTGGAACAAGTTCTAGTCCATCAAGGCGATTTACATTCTGGGGCATATGAATGTGGGAGCAGTTTCACTGTCCGAATTTGGAGCATGCTGTTGCTGCCCTCGAGGACGCTGAGTGCAAGCACTGTAATCACTTCGATCGGAGTGCTCCACTCGAGGCTCGCTTTCTTTCAGGAAGGGATGATCCTCTGCGTCCTCGTTACGATTGTGAGGCTCGCATGTCGAGCTGGCTGAGAGACGAGGGGCGTGCGAACCACCCCTCTCTCTCACGTTCTTCCCGATCCCTCTGCTCCAAAGAGTCCTGGCCAAGGTATGTCAAAGAGGTATGTCAACCTCTGACTGATAGTGCCCCGTTGAACTACCAGAGTGTGGCTCTCAGATCTAATATCCCTCCTTGACGGCTCGCTGTGGGCGATTCCGGTCATGAGAGTTCTTCTATCTCAGGCACTGGGGACAGTTTTTCATCCCCGGCCTGAGTTCTGGAACCTTTCATCTCTGGCCCCTGAGGGGGACTGCAAGAGATGCTGGGTTTCCAGCAGATGTACTACAGACTATTCTGATTGTTAGGACTCCTTCCACTAGAAGAAGTTATGCCCTCAGATGGTGCTTTTTGAAAGTTGGTGTATGACACACCAACCCAGTTCACTGCCAGGTTGTTTCAGTGCTGGAGTTTCTGCAAGAGAAATTGTCCTCAGGCACAAGTTCTGGTACTTTTACAATCTATGTGGCCGCCATTTCGGCTTGCCTTGTTCTGATTGATGGTGTTTCTGTGGGAAAGCACCCTCTATTTGCCTGCTTCATACATGGAGCTCAGCGGTCGAGGCCACCCATCGGAGCGACAGTCCCTTCGTCGAACTTGGCCTCAGTGCCCAAAGGGTCTGGTTGGGACCCCATTTTGAACCACTAGAGTCAGCGCCTGTCAGGTTTCTGACTCTAAAGATGTTTTTTTTCTCATGGCTATTACTTCTCTGAAGAGAATTGGGGATTTGCAGGCTCTGTCAGTCTTGTCATCCTGCTTAGACTTTGCCCCTGGGCTGGTCAAGCTATTTTGCATCCTCACCCTATTATTTTCTGGTCATTCTTGAAGCTTTCTGACCTCCGCCGTTCATGACACCGGAGAAAGAAGGACTTCATTTACTGTGTCCAGTACATGCTCTTCAGATTTACATCCACCGCAGTAGCCAGTGGCTTAAATCAGAGCAGCTTTTCATGTGCTATGGGTGCCACTAGACAAACAATGTCACGTCGGGTGAGGGATGCTATTGCCCTAGCCTACGAGTTGCATGGTCAAGCTTCACCTCTAGGAGTTAGGGCCCATTCAACCAGGTGGGTTGCATCTATCATCTATGCTAAGGCTCTGGCAAGAGGTGTTCCCTTGCATCAAGTGTGTGATGCGGCAGGCTGGTCCTCTCCGCACACATTTGTCAGACTCGATAGTTTGGATGTTCATGCTACTCCGGGCTCACATGTCCTTGAGTCAACATCCCAGAGTCATGTCTGAGACCTCTTCAATGTTTGTGCGCACACACTACACAACCTTGGGGGGTCCAGACACTTCCAGTGCGGCGGCGTTGGTATTCTCGTTCCCAGCGGCGTTGGTATTCTCGTTCCCATCAGCGTTATTGAAACGCAGAATCGAGAGTAGCTTTTGATAGCTAACATCTCGGGTTACTTGACTGTAACCCTGTTCCCTGAAAAAGCGGGAACGAGATTCTGCGCCTCAATGCCGCACTGTAGGCGTGCCTGGACGTCTCTTCAGACAAGTTTAACCTGAAGATGTGTACGTCTCACGTCTATTTATAACCTGCAGGTGCACGTAATTAATGACATAACCCGCCAAGGTTAAGCCAATTCTTGGCGTCTTTGACACACGTGCTTCACAACCGGTCGAACAAAGAATGTTCTCATCAGCGTTATTGAAATGCAGCATCTCGTCCCGCTTTTTCAGGGAACAGGGTTACAGTCAAGTAATCCGAGACGATTTCATGTATGTTATATATGGAGATTATTTCATATATGTTATATGTGCAGCAGCAGTATCTCTTACTGTCAGGATTGTCTTGTGTGTCTTGTGTTTCCCTTCTTCTTGTATGCCCATATTTGGTTAGTTTCCTGTTCCTGTGATTATTAGTTAATTATGTTCCAGTTGTGTGTGTTTAATTACCTAGTTACGTCGTGTACTTATAGTGTGTCCTGCCCTGTGTTTCCTGTCGAGTATTAAATGTCATCTCTGTCTGTCGCGTGTGTGTTTCCAGCCTGTGATGTACTTCCCTGTTTGATTTCATTAAAGACTTTAGTTGGATTATTCACGTCTCCCCGTTCCTGCTCTCTGTCTCCCCGTGAGAATCGTGACACTTACATGCTCACAGCAGCATGTCTGTGGATGTATTGGCAGTAGCAAGTCTCGGTACTCAAGAAAAACAAAAATAAAAATGAAAACCTTTTTTTGTAACTAAAATAAAAATCTAACACAACTGGGAAAAACTGCAAAAAAAAAAAAAATCTATTTAAAATGAAAGACAAAAGGCTTCAAATAAATTTTAGCTTGGTACAGAATATCATATGATAAAACTCAACATACTAATATTATTTTAAAATTTACACATCAAAAATACTACTAAATAACAATTACATTAGGCTGTGCTGATAAATTTAACATGTCAAACATGTTAAATGATACCAGTTTGCGCATAAACTTTGGCTGCCCTAACATATAAAACGAAAAAAAAAAAAAGCTAAATTAACTGTATCTAGGAAACTCAAAAACTAAACTAAAACTAATGAAACTGATGAAAAACGAACTAAAACAGAATAAGAACTAATGAAAAATAAAGTACTCATTCTCATACTCATTGGAAAAAGTAGCATGTTATTTTGCAAAATATTACTCTTACTTAGTGCCCATCGCTGTTGATTTCTTTAAGATCAGCCTGTAGTTTCCAGTTCTAGAGAACTCTTGGGGTTGTTCAATGGAGCTTGTGCATTATTGGCTGGCATGTCTATAAATATCTATTGGATTTCATGAGGACCCAACTTTAAGATTGCTTAGTTTTAAACTAAAGATGATCAATCACAGTGTAGTTTCCCATTTCACCATCGGAGTCCCCTGCTCTTAATCTTATTTCAGCTTTATGGTTACATTTAATGACAGTAAAAATTTAATTATTGTAGATCTCGTTGGTCAGGATGAACCTTTGGCTTTACTTTTTAACCCCAGCGTCCTTGCCTTGTACCAGCGAACACTCTCCTTCTTGGAACTGCAATTTTTTACAACCATAGATTTTTTGGGAACCTTGCAAATTGCTCTCTCAAAGTAATTTACTCCCAGGGTAGTGAAGTTATATTCACAGGCTCTTACCTTACAATATTGCAAGGTCGTCATTAGTGGTTTCTTTTTTTAATAACTTTTTATATTACTGGGCCACCAAGACCTGTGCGATAGAACTGCACTGACATTTGCATTATAGATAGTGATCTTGCTGGCACAAGAAAGCTGAGAGGACAACTAGATATGGCCTCGTTGTTCCGGAATCCTGCTAGATTTTCCCCCAGAATGCTTCTCAACATCAGTGTCAGCTCAGCCATTTCAATGATACTTGTAATGCTACCCAGGACTTTCTGAAGTTTAGAACAGCTTTGATACTGACTCCACTGAGCAAATACAGATCATCAAATTTAAAAGGACAATCAAGAACTTAACAAATTTTGAGTTTAAAGCACATAGTTCATCCAAAAATCATTATGTATTCACCTTCATGCCATTCCAAACTTATATGACTTTCTTTCTTCTTTGAAACACAAAAGGAGATGTTTGAAAGCATGCCAATGCTGCTCTTTTCCATTTAACAGTAGTCTATGGTGATTTATACTGCCAAGCTCCAAAAATGACACTGAAACACAATAAAAGTATTATAAATATAACATGTTGACACCAGTTGACCATCTACTCATGAGACAATTTGGTTCACTACGCAACACTGATCTCACGATACTGTGAGTAAACGTCAAAATGTTTGTGTGAATTGTTCATGGTTGGTACCATCCAAGTTTAGTTGCTTTGTTCAAGATTAAAACCTTTTTGTCTGGTTTGACGGCTGTTTAATGTAAATTTTTTTTTTTTTTTTTTTTTTTTTTTTTTTTACAATGTCATGCAAAACAGCATCAGCATGTGAAACTCAGATTACCTTGAATTCAAGGCAGCTTGGCAGCAGTGGAAAAATTTGGTCTTTTGTGGCCTTCATTAATCATAGTATGAGTTCCCATAGTATACATTCAATTAATCACGCCTCCAAAGAGGAATGTAAGGGCGCTCTAATTAAATAAATGGGGTCTGGGTTGTGGGGTCTAATATTAAATCAATAGAAATACAAGAAGTGTACACAGTAACCAGGCTACCATTGAGCTATGGCACAGCACTGATCTCCATAGGGTGACAATATCTATTCCTGTGCCATGGGAAAAACAATATGTTGAAAAGGCTGTTTATTTTTACTACATAGTTCGGAGGCACAATGTCATGTGATTGTTTGGGGAATGTGTCAGAATCTGTTTGGAGACAAAAGGCAATTAACCCAAACTAAATTTCATCCAAAAAACTAAGATTTTTAATGCCCATTTGGATGTTTCTAATGTTTATGCATATAATGCTTGCACAGTGACACGGTCGGGATGTTTCACCTCATGCCGAAATGAAGTGTGAGCATCGCTGGTTATGCAGTTCTGTAAATAACAAAGCAGAATATATGCAGAGACAAATGGGTTCATTCACAGGTCAAAAGAAAGCATTTTATCGAGATGTTTGTATCTGCATCATGTCTAGACTAAAACTGTAAAATAAAAAACATTTTTCATTTCAATGCACTAATTTAAAAAGCCAAAACTATGTGGGTATACAGGTGCATCTCAATAAATTAGAATGTCGTGGAAAAGTTCGTTTATTTCAGTAATTCAACTCAAATTGTGAAACTCGTATATTAAATAAATTCAATGCACACAGACTGAAGTAGTTTAAGTCTTTGGTTCTTTTAATTGTGATGATTTTGGCTCACATTTAACAAAAACCCACCGATTCACTATATCAACAAATTAGAATACTTCATAAGCCCAATAAAAAAAACATTTTTAGTGAATTGCTGGCCTTCTGGAAAGTATGTTCATTTACTGTATATGTACTCAATACTTGGTAGGGGCTCCTTTTGCTTTAATTACTGCCTCAATTCGGCGTGGCATGGAGGTGATCAGTTTGTGGCACTGCTGAGGTGGTATGGAAGCCCAGGTTTCTTTGACAGTGGCCTTCAGCTCATCTGCATTTTTTTTGGTCTCTTGTTTCTCATTTTCCTCTTGACAATACCCCATAGATTCTCTATGGGGTTCAGGTCTGGTGAGTTTGCTGGCCAGTCAAGCACACCAACACCATGGTCATTTAACCAACTTTTGGTGCTTTTGGCAGTGTGGGCAGGTGCCAAATCCTGCTGGAAAATGAAATCAGCATCTTTAAAAAGCTGGTCAGCAGAAGGACTTTGGACCACTGGGCAACAGTCCAGTTCTTCTTCTCATTAGCCCAGGTAAGATGCACAAGAGGAATACGACAACTGTAGCCAAATTCCTTGACACGTCTGTGTGTGGTGGCTCTTGATGCCTTGACCCCAGCCTCAATCCATTCCTTGTGAAGTTCACCCAAATTCTTCAATTGATTTTGCTTGACAATCCTCATAAGGCTGCGGTTCTCTCGGTTGGTTGTGCATCTTTTTCTTCCACACTTTTTTCTTCCACTCAACTTTCTGTTAACATGCTTGGATACAGCACTCTGTGAACAGCCAGCTTCTTTGGCAATGAATGTTTGTAGCTTACCCTCCTTGTGAAGGGTGTCAATGATTGTCTTCTGGACAACTGTCAGATCAGCAGTCTTCCCCATGATTGTGTAGCCTAGTGAACCAAACTGAGAGACCATTTTGAAGGCTCTGGAAACCTTTGCAGGTGTTTTGAGTTGATTAGCTGATTGGCATGTCACCATATTCTAATTTGTTGAGATAGTGAATTGGTGGGTTTGTTAAATGTGAGCCAAAATCATCACAGTTAAAAGAACCAAAGACTTAAACTACTTCAGTCTGTGTGCATTGAATTTATTCAATACACGAGTTTCACAATTTGAGTTGAATTACTGAAATAAATGAACTTTTCCTCGACATTCTAATTTATTGAGATACACCTATATGTGCTTGGCATAATTTCTTATATTTCTTATGCTGTTTCTTTGTAATTATTTGTGAAAATTACTGGCAATTTCTGGCAATTATAATTATGTAATGATAATATGCAATTTTTTTTATTTTATATTTATAATTTTATAGTATTAATATTATAAGTATTAATATGATCATTACATATTTATGTACCCAAAAAATCAGTCATACTTTAATAATGAACAAAAATATTAATTATTTAAAAAGTTTATATAATAGGACAATAAAAGTAATAATTGTCTTGAGCCATTGGATTTTCTTCCTGAATAGTTAAACAACTTATGAAACTTTGCCTTCCATTCTAGACAGCAACTTGTGTACTTGTAAATAATGTAGATGCTAAGTAACTGAATGTTCAGCGAACTCCAAGTTTGGAAGCTGAAATGTTTTACCACATAATATCACACACATTGTAATTCTCTGAGTCTTACTGTAGTTGACAGGACAAGGAGAAATGCTAGACGACAGGAGAGAGAGAGAGAGAGGCAGAGAAAGAGGCATTTGTTCTTCGCTCCCTCCCAGAGGGTAACAACAGACATCTTAATGCCGGTATGATGAAATGGAGGTACAATTGTTCCTTCTCCCTTTTCCTTTGTGGATCTCACACTGTGGAAGCATCTTTCCATCCACACAAAACTCTTTTACGGTAGGCCTACTATATCTTGCTTTGAGATTACACATTAATCTCATTGTTCTGTATGTGAGGTCTATGTGAGGAATACATGTTAATGAGGAAAATTCAACAAGCCTAGTAGAATAAGTCGAATATACAAATATAGCAGTATATAAATCCCCTGTGGTAGGATTGGGATTATCTTTCAGAAGAGCAACAGCAATTTTGTGCTTATTACATAAGAAACTGGCCTGCATGTTAAACAGGATCAAGCTATGCAAACTGCCAATCACCAAATCCTCTTCATTAATCAGAATGGCAATTAATTTTTTTTTAAACATTCTAAACTCCTCTTTCAAGGGGAAAAAAAAAAATCGCATACTTCAGCGAAACCATTGTATTTTTACCTGTCAAGCAGAAGCAAAGCATGTTCAACGTCTGTTTTAAGGCTACGAGTGGCAATGAAAACCTTGCCGATATTCCCTCGTCTTTCTTTTTGGTCGATTCACTTTTTGGTTTCTTTATTTTCCAACTGTCTTCATTACAAATGTTGTACTCAAGAAACGCAGATCTCCAAGTTCGTGCTCGCAGCTTCCGTTCACATATGGACTTCCCACTTTGAACGCATACAATTATTGATCGGCAGAGAGCGCATAAAAAGTCTTACTGCAGCCACTTTCTATTTGTGACCCTGGACCACAAAACCAGTCTTAAGTTGCACAAGTATATTTGTAGCAATAACTAAAAATACATTGTATTGGTCAAAATTATCAAATTTTCTTTTATGCCAAAAATCATTGGGATATTAGTCCTAAGTAAAGATCATGTTCCATGAAGATATTTTGTAAATTTCCTATGGTAAACATATCAAAACATAATTTTTGATTAGTAATATGCATTGCTAAGAACTTAATTTGAACAACTTTTAAGGCGATTTTCTCAGGATTTTGATTTTTTTGCACCCTCAGATTCCAGATTTTCAAATAGTTGTATCTCAGCCAAATATTGTCCTATCCTAACAAACCAAACATCAATGGAAAGCTTATTTATTCAGCTTTCAGATGATGTATAAATCTAAATTTCAGAAAATTGACCCTTATGACTGGTTTTGTGGTCCAGGGTCAGATTTTACTGTGTACAGAAATTAAGACTCATAGTTTGGTGTTAAAACTCTGGACAGGTATCTTTCAGGTAGCACAATCATTTTCTGCCTACCATTCCATAATAAAATCACTCACAAATACTTTAATATCACTGCAAAATAAGTAAATAAATTTTATTTTCCTGTAAAAATAAATAAATAAATAAATAAATAAATACAAACATTTTTAAAAAACAAATGCATTTTTCTTGATAGCTTATACTTGTTTTTCTTATCTCTTGGAAAGTTTATTCATTTATTTTATAATATAATATAATATAATATAATATAATATAATTTTTTTTCATTTTATTTCTATAGCGCAAATTAATACAACCATTGTTACCCAATGTGCTGTACAAAGATAAAGAAAAACATTTTCATAAATATACACAGACAATAACATCGCATCACACAGAAAAGACACAAAAAACATAAAACTCAGCACCCAGAGAGATTAAAAGCCTGAGTTAATAAGTTTTTAACAATGATTTAAAACTAGAGATAGTCGGAGCTGATCTATATAATATAATATAATATAATATAATATAATATAATATAATATAATATAATATAATATAATATAATATAATATAATATAATGACATTTAAAATGTATTCAGACTGAATGCTTTTTCAGTATGTCTTATTATAGCCTATTCTCTATGTTTTCTTTCTATGAAGCTATTAACTTTTGCTGCTCGTGGTAATTTTAGAATATCTGAACTGGTATGAAGAGGCATTTCTGATTTTTATCACACAGGCCTTTAATGTGTTTGTCCATTAATTTATTAGGTGAAAACAGGCTGTTTCAGATATAAATAGCAACGCTGCTTTAAATTAATTTTGAAGCCATGTATATTCTGAGTTTTATTAAATGAAACACTCATAGGTTATACCCTCAGCATGTGATTTTCACAGCACGGTTCGGTTAAGACCGATATAATTCTTTTTATCTACAACAATCAAATCAAATCTAGGTGCATAGCCAGGAGGTCAAACATTGAGCGCTCACGTGCACACACACACACACACACACACACACGGGTTTTAGCAGTCAGCGAATAACTGTTACAGTCCCAGGATTGTAATGGATTTTTCTCCCTAATCCCTGTATGTCCCTTCCCCATCCATATTTACCTCTGGATTTACACTTCAATGAGAGGGGTGGTACACCATGATAATTCACCGCACACTTCTGCCTGGATGAGACTGACACCTGCTACTATATATGTGAAGGTGTATTTATGCTTTTATTGATTGCATTCACATTTATTTGCATGCAGCACCTTTTCCTTATCTGTTCTAGTTCGGCCAGTTTTCTGCCCAACTTTGCTTCTGAAGGATGAAAACAAGTTGGGACTGAGGTTAGGATTACGGAAAGGCTTATATTCCAGCGGAAATATTTCACGAGAGGAATTAGATCCAGAAGGAGAACACGTTCTCTCAGGTTTGATTCCGCAGGGGACGACTATCTCCAATGGAAATGATATATGAACCATCCCAATTTACATGACTATACGTAATAAAAATAGGCATCAAGCGCGTCCTTAACATGAAACATATTCACCTTTCCTTTACAGCTATCACCTTTACCGTGTAATCCCCTTTATCATTCCCAACACTTTTCTCATCCCCCTTCCTCTCTAGGTCGACCGTACCTCCTTAACACATGCGGTTTATTGGAAGTCTCCAACGAAAGCCTCAATAAATCCATAAGCCCATGATGACAAAAGAGGGAATATATGATATATGCTGAGAGTCACATCCGTATATGTGTGTGTGTGTGTGTGTGTGTGTGTGTGTGTGTGTATGTTAGTTTGTAGCTGGGGAATGGCTCATACCTTGCTTTCTCCTTGTCATCTCTGACAGGCGCATGACCAGTGGTGCATGAGTGTGTATATATATATATATATATGTGTGATCTGACAATACGACTTGTCCTCCACTGTGTCCCACAGGCGTCTGTGAGAGAGACAGAAAGAAACATCTAACTACTTACGGCAGCCTTCAGACACATGGGACTTCGATTTGCTGTGTTAAAGGTGAAGTGTGTAATTTTTTCGATGTTAAAATACTTTCTTCTATGCTGGTGTAATGTGCAGAGACAACTATAAGTAAGCCGTTCTTAGGAAAACTTCACAAGTAAACACTGTGGAAACAGCCCAACATGTCAATGTTTAGTTTAAGAAGTGACGTACTGGGACTAAATAAACAGTTTAGAGCCTATGCTGGTGAAATAGATAATAATAATGATATAAAATTGAAAGAATAGTTCACTCAAAAATTACCTACCTGGTCTGAAGCGTACCTCTGGGAAATTTTTTGCAAGATGTGAAATACGTTCCAGTAAGTACATATCACTGCAGTTTCTAACACTAGAACACTAGAGGGGGTAAAACCGTGAGCACTTGTAATCGTTTTCGTACAAAGTTATGATTACAGCTCTATATGTTTCACTTTCCGGATGTAAAAAACTTGCTCTGTATCCGGCACGGAATTGGACTTAGGATACAGAATCCTTGGGTACGAATCCCGTCAAAAACATAACTCATGATGAAAGAGCTGAAAGATGAGAGATCGAAAAACAAGCTAAAACGGCATGATTGCGTTATTTCATCACATTCGCTTTTGTTCATACTATCAGGTAGGTTTAGGTGTAGTGCAGATGGTTTTTTAAAACGTCACGGAGCATTAGAGTTATAGCGCCACTCAATGGACATTTCAAGTCAGAACTGCGGTGACACGTACAAAACCAACATCACATATAATGTACCATATGTACGTTCATCTGTTCCAGGGAAAAAAACCAAACACTCTTTTAGCACCACTCAGTGGACATTTCACATCGAATATGTCACGAAACGTACATGGCGGTACACATTTTGCGTCTTGCGAAAAATTTTCCACGGGTACATTTTCGCCATGAGACCAGGTTAAAAATTACAATTTGCTGAAAATTTACTGACCCTCGGGCCTTCCAAGATTCTTTCTTTATCAGAACAGATTTGGAGAAATTTAGAATTATACATCACTTGCTTTCCTCTGCAGTGAATGGGTGCCGTCAGAATGAGAGTCTAAACAGCTGATAAAAACATCACAATAATCCACAAGTAATCCACACCACTCCAGTCCATCAATTAATGTCTTGTGAAGTTAAAATGTGTCTTTTTTTTTTTTTTTTGTAAGAAACAAATCCATGATTAAAGTGTTTTAACTTTAAAATGTTGCTTCTAACCAACATATCATTCCATAGTCACTTCCTCCAGGTAAAAAGTCCAGCTGCTGTTGTCCTCTCATATCAAAATCCACCAACATATTTGTTTAGGGGACTCTTTTCTGTTGTAAACGGTGCTTGATCTGTACATATTTCTCTCCTGATTCAGACAAGACGACTTTTTCACTGGAGAAAGCAATATTATGGGGAAAAGACTTGTGGATTATTTATTTATTAGAGGATTTGTGGATTATTGTGATGTTTTTATCAGCTGTTTGGACTCTCATTCTGACGGCACCCATCGAGGATCCATTGGTGAGCAAGTGAGCTACATTTCTCCAAATAAATTTTTTAATGAAGAAACAAACTTTTTTTATTTAAACAAACTTATCTTTTTGATGGCCTGAGGTTGAGTAAATGTTCACCAAATTAATTTTTTTTGGGTGAACTGTTCCTTTAAAAAAGTAAAATAAATTTATTAATATAATTAAATGAAATAATCATTCAATTAAAAAAATATATTAATTAAAATTTAAAAAGTGTAATTATGGTGCAAGTTCAGCATTCGTCATTTGGTAAAGGTTCAAATATAATAGGTAGGAACCGGCAATTAACATCAACTTTAATGAATGTTGCAGCTTTAGCGAAGACAAGAGAACAATGGGAAGCGGGGTGGAGAGGGCAGGCAACATCCTCAACATCTCTTGTTTGTGTGGTAATTGTTTTTGATAAACAGGGCTGCTTCCTACAGTGTGAATGAGAGGTCTGTATTGATTTGCAGTTCCTTAAGATGCCCCTAAGGCAGAGACTGGATGAATAAAACAATGATTATGCTTTTCTCTCTGTCTCTCTGCATCTTGTCTCCCACACAGCTCAGTCTGACTTCCCACCATCTGCTGACAAACCTCAGAGATAGCGGCCCTCCTCGTCTGGTCACCATCTGACTACAGCAGTCAAAGAATGATTTGCATGTTATTTGAATAACACGCTGCTGACCCCGCCTCCACACTTACTGAGGAATGATAAAACTTTCTGTGCTCCTTTGAAATAATATATAAAAAGAGATATTTTTTCCTCTTTAAAATTAAAAATGCAACTGAGACTTTTTATATCACAATTCTGACTTTTTTCCTAACAATTCTGAGTATACAGTATATATCTCACAATTCTGAGAAAAAAGAATTGCAAGATATAAACTGAGAACTGTGAGATATCAACTCGCAATTCTGACTTTAAATCTCACAATTCATCTCAACTCTGCTTGTTTCCAGCACAATAAATAAATAATTTAATTAATTAATTAATTAATGAAAAAAGGTAATTTAGACTTTTTTATCTCACATTTCAAACTATTTTTTCCCCCTCGCAATTCTGAGTTTATATCTCACAATTCAGTTTGTTTCGTTATGGAATGATAAATAAATAAATAAATAAATGAATAAATAAATAAATAACCTTAATTTTGTTTCACAGTTCTGAGTTTATCTGACAATTTAGGCTCTGTTCTTGCAATTCTGAGAAAAAAAAAATGTAAGAATTGCAAGATATACACTCATATTTTTCAGAATTTTAAGTTTAACAATTTTTTGTAAAAACTTTTTTAGTGATTTTTTTGTGACTTTTTATTTCACAATTGTAACTATTTTTCTTGCAATTGTGAGCTTATATCTCACAATTAATTTTTTCATCATTGAATGAAAAAAAAAGAAAGAAAAAATTCAATGAATAAAAAACCCCTGACTTTTTGTCTCACAATTCTGAATTCAGAACTCAGACTCAGATTTTTCAGGATTTTAAGTTTAACTTTTTTTTTTTATTTTTTATTTTTTATTTTTTTTTTTACTTTTTTTGTGAATTTTTTTTGTGGATTTTTATCTCACAGTTTTTTCTTCACAACTTTTTTTTCTTGCAATGAGTTTGCATCTCATAAGTCTTTTTGTTTTATTCTTTTTATCTTGGGATTTTTTTTTCTCAGAATTGTGAGACACAAAGTCCAAATCATGAGATATAAAGTCAGAATTGTGAGATAAAAAGTCCAATTACATTTTTAAATTTTTATTCTGATGGAAATGAACTTTCATACCAAAGCTTCACAAGAATTACATCACAACTTTAATGTGTGTTTATTGCCATTTTTGGCAAAATTTGAATGCAGCTCATCCAATCAGAATTTATAGCTGGAACCACATATTTTTTTATGTTTTTATTTTTTTTTCCTTTTTTAATGAGAAAGAAGTAAGACTGCATTTGAATCAGAGAATGTTTTTGTTCCATAAAATTTTTCTCAACTTGACCTCTCTGTTTTCTGTGAATAGACTGTACACATTAAAGAGAGAGAGAATGAGGGAGAAACAGAATTTTTTAAGCATGTAAAAAGCCCTATTCACATAATGGCACTTTATGTGATTAATACCGCCATTGACAAAATAGGCAAATGGATTTTTTTTTTTTCCCCTGTCTGTGCAATATCCATTTGGATTCTTCTGTGATTATAACCAGGGCAGATCTGAGCCTAATCCTGATGGCCCTGTCTGGATCTGCTCTCAGAGGTGAGGGCTTTCTGTGCAGGATTGGGCTTAACTCTGACATAGTTCAGAAATCTTCACGGCCACTGTGACGGGACAACATGGTGCGAGAAAGAATTCAGCGAGGTGAACTCAGGTGAATATTATTTCAAAAAGAAGAAGAAGAAAAAGAGAGAGAGAGAGAAAAAAAACTGCATCAAATACTAATGCACAGAGTTATTATTAGAAAGTTATTAGCAGACTAAAATATGCAGACCTAAAATATGCAAGAATATATATACATATCACCTTGAAGATGTTTTTTATTGCAACAATAATTGTCTGTACATTATACTGTCTGTGCATAATGGACATTAAACAATCAGCTGTTTTGTTAATTAATAAAATAAAATTAAAATAATAAAGTCAAATAAAATAATAAAATAAATTAGGGACATCAGTTTTAGTGTGTTAATTGAAATAATACATTCTTAATATATAAACCAAATATTAAAAAGATATCACAGGCAGATTACATTTATATACATAAATAAATATTGTTATACTGTCTGTCTGTCATAATGGCATGAAATGCTCAGTTGCTTTGTTAAAATAATAAATAAAATAAAATCATTAGTATCAGCTTGTGTTTATTGGACAAGCACAGTCTGAATGCATTTAAATTAAATTAAATTAAATTAAATTAAATTAAATTAAATTAAATTAAATTAAATTAAATTAAATTAAATTAAATTAAATTAAATTAAATTAAGGCATCGATTTTAGTGTGTTTATTGAGAAAGCACAGTCTGAATGTATTAAATTAAATTAAATTAAATTAAATTAAATTAAATTAAATTAAATTAAATTAAATTAAATTAAATTATTATTAGGTCATCAATTTTAGTGTGTTTGTTGAAATAGCACAGTCTGAATGTATAAATTAAATTAAATTAAATTATTAAGGCATAAATTTTAGTGTGTTAATTGAAATAGCACAGTCCAACTGTCCAACAAGCACAGTCTGAATGCATTTAAATTAAATTAAATTAAATTAAATTTAATGATTAGAACATCAATTTTAGTGTGTTAATTGAAACAGCACAGTAGAAATGTATAAACCAATTATTAATATATATCAGTTTCAAATGGTCCTGTGAACAGCACCTAAAATGACTTACTTCTAAAGCCAGATTTTGTAATATCAATGATTTTCTTCTTCACAATAATGTATTGTCTTTGAATTATCTTTATTTGGGAATTTTTGTAGCCAATATTGATGTACATTAATCAACATATCATGTAGTTAATTTGATTCCAATATATATTTGATTGACAGCCATACTGTACGTAATAACAAATTATTATTATTATTATTATAAGTGTTTGCATAGTAATGTATATTTAAATATGTAATAATACACTGTAACATTTAGAGCCTAAAAATGAAATGTCCTCATCACTATCATCTTGCTATTTTGAAAGAGAAAGCGACTTTTTCACCTTGATTTCTGTTGGATCTCTCAGTTATTTCTGGCCTCCATTTTCTGTGCCGCTGATATTGTCAGTGTGTTCAAACATGGCTGTGTGGGCGTTCAGCCATTCGTTGTGGTCCACTGACTGCTCAGATTATCGCCATCCATCATTTGTTTACACTCTCATTTGGAAAATCGAGCTGTTTTATTCCCTGAAATTATAATTTGTCCCCAAGGCCACGTAAGGTGAACGTCAGCTGTGTTTTTTCTTGTTTGTACTCTTAAGATGCTTTCTCAAGTCAGAATCAACCTCTGGTCCGTGGCACGCTTCAGATGGTATGCTGACGGACGTTCTTTGTTTTGCCTTTGTTTTACGCCTTGTCTTTTCTTGTTTGTGAAGATGTGGAGGTGAAAGGGAGATGCCAGAATAGCTGGCGGCTTACGTCAGTGTAAGAGAACTGTGGGATTGATGCTACAGGGTGAGGCTTTTGATGTCACAAGTGACCTTTGTCATTGGAAACGTTCTCAGATACAAGCTCAGGTTCATAAATTAAAAAAAAAAAAAAAAAAAAAAAAAAAAAAAACAGCCTAAAGAAAGTCTCAAGTCTCAGTGTACTTGTACAAAAGTATGACAAGCATCAGAAAACTATCAGAAGAGCACTAGTCTGGAATACTATCTGGAGTACTAGAACACAAAACAGAACAAAACAAAAAATAAAATAAAATAAAATAAAATAAAATAAAATAAAATAAAATAATTCTAGTAATCAGTTTTACTGTTTATTGACACAACACAGTCTGAATAAAATATAAATTAAAATATTATAAATGATTAAACTGAACTAAAGTAAACTCAAATAAAATAAAAAAATAAAATAAAATAAATGCATTTTATATGTAAATAAAATAAAATAAAATTAAAATAAATAGAACAATTATGGTCATCAGTTTTACCGTTTATTGGCATAACACAATCTGAATAAAAAATAAATAAATAAATAAATAAAATATTATAAATTGAACTAAACTAAACTCAAATAAAATAAAATAAAATAAAATAACACATTTTATAGTGTAAAATAAAATAAAATAAAATACATTTCATAGTGTTAATTCAAATAGAAGAATAATTATTTTTTTATGTTTATTGAAATAACACAGTCTGATTAAAAATAATACAATAAAATAAATTAAATTAAATACATTTTATAGTGTTAATTCAAATAGCAGTCTGAATGTATAAAACAAACTGGATCAAGTTAATAATCATGTTAATAAGCATACTATATAATAAAATACATTTTATTTTGATTGACAGTCCTAAATAATAACAAATTATTATTATTATTATTATTATTATTATTATTATTATTATAGGACTTTGGGTCAAGGTTTGATTTTATGAACAATATATTAAATCCAATATATTAAAGAAATATTGCCTTATAAGTAGGCCCAGATGGAATATGTACACCTTTTCAGCTGATTTTGGCAGGAAATCCATGGAATAGATGATCAAATGTGTGTCAGCTGAAAGTATAATAAAATTATCCAAAATATTTAACAAATGAACACACAAGGGAACTTTGTGAAATATGGAAATGTGCAGCGCTTCACATGGAATTCTACAGGCACATATTCCACGTGGGTCTGCTTACACAACGTTAAAACTGAAGGTGGAACGTGCATGCATGAGAAAATATGACCCATCTATGCATGATTTATGGGGCACTTGAGAATTATTGGTATCTGGTATTGCTCTTTTAGAGATAACACAGACAGAAGCTTGTATCACTGATGGTGTTGGTAAGACACGCTGACCTACAACTTCTTCTCATGCGTGAAACCGCAGGGAGTTCTCAACAACAGTCACTGTCTGCCGCTGCTGATTCCACTCGCTTGGGCCAAAAACGCAGGAAGCTCAGGGGACAGCTTTACTTTTCAAGACAAGAGATCATAGAATGCCATAAATCTATCATATCCTGTCATATCCGACATAATTCATCCACGCATGGAATGCTGCATGTCTGGAAAACATGCCATTTTGTATGTTACATAGATACGCATGTGGATTCCATTGGATTCCTCTCCAAACTGGGCCGCTTCTTCTCATATGTAGTATTCAGAGTAAAACTGAACTCGACATGGTGTCCAAACACGGCATATCCTGTTTCTATGATGCTATCTGAAAGGATTTAATCAGCCTACGTTACATATTAGACCTAAAAATATAAACGCACAAACTCCCCTTAAGCTTAATGTAACAAAGCATCAAATCTTTTGGGCTGAATTATCTTCTTCTGAACTTTAGATGCTCTTTTATTCTGACCCCAGCACTTTAATAATGCATTGTTGCATTCATTGTACATTATTCATTATTCACTTTCTCTAAAAGTGATTCATAAACCACCATGGAAAATGTTTAATATTCTGAATATTTTCAACATCATTTATATTAAAAAGCTTAATTCTTCATAGAAAACCAAACGTTGTGGCATTTAGTGCACATATGAATGATGTGTGCTGAGACATATTAATTATGTATATAATATGTCTTCTGTGCTTCTCTCATCAAAGTTCTTTGTTCCTTTTGTCTTATGTGTGCTTGATTTGTTCTTTTGATTGATGTTCTTCAGTTATTACTATTCTTTAATCTTTCATCTCTCTTCTTTTATATTTGATCTAATCTCCAAGAGCTAGTAATTTCTCTTAACTTTATTAGATCTGAATTACATTCATAGGTATTTATGGTCCATAATAAAACCAAATATAATGTTCAGTTATGTCATACCTGCTGAAAAGACAAGTGTGGGTTTTGCTGGTTTAGTGTAGGTCTTGTGTTTATTATTATTATTATTATTATTATTATTAATTTTATTATTGTTGTTGTTATTAAAATAAATAAATATTTTGAAAATAAACATAAAAAATGTAATAACATGAAAAAAAAACTTAAAAAAAAAGAAAAGAAAAAAGTTTTAAAGATTCAAAAACTGGAAGTTTTGAACATTCAAGAAACATTCAGAAAGTTATGAACAAACGTGCTTCCAGTAATGTTAATAGAACATTAACAGAACATTCATTTATTATTTTCAGTCTTTAATAATGTTCTCAAAACGTTGGCACAAAAACATTAATTATACATCAGTCATTAATTTTTTTTTTTTTTCTGGAATTTTTTTTTTTTTTTTAACAATAATACTATTCCCAAAGGTTAAGAGAACATTCAGAAAGAACTTTCCCATAATGTTTGCAAAACTGAAAAAAATAAGTGTTTCCTTTTTCTGTAATGTTCACATAACCAAGGAGACAAAAAAACAAAAAACAAAAAATAAATAAATAAAAGGAAAAGAAAAGAAAAGAAAAGGAAAGAAAAGAAAAGAAAAAAGTATTTTAAACATTTAAAAACTGTAAGTTTTGAATGTTCAGGGAACAGTCAGAAATAATGTTTTCATAACTTAGTTTTTAAATGTTAAAAAACGTTTTTTTTTTTTTTTTTTTTTTTTTTTTTAACATTAGTACAATTTCCAAAGGTTCAGGAAACATTCCAAAATAACTTTCCCATAATGTTTGCAAAATTTAAAAAAATGAAGTGTTCCCTTAATATTTTTCTATTTTCTGTAATGCTCACATAACCAAGGAGAAAAAAAAAAAAAAAAACACGTTTCTTTTTTTAAACATTTAAAAACGAAGTTAAGAGAATGTTCATAAATAACGTTTTCATAACTTAACAGCAATGTTAGAAAAACATTCTTAGAACATTTTTGTTAGCTGGGAAAAAATTAATCTGGATCCTGCTTTATAGTCCATTAGCAATAACCATTCCCACTGATAATATATTCATCTTTAGTCAAAAAATTACATGCCTTTAAACATACACGTGCAATTTCTTTTTAAATAAAAGGCTAATGCTAATATGCATTTCTTATTTGCTCTCAGCTAAACAAATAATCCTTTTTAAATAAACGGTGACATGACAAACTTTGTGCAGTTTTACCCACTGACACATCTTACCCCACTCTCCTGATCTGTGCTTGAGGGCTGTGGTGTATTAAAATAATAAGGGAAGATTTATTTGATCATTTCAATGAATGCGGACGGAATCAGAACCGGAGTCTGTGTGGATCGCTTACTGTCATAGCCTAACAGCTGGCTTATTAAAAGCTATCCCATCATGCCCTCTGGAAGAATCCTTTTTCTGAGGAAGTTTCTGAAAATAAACTGATTATACAGACATAAATGTTAGTCATATGCTGTACGCATTTAGCCTGGTCTAGCGAGAAGCACAGCAGGACAGATTTTCGCCAATTTGGCAGTGAAGTTTTTTTGTAAGGAAAGAAGCCTTTATGTTTTTGCCTGCTGAAAAAAATACAGATAATTGGAGATAATTAGCCAATCAGTGGCGTAATATGAAATAAGAGACAATATACAGTAGATTCTCAAAGGCTCCTAGTGAGAAGAACATAAATTCCCAGAGTGGTAATTGTTGCTGGCTGTGATGTGCAAAAACACGGCTTATCAGTTCAGTCTAGCATATGCTGATTAAAATGTAACTTTGAAGGTGGTACAAAAACATTTCTCTTGAAATATGAATGGTGAACCTGACTGACCCACTTCTTTGATCATGTTTCTCGGCCTAAAAAATGCTGAATCCCTGTGGAACATAACACACAAAGTATGATAGTTGGGGAAATCTGAAATGATGCTTTGAAATGTTCCAGAGTCTCTGATTGTTTAGCTGAGGTTTATAAAACTGCAGCATTATTATAGATTAATGTGAAGAAATCCACCCTGGAAAAAACTTATTTGCTTTTTAATTGCACACTTTGAACAATAAAATGCTTTATTCATCCGAACTAACAGTCTTCATGGCTGAGAGCTCTTCGTAATGACTTCTGATGACAAATTGAGATTTTGGATCCCAAATCTAGATAAATATTTAACTAATATTAAAAGCTCAGTTAAAGGAATAGTTCACACAAAAATGAAAATTTGCTGAGTGTACTCATCCTCATGCCATCCAAGATGTAGATGAGTTTGTTTCTTCGTCAGAACAGATTTGGAGAAATGTAGCTTTACATCATTTGCTCTCCAGTGGATCCTCTGCAGTGAATGGGTGCCGTCAGAATGAGAGTCCAAACAGCTGATAGAAACATCACAATAATCCACAAGCAACCCACACAACTCCAGTCCATAAATTAATGTCTTGTAAAGCAAAAAGCTGTGTATATGTAAGACACAAATCCATCAAGGCATTTTTTTTTCTTTTAAACTAATAACAATAACGCTTCCTCCAGTGAAAAAGTCTATCCCTTTTTGTCCTCTTAAATCAAAGTACACCAACATATAGTATTTGTTTTGGACTGTTTTTGCTTGTAAACAGTGCTTGATCTGTGCATATTTCTCTCCTGATTCAGACAAGACAACTTTTTTTCACTGGAAGCGGTATTATGGATAGACAAAGTAATGGTTTGAAGTTAAAAAAAACATCATAGTGATGGATTTATTTATTACAAACACACAACTTTTCACTTCACAAGATGTTAATTGATGGACTGGAGTCGTGTGGATTACTTGTGAATTATTATGACGTTTTTATCAGCTGTTTGGACTCTCATTCTGACGGCACCCATTCACTGCAGAGGATCCACTGGGCAACTGATGTAATGCTAAATTTCTCCAAATCTGTTCTGATGAAAAAACAAACTCATCTACATCTTGGATGTCCTGACGGTGAGTAAATCTTCAGCAAATTTTCATTTTTGGTTGAACAATTCCTTTAATGGCTTAATTACAAAATGCAGTAAAATCATAAAGAAAACACTGGAAATGATTCACTTCAGAGGACTCAAACAATTATAGGGGCCCTGAAGTTTTAATACTGCATCACTAAATCCAGTCCACATTTTGCCTTATACATAATGTATTAAACAACTGACTGTTACATCACCACCGGATCGTGATGTTCCCTCTCTATTAATGTGACTGCAACCTGCCTGATCTGCAGGAGAAAACTGCCGTTCATCTCAAGCGCCATTACTCTGCTAAACATGCAGAGCCATATACGAGAATGAGATGAGGCATTCAGCTCTGAAAAAGCCCATCTATGCATCAATAACTTTATTACTGTGCCAACAGTTAAAATTCATGGTCGTTGAAACATTTATTTGTTGTGACTATTCAACTGGCCTGTGCTGCTGACCCTCAGGTAATTTGAGTTTGAGACCCCAGAATTAGTTGATGGCAGTTTATACATTTATAGATTCTGAGCGAAGGCAAAATCAATTCGGCAGTTTTAGCATTTGCTTTTCACTAATGTGTAGCTCTTAGTAATCTTATTTCCCATTTAAATATAAAAGCCCACTGTTTAACTTGCTGCCGCCGCAGCAGGTCCCATAATGAATTTACCAAGCCCCTCGTGTGCAGGGAGATACTGTAACTTATTTCCAAACATCTGCTTAATTAAACATGAAATAGGTGTCATTTAAAGACTTAATCTGTCAACATTGTTTATTTATCAATACATTTAACTTTTAATTAGTGAAATGAATCATGTTGATTCTGTCTAAATAAACATTACAGCATGAGCCGGCTTGACTGATACTGTATGGTATGACAGGAGCTGCAATCCATCTCATGCTTTTAGGATCCAGCCGGTCGACAAGTGGTGAAGCTCTTGGGCCATGAGGAGATGGTGCCAAGTTTCACAAGGATACACACACACACACACACACACACACACACAGAGTACTGTGCAAAAGTTTTAGGCCACTTGTAAAAATGGAAAAGTGCACCTAGGGCAAAAGCTGCTTTAAACGCAAAGGATGACCACACCAAATGTTGATTTAATGTAGTAAATAGAAGTTAACTGATAAAGAAAATCTATTTATGACATTATTTTTGATACCATGCTCATTTTACAGCATTTTTACACAAGTGCCTAAAACTTTTAACAGTACTGTAGCTTTGCAGGGAGGTTTCTTGAAGCATCTTGGAGACGTTGCCACAGTTCTTCTGGATTTAGTCTGTCTCAGTTTGTTCTGTTTCTTCATGTCATTCCAGACGGACTGGATGATGATGAGATCAGATCTCTGTGTGCAGCACTGGTTGTTGTCAGACTCCTTGTGCAAACAAAAATTTCACTGGATTATTACAATTAATGGCAACATGAATGTTTGGAAATGTAAACTGATATTTCCTACTGACACACTACAGCAAAAGATAGAAATAGCTGACTTAAAACCATTTTTTAGCTGGTGAAAATACTAGTGTTCTAATAATTTTGGCCACCACTGTGTGTTTATATATATATATATATATACACACACATACATACAGTGCCTTGCGAAAGTATTCAAACCTCTTCGTTTTTTTCACGTTTTATGTTGCAGCCTTATGCATTATGTTTTATGTTTCACGTTTTATGTTGCAGCCTTATGCTCTATACACCATAATGACAAAGCAAATAACAGGTTTTTAACATCCTGCAAATTTATTAAAGATAAAAAACTTAAATGATTCCGTTGTATAAGTATTCATACCCTAACCTGGGACAATTGAAATTCAGCTCAGGAGCATTCATTTTGCTTGTAAATGTTACCACACTTTGAGTGACGTTAACCTGCGGCAAATTCATTTGAATGGGTATGATCTGGAAAGGCACACGTCTTAATAAAAGGTGAAATAAACAATAATAAACAGCTGAAAATGCATATTAGAGCAAAGACCAAGCCCTCAGGTCAAAAAAAAATAAATAAATAAAAATACCTGCCTGTATAGCTCAGAGACAGGATTGCGTCAAGCCACACATCTGGGGAAGAGTTCAGAAAAAAATTCTACTGCATTGAAGTTTCACAGAAGCATGTAGCCGCCATTATCCATAATAGAAGACATTTGGAACAACCAGGACTCTTCCTAGAGCTGGCCTCCTGGCTAAACTGAGCAATCGATGGAGAAGGGCATTGGTTGGTGTGGTGACCAACAACCTGATGGTCACTCTAGTTGAGCTCTATGATCATATGTGGAGATAGGAGAAACCTACAGAAGGACAAACATCACTGCAGCACTCCACCGATCTAGGCTTAAGGGGTGTGGCCAGACTCAATCCTCTCATCAGTGAAGACACTTGGAATTTGCAAAACAGCACATAAAGGACCCTCAGAGTACCATCCCAAAAGTAAAGTAGCAGCCTCATGCTGTGGAGCTGTTCTTCAGTGGCAGGGACTGAGGGACACATCAGAGTAGAAGAGAAGCTCAATACACTAAAATATAGCGATTAGCCTTAATGAAAACCCAGTCCAGAGCATTCAGAACCTCAGACTGGGCAGGAGGTTCACCTTCCAACAGGACAATGACCCTAAGCACACAGCAAGAGTGGCTTATAGACAACTCTGTGAATGTCCTTGAGTGGCCCAGCCACAGCCTGGGATTGAACCCAAACTAATATTTTTGGAGAAACTTGAAAATGTGCATCTGCCCCCATCCAACCTGACAGAGCATGAGAGGTGAAGAGGCGAGGAGAAGAATGGCAGATAATTGCCAAATGATGATGAGCAAAGCTTGTCGTACACAAAAAGATTTGAGGCTGTAAAGGTGCTTCAGCTAAGTACTGAGTTAAGGGGTTGAATACTTATGCAATGTACTTATTTCATTTTTTTTTTTTTTTTAATAAATTTACAAAGTTGTGACAGTTCTATTTTTGCTTTGCCATTATGGTTTATGGAGTGTAGATTGATGTAGAAAAAAAGTAATTTAAAGCAGTTTAACATAAGGCTGGAACATAACAAAACGTGAAAAAATTTAAGGGGTTTGAATACTTTCGCAAGGCACTGTACACACACACACACACACACACACACACACACACACACACAGAGCATCTATTTAGATCTATTTAAATACATTTTGGATCTATAAAATACATTTTGGGGTATATGCACTTTAAAAAATGGACAATATATATTGATAAAATACATATAAAATGTCCAAAAATATATCAAGAACTATCTAAAGTGTACTGAAATTATATTTATGTAAATAATGCTTTGAAATGTTCCAGATTTTAAGAATCTCAAATTTTCCAACTGAGGTTCCTGAAACTGGATTATTATTGTTATTATTATGGTGAGGGGAGATTAAACACGAAGAAATCCACCCTGTTTTTTTTTTTTTACAAAACTAAACACGAAGAAATCCACCCCATTACAAAATTCATCCATATTCCTCCATAATGAAAGTCTATATATGTAAAATGTATGTATCCGCATTGGATGTAAGCAAAACAATTTACTTGCATAGATGTATGACAATATGATTCTTCTGAGAAGCCATTATTATTGGAGCCCTTTAAAACACAACTTCAATCACTGATAGATAAGCCGTTCTGTTTATACTGGCAATTTTGATATGCAGGACATACCTGCATCCATTAACTCTGTTTCTGACCTAAAATAGATGATATAGTACATCTGAAGAGTGGTGTGACATGAATCAAGACATGAAAATTGATGAGTTCTTGCTTTGATTGCATCCTTGATTGCATGTAAAATGAAAAGAGAGAAGGAGGTCAGTTTTACCGGAAAGTATGTCTTTGTAAGAGCCAGAACAGAAGGTATATATGTTTTAATTCAGTTTCCTCTAGAACAAAAATGCTAATTTCTTTTTAGCATTAGCATTGAGTAATTTTTCAGTATTCAAATTCCCAAATGCAACGTGAAGCTAGCGCTTGGCGTAAAATGTACAATGTAATTTCTCTAAGCAGTGTCTACAAAGGTCTTCTACACACCTTTCATTGCTCTTCAGAAGTCCTTCAGGCATGATTGTATGCTTTTTCATTTCCGGTGTCGAACTGCATCCACTCAAGCACTTAACATATCTGAACCAAAGCGACGGCACACGACACGAGACCTTAATTTCTTTTGTCAAGAGTCGCTGATGGAAGTCCACAAGTTGCGTAGTAACACGTAGTAAGAATAAATGGCAGACACTTATACCTGCTGACACACTTATATATCATTTGCAGCTGCTGTATGTGAGAAATAAAAGCAACAGCATTACAACAGTTTTACTTAAAATGACAGCCTTCATGTTTTTTAATGTGGAATTTCTGATTTTATCATAAAAAAGAAAAACGTGAATGAAAACTTTTTGTATGTGTGTGTGTGTGTGTATAATATACGTATATATATATTTCCCAGTCAAAATATACTGTATATATACAATCTCAATAAATTTCTCAGATTCATAGAGCGAATAAAACATCACTCTAGTCACCTTTATCCTGAACCATGAAAAACATTTGTTTGTTTGTTTTTTGCTGGTTTGTTTGACTTTTCGAGGTTTCCATTATAAAGGTGACAGCAAAAAAATTCTTCCGTGGCAAATACATACATAAGTATGCACAAATGTTTACTTTCATGCTAAAAAAATTGAATGAATGAATGAATAGATAAGTAAGTAAGTAAGTAAGTAAGTAAGTAAATAAATAAATAAATAAAATCTATACTACCATTCAAAAGTTTGGGATCAGTAATTTTTTTTTTTTTTTTTTCCTCTTTTGGTCATCAAGGCTGCATTTATTTGATCTAAAATACAGTAAAAAAGGTAATATTATTAAATATTTTTACAATTTAAAAACAGTAATATTGTGAAACATTATTACAATTTAAAATAATAGTTTTCTATTTTAATATATTTCAAACATAATTTATTCCTGGAGTGAATTCTCATCAGCTATTACTACAGTTTTCAATGTCACGTGACCCTTCAGAAATCATTCTAATATGCTGATTTATTATGAACTGGTAATATACATTAATTGATAGTATATATAAAATGTATAATATAATATAATACAACATATTACAGTTACAGAAAATCCTGAATACCCAGGAATATCCAGAATATTCCATACAATGAAAGTGAACAAAAAGTGATTAACTAAAATAAAAAAGAGTAAAATAAATAAATAAATGTATTATATTACATGATTTTTCCCTGTAAATTTTCTGTACTTTCCTGTCCCAGTAAAAAAAAAAAAGAAAAAAGAAAAAAGCATCGAAAAACGTAGAAATACAAAGAAATACGTAATACTATAATGTAATGTGTAAAGTAATTTGTATGTAATTGTAATTTATATTTATAATGTACAACATATTGCAGTTGACACCACTTATGTTAATAAATTAAATATGTATGAAAAGTAGTATGTGAAGTTTACGAAAGCTTTAACAAAATCATGCAATGGCAACGTTTCGGCATGAATAAAAGTCCCTACAGCAATATTTCCCTTACAAGACTGCCCTAAAATGTAGGCTCAAGATTCATCTGGAACACTTATAAATTTACAAATAAATGATTTGAGTCAGGACAGGAACTGATTATCTGTACTTGCCAGAGATGCTTACCCTATTCAAATCTCAATGTAACGCATCCAACGCTCATGCACCCAATCTGTGCAATGCACGCTTACATCCATCATGCATTAGAAAAGCTCTGTTTCCAAAATTATTCAAATAACTTGGCAAGAGAAGGAGACCTTGCACAGTGGATCAAAGAGTGCGAGGGGAGATCATAGGGTTTTTTCCTTCCATTATTACACAATACAACAGACGACGCTACTTTCAAAGAGTACACTTCCTTTCAACTCAATATTTCTGCAATACAGCGTAACAAAGACCACTTACTTTTTTTACAGCAGTCTTGGTTCTGGAAATAGTTTTCCCATTCATTTTCTCCATAGGGGTTTGAAATAATTCTCCAGTAAAGAGTTCTAGTCATGAACCAAACCAACTGGCTCTGAGATGAATCACACCATTCCACACTTTGATTAGAAGCAAAAAAGGATATGAAAATTGAAAGAAAAAGATTCAACACTGTAATATAATGTTAATATTATACTACAAGGAATACATTACATGATTCAGTGCAAATTTTTGTACCATAAACCATAAAATGAGGATATAATATCAGATGAATATTATAATATAAAACAAATGACTTAACATTGATTACACCGCTCTGCATCATATTTGCTGAATGAAAATCAATACTCGTTTCTTACTAATTTTGGCGTTCTGATTCTAAAATAATGCTGTTTTTCTCTAGTACATCATACTTTCTCACAAAATATTATGTGCATTTTGTAGCATTTTTGCTTTTGACCACCATTTGTAAGGTGAAGAAGTCCCTTAATCACCAGAAAAAGCCACAAAGACATGATTCCTGTCTTCCTCTGAGCCAGATTACAACTATTTGTTAAATTATCAGCCAATTTTAACATTTATGAATGATTTTAAAGACATAATTAGTCTAATCCTGATTTCAAAGTTAGAATCATGGCCTGTGAGAGATGAAAAATGCATCAATGACCCAGATGTTTTTTGATATTTTAACATTTTTCCACTCCTTTGCAGGTTAGTTTAATCACACATTTTGAATACTACTTCAAAACTTTTAAGTTTTGACTGCTTTTATTATTTTCATAAGTTATTTCATTAAAGATGATACTTATATATAATTTGAAAAATCTTCAGTCTTATTTTGTGTAAACTGCACATGATGGAAATTTTTTAAATGATATTTTAAACTCAGCATTACCAAATAATAATATTAGGTATTAGGTATAACATTAGGTAAGATGCAGAGCTGTGTTATAAGTATAAAACAATACATTTTTATTACAATATGTGAAACCTTACGTTATTAAGCAATTTGCAAAATTTCTTGAAAGTTGACAGTCTGATCAATTTAGCCACTATTTCAGAAGTTGGTGGTGGATCCCTATATGGGTCAAAGATGAAAAAGGTTTTAAGCATAAAAACAATAAGTGTAATACTGCTTTAAATTATTGATGTCCCCTCCCCCAATTGTGTTTAATTTAATTGCAATTTTGTTTTAGTTTTTCTGAGCAAAAAATAAATACCATACATTTTTCCCTGATTTACAGAAGACATCCACTAAAATGTCATTCAGTGTAACAATCTTTGATATATTAAAAGACTAATTACTTTCACCACAAATACTAAGTAGTTGTAATTTTACATTTTTAATTTGCCACTATCCTAGATTTTGCCCATTTGTCAGTAATTATTATTTTTTTTTATTAATTTAAAACACAATAAAATTTAATATGCTCCCTTATTCTTTTACATGTACAAAACAGAATAAGCATGTTGTTTGAATTTTTACATATACAGGTGCATCTCAATAAATTAGAATGTCATGGAAAAGTTAATTTATTTCAGTAATTCAACTCAAATTGTGAAACTCGTGTATTAAATAAATTCAATACACACAGACTGAAGTAGTTTAAGTCGTTGGTTCTTTTAATTGTGATGATTTTGGCTCACATTTAACAAAAATCCACCAATTCACTATCTCAACAAATTAGAATACTTCATAAGACCATTAAAAAAAAAAAAAAAAATTTAGTGAATTGTTGGCCTTCTGGAAAGTATGTTCAGTTACTGTATATGTACTCAATACTTGGTAGGGGCTCCTTTTGCTTTAATTACTGCCTCAATTCGGCGTGGCATGGAGGTGATCAGTTTGTGGCACTGCTGAGGTGGTATGGAAGCCCGGGTTTCTTTGACAGTGGCCTTCAGCTCATCTGCATTTTTTGGTCTCTTGTTTCTCATTTTCCTCTTGACAATACCCCATAGATTCTCTATGGGGTTCAGGTCTGGTGAGTTTGCTGGCCAGTCAAGCACACCAACACCATGGTCATTTAACCAACTTTTGGTGTTTTTGGCAGTGTGGGCAGGTGCCAAATCCAGCTGGAAAATGAAAGCAGCATCTTTAAAAAGCTGGTCAGCAGAAGGAAGCATGAAGTGCTCCAAAATTTCTTGGTAAACGGGTGCAGTGACTTTGGTTTTCAAAAAACACAATGGACCAACACCAGCAGATGACATTGCACCCCAAATCATCACAGACTGTGGAAACTTAACACTGGACTTCAAGCAACTTGTGCTATGAGCTTCTCCACCCTTCCTCCAGACTCTAGGACCTTGGTTTCCAAATGAAATACAAAACTTGCTCTCATCTGAAAAGAGGACTTTGGACCGCTGGGCAACAGTCCAGTTCTTCTTCTCCTTAGCCCAGGTAAGACGCCTCTGATGTTGTCTGTGGTTCAGGAGTGGCTTAACAAGAGGGATATGACAACTGTAACCAAATTCCTTGACACGTCTGTGTGTGGTGGCTCTTGATGCCTTGACCCCAGCCTCAGTCCATTCCTTGTGAAGTTCACCCAAATTCTTGAATCGATTTTGCTTGACAATCCTCATAAGGCTGCGGTTCACTCGGTTGGTTGTGCATCTTTTTATTCCACACTTTTTCCTTCCACTCAACTTTCTGTTAACATGCTTGGATACAGCACTCTGTGAACAGCCAGCTTCTTTGGCAATGAATGTTTGTGACTTACCCTCCTTGTGAAGGGTGTCAATGATTGTCTTCTGGACAAGTGTCAGATCAGCAGTCTTCCCCATGATTGTGTAGCCTAGTGAATCAAACTGAGAGACCATTTTGAAAGCTCAGGAAACCTTTGCAGGTGTTTTGAGTTGATTAGCTGATTGGCATGTCACCATATTCTAATTTGTTGAGATAGTGAATTGGTGGGTTTTTGTTAAATGTGAGCCAAAATCATCACAATTAAAAGAACCAAAGACTTAAACCACTTCAGTCTGTGTGCACTGAATTTAATAAACGAGTTTCACAATTTGAGTTGAATTACTGAAATAAATGAACTTTTCCACGACATTCTAATTTATTGAGATGCACCTGTATATTGTGTTACACTGAATGATAATGTACAGTAACATTATTTCAAATATCACCAAATGTTGACATTTCATTCTCTAAAAACTTTTTTGAAACCTTAAAAGTAGACACTTTTAATATGCTTCCTATGGACATAAAATCACTTTTGTAAATTTCTTTTGATGCGGACATCTTAACTTCTTTGACCCATATATATATATAAATATACAGTGGTGGCCAAAATTATTAGAATACTAGCAGGGCCGTCTAGGAATTCTGAGCCCTGTGCACTTTGTGCAATTTGCTATTTCTCAAATTATGTTCCACAGAAGAAAGACGTTCATACAGGTTTGGAATGACATGAATGATTTTGAGTAAATGATGACAATTTACATTTTTGGGTGAATTTCCCTTTAAGAACTTTATTATTTGTAAATAAGAAGCACCTAATTTATATAAGACACTGGTATTTATCTTTAATCAGGAGTCCAAATCCAGTGAGATTTTGTTTGCAAAAGGAGTCTGATAACAGCCAGATAAATCCAGGAGAACTGTGGCAACGTCTCCAAGATGCTTCAAGATGCTTCATGCTTCAAGAAAGAAATATTACAGCATTATAGCAAATGCTGTAAATGAGGATGCTGTCAAAAATAATGTCATAGATTTTCTTTATCAATTAACTTCTATTTACTATATTAAATCAACATTTCGTGTGACCATCCTTTGCGTTTAAAGCAGCTTTTGCCCTAGGTGCACTTCTGCATAATTTTTCAGGTAGCTTTGCAGGTAAGTCTCTTGAAGCATCTTGGAGACGTTGCCATATATATGCAGGTTACTCATTTTAGGTATACCTAGATTATGTTACTAACTACAGTTTTTATCATGTAATAAGTAATGGACTACAATTTGTAAGTAATCTAGCTGTGTGTGTGTGTGTGTGTGTGTAGCCTATACAGTGCCTTGCGAAAGTATTCAAACCCCTTCATTTTTTTTTCACGTTTTGTTATGTTGCAGCCTAATGTTAAACTGCTTTAAATTACTTTTTTCCATATCAATCTACACTCTATACACCATAATGAAAAGCAAATAACAGTTTTTAACATCTTTGCAAATTTATTAAAGATAAAAACTTAAATGATTCCATTGCATAAGTATTCATACCTTTATCTGGGACAGTTGAGATTTAGCTCAGGAGCATTCATTTTGCTTATAAATGTTACCACACTTTGAGTGAAGTTACACTGTGGCAAACTCTTTTGAATGGGTATGATTTGGAAAGGCACACGTCTTAATAAAAGGTCTAACAGCTGAAAATGAATATTAGAGCAAAGACCAAGCCCTGAGGTAAAAAAACAAACAAAAAAAAAAACAAATAAAAAAACAAAACAAAAGAAAAACAAAAAACTGCCTGTATAGCTCAGAGACAAGATTGCATCAAACCACACATTTGGGGAAATGTAAAAAAAAAAAAAAAAAAAAAAAAAAAAAAAAAAACTTATGCTGCATTGAAGGTTCACAGAAGCATGTAGCCTCTATTATCCATAATGGAAGATGTTTGGAACAACCAGGACTCTTCCTAGAGCTGGCCTTCTGGCAAAACTGAGCAACTGATGGAGAAGGGCTTTGGTTGGTGTGGTGACCAACAACCTGATGGTCACTCTAGTTGAGCTCCATGATCATATGTGGAGATAGGAAAAACCTACAGAAGGACAAACATCACTGCAACACTCCACCGATCTGGTCTTTATGGCGGTGTGGCCAGACTCAATGCTCTTCTCAGTGAAGACACATGAAAACAAACTTGGAATTTGCAAAACAGCACCTACAGGACCCTCAGACTCACAGCACAAGATTCTCTGGTCTGATGAACCTCAATTCCAAGAATCATGTTTGAAGGAAACCAGCTCTGCTCATTACCTGCAGAGTACCATCTCAAAAGTAAAGTGTGCTGGTAGCAGCCTCATGCTGTGGGGCTGTTTTTCAGTGGCAGGGACTGAGGGACTCATCAGAGTAGAAGGAACACTCAGTGCAGCAAAGTATTGAGATAGCCTTAATGAACACCCAGTCCAGAGCATTCAGAACCACAGACTGGGCAGAATGTTCACCTTCCAACAGGACAATGACCCTAAGCACACAGCAAGAGTGGCTTATAGACAACTAGGTGAATGTCCTTGAGTGGCCCAGCCAGAGCCTGGGCTTGAACCCAATAAAATATTTCTGGAGGAACCTGAAAATATGCATCTGCCCCCATCCAACCTGACAGAGCTTGAGAGGTGAAGAGGTGAGGAGAAGAATGGCAGATAATTGCCAAATGCTGATGAGCAAAGCTTGTCAAATCATACACAAAAATATTTGAGGCTGTAAAGGTGCTTCAGCTAAGTACCGAGTTAAGGGTTTGAATACTTATGCAATGTACTGTTACGTCCGTAAGGACATAAGTTATTAAATTTTTTTTTTTTTTAACTAACTATTGTGTTTCCTGTGTATACTGTGTTCCTGTCTCTCTTGCTCCTCCTGCTCTCCGCTTGACAAGTTAATGAGTGCCACCTGACTCCTGTTTGAGCTTGTTAGCTGGAGTATAAAGGAACCTGCAGTATTTCAGTTTTTAATTTTTTTTTTATTTTATAAATTTACAAAGTTGCTTAAAAAAGCTAATTTAAACTTTGTTTAAAAAAGTAATTTAAAGCAGTTTAATATAAGGCTGCAACATAACAAAACTTGAAAGAATACTACAAGGCACTACATACATACATATATATACATACAGTATCTCACAAAAGTGAGTACACCCCTCACATTTCGGCAAAAAATTTAGTATATCTTCTCAAGGGACAATACTACACAAATGAAACTTGGATATATTTTAG
>CM077267.1:18385175-18505175 GCA_039654775.1 Spinibarbus caldwelli | reverse complement strand
TCAGCAAATTTTTGGGCAACAAATCTTAGAAATCTTTTCATAAAATATTTTTATTTTATTTTATTTTATTTTTTTAAATAATCTGTAAGGATTTAAAGCATGTACTAGCACTAATATACAGTCTAAACAGCCCACTCCCAAGTCTCTATGATAATCCAGTCTCTACAGAATATGATATTCTCTAAGATTTTTTGGTCTGTTTTATCGTCTGCCAATTGCAAAACCATAACAAATAACAAATAACAAATAGTAAATCTTCCCTAAATCAGCCACATAATTTGCGGCATCATTCATGTTTGCACAACTTAAGTTTAATATTTTGAAAAACACCTTACCCATATGAGCAGTAATAGTATTTGAAATACTAATGCTTGCCTTCGCAAGCGCCACTAATGATTAAAAATTAAGTCTCGAGTCGCCTCCGAGTTAAAAGAACATCTGGCATGCTAACTCTAAAAGCATTATTAAATCAAATGGAATAAAAACCAAACCTTCCCCTCAACAAATGTTTTAACACTTTAACAAAATAAAAAGCGGCAGGTTGTTCCCGTAGTGCAGGTAAATAGCCTATTACATATTTTTATGCACAAAAAAGCTGTTTTTTTTTTTGTTTTTTTTTTTAATCAATTCAAAGATTCTGCTAAAAAAACACCACAAATACACCCCATTTGCCTCTAATAATGAGAGTAAAAGCATCTCCACCTGAAGCCAGTCATTTCCTAGATAATTGTACATCAACATAATCACATGCTTTGTGCGCATTCACAGCCGTCTCTCTTAAGACTCCTCTGCAAAAAAAAAAAAAAAACTCTTTTGAGCCACATTACTAGCTCTTGACTCAATACGCCTGAAGGTTTTTCTTCAGAAGCATGATTGATGCCAAAACAATACTTGGTCTTGACAGAAATGATCGGTTTGATACATTGATTGATTACCGTGAAAAGAAACAATAGCTGCTCTCAGAAAATCCTTTCTTTGTGGACCAGAAAACAGGTTGATATGTGTGTGTTAAGGCGGCAACTGGCAATTTTTCTTACGCTAGTCCCTCTAAAGCCATGGCAACAAGGAAGGGTGATTAGAGGGTGACTTTCTTTGATATCCCTTTCGTCTGATCCACGAAAACCCATCGTTACATTCCCACTTTCTGTTCTTGGCCATTTGTACTTGAGGAGCCTTATGAAGGGTAACTGGAGTCGTATCTCAAGAATGCATCCCAAAGTATCAATATTCCTCATGAAAACTGCCACTTCAGCCCAATTTTGTGAAATGTAATGGACTTTCACAGTCTTGCTAACAGCTTGATGCAGTATAAAGACTAAATTTAGCGAAGAAAATGGATATTTATGGGAGGGGCCGCTTCTCTTTCTCTTGAGTGACTCATGTAATGGGCACTTTACAACAGTCCCGCCTTGAGAGACTCTCTTGGAAACTTCGAAAACCGACTTTTATGTAACTCAGGCAAGTGTATGGATTGTGTTCGCACTGCACAAAGGGATCTATTGTGACACACACACTTCAGGTAATGAGCGCAAAGAACTGTAATTTCATCGGCTGATTACAGATGGTAATTAAGACACTGATCCTGCAATTATTCTCAGGCAGATATTGCATGCCTGGAATACTATTTTTTATGAAACGCATCCAGCTCTAGAGGCTGATCGGATGAGCCTTGTTGTAAAATAGCTCATAAACACACATCTGTGACTGCCACATCGCAAATGAGATCGCTTCAGCATCTCATTTGCTACTCCCAGACATCAATAAGATGAAATGGAGCGGAAACTGAGATTTTTGCTCAATTCTCCTGCTTCTCAGATGTTTCTTCTCAAAAAAAAAAAAAAATAAATAAATAAATAAATAAAATAAAAAGTTCAGATTCGCCAAGATATTAAATGGCACCTATTATGCAGTGTGTGTTGGCCAGTGGTGGAAAGAGTACTGAAAATTTGCACTTAAGTACAAGTACTGTTACATTGCTGAAATAATACTCAATTACAAGTAAAAGTACTGGTGCCAAAACAGTACTTAAGTAAAAGTACAAGTCAAGTCAAGTCAAGTCACCTTTATTTATATAGCGTTTTTAACAATACAGATTGTGTCAAAGCACTTAACAGTATCAAATTGGAGGATAGAGTGTCAGTAATGTATAATGATAAAATTAAACACTCAATTTTCAGTTAAAGGCATTTCATTATTGAATTCATAGTTGTCATTGTCTAGCTCAGTTTAGTTAAATAGTATCTGTGCAATCAAATCGACAATAATCGCTAGAAATTAAGTATCCCCAACTGAGCAAGCCAGAGGCGACAGCGGCAAGGAACCAAAACTCCCTCTGTGACAGAATGGAGAAAAAAAAACCTTGGGAGAAACCAGGCTCAGACGGGGGGCCAGTTCTCCTCTCCTACAAAGTACTCTTCTCAAAAACTACTCTGAGTACTAATTACTAGTTACTTTTTAGCCGGCGATATTTAATGAATTACCAAAAAATATTCATTCATATCAAAGATCTATGTGGATACTAGCTGCTTTCAACAAAACCCACTTTTATCTTATTGACAACGTATGTGAATTAGTGGTCATGATACAGGAATTTCTAACTTCAATACCTTGAAAAATATCAATAGTAAAGTACCCATGAACGGGAAGTTGCAACTGACTTCAGAGTTGTGATGTATTTCCAAGTGAAACGATATTGAACATTGAATAAAGGGCGGGGTTTTATTGTGGTGCACCTCCTCTCCTGCTCATAGCAGATTCACGGTTGGATAGAAGTGGTTAAGAATATCTGCTACGTTGTTACATTTGACATCACGCTTCACCACTTCTGGGTCCTAACGCTCTGCCAGACGCCACAAGACAACACCAAACTGTGCTAATATACACCCACGATGTCATGTAATACTGAAAATTGATAACCCTAACCTTTATCTCCATACTGAAATCCCAGATGGCCACACAGTCATTCAGCTAAAATATTAGTTTCTGAGACACTGTGAGCAGGGAGACTATAGTGCGCACAGCAATTTTTTAAATGCTTAGCTTAAATAAATAATATTAGGATCAATATCACCATAGAGTGCCTTTCAACCCTCACAATACTCAAAAATTTTGGTTTTAATTTCCCATTCGCTTTATGTCATATCATAAATAGTAGACACTCAAGTACTATAGAAACATATTAGCTGAGCTTTTAGATAATTATGGGCCATTATTCAAAGCATAAGCCATAAGATGTGTCCACCCTGTCATGGACATATATATTACTGTTAAATGCGTATTCATTGCAAAATTAAGATGCAAATGATATTTTCTGAAAGGTATGATGTCCCTTTCCTAAACAGGGTTATTTGTTTACTTTCAAATCATAAATACATAAAAGATTTTATGTAAACCATGTGTTTTTAAAGAAACTCATACAATTCACACATGTATTTTTTTCTTATTTGGAGAAAACTGTGATATTAGGATGCAGTTTTTTTGTTTGTATATTATTGCCCCCACACCTATCTATTGAACACACTGGATTATATAGATATGATTGAACTATTACTTAAAATATTATTGTAAAATATCAAGATGACAGGGTGGACCAGCACATGACGGTGTGGACACATAATGCAGAACACACAAATCATGACAAAATATGAAAATGAAACATTTTTTCAACTTCTAAAAATAAATAAATAAATAAATAATATAATTACATCCTCAATCACATTGATATACTGCCCCCTTCCCATTCATTTTCATTCAGTCCACCCTGTCATGTGTCTGTCCACTCTATTGAGTTTAATTGGCGGACAGGGTGGACATTTTGGAACAACGACAGGGTGGACATTTTGAGCTTCAATTAGCATATTAGCTTACAACAAACTGTGACTAGCTAAATAGTTAGTCTGGTTGTTGAAGAGAATTTGGTATATTTAACTTCCATGTTTTGAAAATACTGTATTCTAATCACTTCTGGCATATTTTATGCCGACAGGGTGGACATGTTAAGCTTGGGAAAAGCAAGTAAGCAAACTCAGACGAAGAAAATTTGTCAACTGAAAGATCACCAACTTATTCACCTAAGCTGTTGAAATTCCCGCCACTGAAGAGACAAAAAATCTGTTGTCCTGATGTCACTAAAGGGGATGGCCTTTTCTTAAATGGGTGGATTTCCCAACACGACAGGGTGGACAACCATTCAAGGGACATGGAAAAACTTCTTTTTTATTTAAAAAAATATCGTTTTTATTACCAAATGAACAATACATTCAAATTGATTTTAATAAAAAATTAACAAAATATTAATAGAGAACAAAAGTTTTTTAATTTTATGATTTGACTGTATTCTACTCTCATTCAAATTTAATGAGCAGTGCATGGGACAAAGCAAAATAACACGCATCCTCTTACACAAAACTAAAAAAAATCCAGAAAATGTTTCTAAAGAGCCAAGTAATGCTTCTGTTATGAATATAAAAACTTAGCCTAATATAACACACGCTTTCATAGTCATTTTTATGTTATGCCGTTGTCATGGCAAATGAGTTCCCTATCTGTCGGGCATAGTTATGTCGTGACGACATTAGGGGATTCACTTGGGAGCCCCAATCACCTCTGACTTTAAGAGAAAACGCCAATGAATATTGGCTAGTGGATTTAGCATACCTAAACCACTCCCCGTTCATATGGGTATAAATAGGCGACAGGTGCATCCACTCATCAGATTTTTGCTTCGGAGCTGAGTGGATGAGAAGAGTGCTGATCTCCACAAACCCTTTCAACCTCTTTAATTTGTTCCCGGTTGGCGTTACGGTGCAGTCAGCGGTGTCCCTCCAGCAGCGATTCCCCTGGGCACTTCAACTGAAAGAGCAAATTCTAAAATAGCAAATCATGGACGGCTCGCGTCTTTTTAAAGATGCCGTTCCATCCGTGTCCTCTTGGTTGCGGTCGTTTCCTGTCCACGGAAGACGGACAGGATCGTTGTCTTCAGTGTCTGGGCATCCAACACGCTGAAGATGCATTCGTGGATGATTCATGCGCCTGTTGTGGGCGTATGAACATGACGGCGCTGCAATCTCGCTTTTCTTTTCTGAAAAGATTGGCACCCTCTGCCGCCACCCGTCCCGGTCTCTCTGGCTCGAGCAGAGGACCGCCGGCTGGCGCTCTGTGAGATCTGAGGGTGACAGTAAGAGCTTCTCCGCCGGGCACGTCCCCACGGACCTCTTACTCCTCACGCAGCGATCGTCCCGTCCGGTTCCCAGGTGATTTCGCTGGTTCGTCCCACGGGGCTGCCAGCATTTCATTCGGTGCACAGCCCGAGGATCAGATGACGATTGCAACATCGGGGGATGGGCTTTCGTCCTCCGAGGATGAAGGTTCGGCGGGGCTGCCCCCCTCAGGTGTTGTCGCCACTGCCGAAACGGACCCGGAGTTGACGGCCATGCTTTCCCGGGCAGCCGTGAGTATCGGGCTGGAGGTCAGCAGACCACCCAGTCCCGAGCCCTCGCGGCTGGACGATTGGTTTATCAGAGTGAGGCGCGGCTCACAACCGCGCTCTGCCCCGGTGCCTTTCTTCCCGGAGGTGCATGAGGAGCTGACGAAGTCGTGGATGGCCCCTTTCACGGCCAGAAGCCGCTCGTCTTCCTCCTCCATCCCCGCTACCCTCAATGGCGGGGCGGCTAGGGGGTACGAGGACATTCCCCAGGTGGAGAGAGTGGTTGCGGTGGACTTGTGCCCGCAAAACGCCGCTACTTGGAGGAATCGTCCGCGTCTCCCGTCCAAAGCCTGTAAAGCGACGGCCGCTCTCACGGCTAAAGTTTACAGTGCTGCGGGCCAGGCCGCCTCTGCCTTGCATGCCATGGCTATCCTGCAGGTACACCAAGCCAAGGCTCTAAAACAAATGCACGAGGGTAGTACCGACTCGGGGTTGATGCAGGAGCTGCGCACAGCGACTGACTTCGCCCTCCGGGCGACAAAAGTCACGGCGCGGTCCCTCGGGAAGGCGATGTCCACTCTCATGGTCTAAGAGCGCCATCTCTGGCTCAACCTGGCAGAGATGAAGCACGCTTTCTCGACGCTCCCATCTCCCAGGCAGGACTGTTCGGCGACACTGTCGAGGGCTTTGCCCAGCAGTTCTCAGCAGTGCAGAAGCAGACCGAGGCGATCCAGCACATCTTGCCCCGGCGGGATGCTCCATCAGCCACCGCTGCCCCGAGGGCCAGGCCTCAGTCTGCTCGTTGCCGTGGGCGCCCTCCTGCGTCCTCCAGAGCTGCTCCGCCCCATGCCGACACCTAGGTCGACGCGTCAAGCCTCTTGCAGGAGTGCGGCGCCCCCCGCGTCGCAGCCGGCCCCCAAGTCCTCCAGGAAGTCAATGAAGCGGCCCTGACACGGTCAGCCTGGAGCTGAGGAATTTTGCTCTTTCCCAGGAGACGACGAGGACAGCGGCGCTCCTTCCCCCGGAGGAGGGCCGGGCGGAGAAGGTCAGGGAGGACAAGGAGCAGGTCCTGTTGGTTGCGCCGTATTGGCCAACCCGGACCTGGTTTCCCGAACTCATGCTCCTCGCGACAGCCCCTCCTTGGCACATTCCTCTGAGGAAGGACCTCCTTTCTCAGGGGCTCGGCACCTTATGGCACCCGCGTCCAGATCTGTGGAACCTCCATGTGTGGCTCCTGGACGGGACGCGGCAGACTTGAGTGGCTTGCCACAGGCTGTGGTAGACACCATCACTCAGGCTAGAGCTCCTTCAACTAGGCAAGCCTATGCACTGAAGTAGAGTCTGTTCACGGACTGGTGTTCTTCTCGCCGAGAAGACCCCCGAAGATGCACGATTGGAGTAGTGCTTTATTTCTTGCAAGAGAGGTTGGAGCGTAGGCTGTCACCCTCCACCTTGAAAGTGTATGTGACTGCTATCGCGGCCCATCACGATGCAGTGGACGGCCGGTCCCTGGGAAAGCACGATCTCATCGTGAGGTTCCTAAGGGGTGCCAGGAGGTTAAATGCTCCCAGGTCACTCTTGGTGCCATCCTGGGATCTCTCTATTGTCCTGGCTGGACTTCAGAGGGGTCCCTTTGAGCCGCTGGACTCAGTTGAGCTGAAGTTCCTGTCCGCTAAGACAGCGCTCCTGACCGCGCTCACTTACATCAAGAGGGTCAGGGACCTCCAAGCATTTTTCGGTGAGTGAAGAGTGCCTTGTGTTCGGGCCGGCCTACTCTCATGTTGTCCTGAAACCCCGGCCTGGATACGTGCCCAAGGTTCCCACCACGCCCTTCCGTGATCAGGTGGTGAATTTGCAAGCACGGCCCTCGGAGGAGGCAGATCCAGCCTTGGCGTTGCTGTGTCCCGTAAGAGCGCTGTGCATATACGTGGACTGCACCCGGAGCTTTAGAAGCTCTGAGCAGCTCTTTGTCTGCTACGGAGGTCAGCAGAAAGGGAAGGCTGTCTCCAAGCAGAGGTTGGCCCACTGGATAGTGGATGCCATCGCCTTGGCGTACCAGTCCCAAGGCGAGCCGTGCCCCCTGGGGGTGAGGGCTCACTCCACATGGAGTGTTGCCTCCTCCTATGCGTTGGCGCACGGCGCCTTTCTGGCAGACATCTGTAGAGCTGCGGGCTGGGCGACACCGAACACCTTCGCAAGGTTTTATAGTCTCCACGTTGAGCCAGCTTCTTCCCGTGTGTTGGGTAACAGGTAAGTGGCGGGAAGAGCTGGCCGGTGTCATGCTTGCTGCGCCATTCCCCCTCACCCGGGGATGCAAGCGCCTTTTTCCTCCTCCAGTAAAGCTCCCCGGACGGCGAATCCTGGTGGAGTTCCTCCAGCACCCCCGGCAGTCAGACTGGGTGGAGCAGTCTGACACCAGGCCCAGTATTGGTGTTAGCTTGCCCGTGTCTCCGGCCAGCCCCTATACTGGGCTAGGTGTCCATGTGGCTTGATTCCCTACGGGTAATTCCATATGTGTATTCTTCCACGGTAAGGTTTCCCTCTCGGTAAACCCGTGTTTTCCCTTTGACAGAGCACTCTGTCAGGCTCTGCTGACAGCCCTCCTCCCTACTCCTAGGTAGGACCCGCCTCAGAGTCTCATTCCATATGTAGTACTGCCCCAGGCCTGGGTCAGTCCATATCAGTATCTCCACGTCACCTCCCTTCAGGCAGGATGTGGCCTCCGTAGCGCCCTTCTCAGGAAGGCTCGCTTCCCCGTTGTTACTGCCAAGCTGTAACAACAAATAGGAAAGACTTGAAGCAATCAGGCCCCGCGCGAGGACCTCTCCCCCTCCGCCGCCTCCGGTCTTCGAGATCTCCACCCGGAACCGCTTCGCTCCCCTCCGCGAGACGGAACGCGACACTGTGATTGTCGGAGACTCCATCATCTGGCACGTCCGTGCTACGTTAGCTGAAGGTAAAGCGCACACTCACTGTTTCCCTGGCGCTTGTGTTCTCGATGTTTCTGCACAGATACCCGCGATCCTGAAGGACGACGAGAGCATCGGCGCGATCGTGCTGCATGCGGGGGTGAACGACATCAGGCTGCGGCAGATGGAGACACTGAAGAGGGACTTCAGGAGCCTGATCGAGACGGTGCGCAGCGCATCACCCGTGGCGGCGATCATCGTGTCTGGACCGCTTCCCACGTATCGACGAGGACACGAAAGGTTCAGTAGACTTTTTGCTTTAAACGAATGTCATGGTGTAAAGAACAGAAACTGCTCTTTGTTAATAATTGGAATCTTTTCTGGGAGCCTCCTAGGCTTTTCCGTGCTGATGGCCTGCACCCCAGCAGAGTCGGAGCAGAACTCCTGTCGGACAACATCTCCAAGACTCTACGCTCCATCTGACTAGTAAGCCCATTCTCAAATAACTGCTATGATGACTTTTGTTCTACCCACTTAAATGATAGAAAGATACTTGTGCTGTCCAATCTATGTCTGTTCTGTGTCTGTTCCCCGAACAGTGAAGCCAAAATATAAATTTAATGTAGGATCTAGAAATAATCTGATCGTGATTAAACCAGAAAAATGCAAATAAAATAAACAAAAGCAATTTTTAAAGCTTGGGCTCCTAAACATCAGATCACTCGCACCCAAAGCAGTTATTGTAAATGAAATGATCACAGATAATAGTTTTGATGTGCTCTGCTTGACTGAAACCTGTCTCAAACCAAATGATTATATTGGTCTAAATGAGTCTACTCCACCAAGCTACTTTTATAAACATGAGCCTCGTCAGACTGGCCGTGGCGGCGGTGTTGCAACAATATATAGTGATATTCTCAATGTTACCCAGAAAACAGGATACAGGTTTAACTCATTTGAATTACTTCTGCTTAATGTTACACTGTCAGATATGCAAAAGAAATCTCTCCTATCTCTTGCTCTGGCTACTGTGTATAGACCGCCGGGGCCGTATACCGATTTCTTAAAAGAATTTGCAGATTTCCTCTCAGATCTATTGGTTACTGTTGATAAAGCGCTAATTGTCGGAGATTTTAACATTCACGTTGATAATACAAATGTTGCGTTTACTGACCTAATAAATTCTTTTGGAGTCAAGCAAAACATCACCGGGCCCACTCATCGTTTTAATCATACGCTAGATTTAATTATATCGCATGGAATTGATCTTACTGACATAGATATCGTACCTCAAAGTGATGATGTTACTGACCATTTCCTAGCATCGTGCATGCTGAGTATTACTGATATTAACTATATGGCTCCGCGTTATCGTCCAGGAAGAACTATTGATCCAACCACTAAAGATAGATTCAGAAATAACCTGCCTGATTTATCTCAACTGCTCTGTGTACCTATAAATACACATGAACTAGATGAAATGACTAGCAACATGGGCACTATCTTCTCTAATACATTAGAAGCTGTTGCGCCCATCAAATTGAAAAAGGTTAGAGAAAAACGTACTGCGCCATGGTACAACAGTAATACCCATTCTCTCAAGAAAGAAACTCGTAAACTTGAGCGCAAATGGAGAAAAACTAACTTGGAAGTTTTTAGAATTGCATGGAAAAACAGTATGTCCAACTATAGACAGGCTTTAAAAGCTGCCAGGGTGGAGCATATCCGCAAACTCATAGAAAATAAACAAAACAATCCAAGGTTTTTATTTAGCACAGTGGCAAGATTAACAAATAAACAGACGCCACCCAATCTAAATATTCCCTCACAATTTAATAGTAATGACTTTATGAATTTCTTCACTGATAAGATAGATAACATCAGAAATACAATAACAAATGTAGATTCTGCAGAGTCTAGTACTTCAGCTCCATTCATCGCACCCAAAGAAAAACTGCAGTGCTTTACAACTATAGGACAGAAAGAGCTAAATAAACTTATCACTGCATCTAAACCAACAACATGTCTATTAGATCCTGTTCCCACTAAATTACTGAAAGAGTTGTTACCTGTAGCAGAAGAACCGCTTCTCAATATTATTAACTCATTGATATCTTTAGGTCACGACCCAAAATCATTCAAGCTGGTGGTTATTAAGCCTCTTATTAAAAAAACACAACTAGATCCTAACGAACTAGCAAATTGCAGACCCATTTCTAATCTTCCGTTTATGTCTAAAATTTTAGAAAAAGTTGTGTCTGCTCAGTTGTGCTCTTTTTTGCAAAAAAAATATTTCTATGAAGAATTTCAGACAGGTTTCAGGCCCCACCATAGCACAGAAACCGCACTTGTTAAAATTACTAATGACTTGCTTCTTGCGTCAGACCAAGGCTGCATCTCATTGCTAGTTTTACTTGATCTTAGTGCTGCGTTCGACACTATAGATCATGACATACTCATAGATGGATTACAAAACTATACGGGTATTTAAGGGCAGGCTTTAAGATGGTTTAGATCCTACCTGTCTGATCGCCACCACTTTATTTATTTAAACAGGGAGTCATCTCAATTATCACCAGTAAACTTCTAAATTATCTAAGCTAACAGAGTGTGTTAAAAATGTAAAAGCCAAATGATGACCAATAATTTTCTCCTATTAAATTCAGATAAGACAGAGATATTACTTATTGGACCAAAAAACAATACACAGAATCTCTTGGATTATAATCTGCAACTAGACGGATGTACTGTTACTTCCTCTACAGTCAAAAATCTGGGTGTTATATTAGACAGCAACTTGTCTTTTGAAAATCATATTTCCCATGTTACAAAAACAGCATTCTTCCATCTTAGAAACATTGCCAAGCTATGAAACGTTACCTGTTTCTGATGCAGAAAAGCTAGTTCATGCATTCATGACCTCTAGACTGGACTATTGTAATGCACTGCTAGCTGGTTGTCCTGCATATTCAATAAACAAGCTACAGGTAGTCCAAAATGCAGCGGCTAGAGTCCTTACCAGGTCAAGAAAATATGATCATATTACTCCAATTTTACAGTCTCTGCACTGGCTACCTATTAAGTTCCGCATCAGTTACAAAATATTATTACTTACCTATAAGGCCCTTAATGGTTTAGCTCCTGCGTACCTAACTAGTCTTCTACCACGCTACAATCCATCACACTCCCTAAGGTCGCAAAACTCTGGACTTTTGGTAGTACCTAGGATAACAAAGTCAACTAAAGGAGGTAGAAACTTTTCACATTTGGCTCCCAAACTCTGGAATAGCCTTCCTGATAACGTTCGGGGTTCAGACACACTCTCTCTGTTTAAATCTAGATTAAAGACACATCTCTTTAGCCACGCATTCACATAATGCATCTCATAATCTTGTACTGCAGTTATATCTGATCAAATACACATTATTGTTCTTTAGCTTGGATTGAACAAATCATTTTTGCTTGGTTGGAACAGCAGCTACGCTGATTATGTCTCTATTTGTTTCTCTGTTTCTGCCACGGGATTAACATCCCGTGGTAACTAGGATTTACACAAGCTTCAGTCTGGATCCAGAACACCTGAGAAGAGATGATGCCAACCCCGCAGAGGACCTCAGATGATGCCTACCCTCAGACAACATACAGAACTACCAAATTTCGCCATAAGTTAAATATGTTAAGTTTCTACAATATATAAATATATTGTAGAAACTTAATTTCCTGTAAAGCTGCTTTGCAATGATTTGTATTGTGAAAAGCTCTATACAAATAAACTTGAATTGAATTGATCAATTACCATTACAGAAATCTCAGTCTTAAACATTTGCTCATTCTGTGTATTTGTATCTTCAAAATAGGGTAACTTTGTTGCAAAAGCTTACAGCAAAAGGAAGCATGATTTCCAATTTGATTTCAAACTGAACTGAATTTACAAAGGACAAGTACACAGTCAGTAAAACAATTATAAAACAAATGACCTCAATTCAGTTGAGGTATACGAAATATGACAACACTGAATTGTTGTGTTTTAAGAGCCATATATGTTGTTTATTTAGATAAATGGAAAATCAGATGGCTTTGACCTGTAATGTCTGTACAATGATGCAGTTAGACAGACTAGGATATTTATATGTACAAATCAGACAAATATCCCATTCCAAAACATTTATAGCATGCTTACATTGTAAAGAAATTAAAGTTCCATCTTTGATTGTTGAAAGACTTGCTGGTGCATTTCACTTACAGCCAATAAAATTTCCAGTAGCATTTTCATAGGTCAGGCGTGGATCTATTCTGAATGGTTGATAACTTTTGACAAAGTTTAGTCCAGGAGCAAAGAAATCATTTCAAGCACGGAGAGATCGCGATTGCACACAGTCTGAGTGCGCACAAGCAATATCGGAGTGAGAATTCGAGTATTTATTTGAGAATTTGAGTTTTTATTTAATTTGAGCATCCAGTTTTCTGCGATTACATGACTGTGTTCTTCTCATGTTACAATAAAGCGCTCGCCACATTTGCTCGGGAATGATTAAAATTATGCGGAATACCTGCAATCCCGCGCGGAAATTCAGACTCTGTAACTGACACGAGACGGATGCAGTCGGAGAGGAGAGAGCGAGACGCAGCGTCACTCACTTCAACCCTGCTGCATCGGCGGCTTTTCCCGGTTCAGATATCAGGGCTTTTATTGGTCCGTTTACTATCGGATATCTTTATTGGCTACTGAAGTGCCGTCAAAGGTTTGAATATCAGTTCAAATTGTGGGCGTACTTAGTAACAAACTATGATTTAAAAGTAACAAAGTAGATTATTTTATACAAGTAAAATTACAGCTTTAAAAATATACTCAAAAAAGTACAAGTACCCGAAAAAACTACTTGATTACAGTAACGTGAGTAGTTGTAATTCGTTACCTCCACCACTGGTGTTGGCAGTGTGTGTACACAACCACCCTTTACGATAAAAATCCACCCGCTCCTTTTTTAAAATCCCCATAAATCATAAGCAGTGTCTCAGAACAAGCCGTTCACAGAATCCGTAAAATGTGACACCACATTTTACAAGCCCCGTCCACAACTGTTGACGGACACTGCAGCATTAGCAGAAACCCCGCCCTGAGTGATCCGCACACAATCCGCCATGTTTACCTTCACGCTAGAGCATTTAAAAGCAGCATTCAAGTAAGAAATGTCTTATTAAAGACATTATTCAGTCCAGAGAAAGTGAGTGATTTATTTTATTTTATTTTTTGCTTTGCTTTATGCTCATATTATCAGCATACAGCAGTATAGGTACTGTATCTTATGCCGCTGTCACTTGATACACAGATCTAATATAAACATTGAGATTTCTTTCCCAGCTGTTTACCTTTACAAACACAACCGATTGTGTTTTTGTAACTTACGTGTGTTTTTAACGAAAACTTGTGTGTATTTGACAGTTTAAGCACAATAAGACATGAAAGAGAACTTAATTTAGTACTCACATGCCATGTGACAGCTGCTTTCTGTGAGTGTGCTTCGGATGTGTGCGCTCAGAAAACCGTATATTTGAAGTGTGAACTGAAATTGTGAAACAATAAACAGATATAGCTTGATTTTCACACAGTAGACATCAAAACCAGACCAAACATATATAAAAGAAAATACAAAATCAAAACCAAACACACACACACACACACACACACACACACACACACATATATATATATATATATATATATATATATATATATATATATATATATATATATATATATTAACAGAATATCTGAGGAAGGAGCTGTAAAGGCACAGCCCTATTCTGGAAAAGGGGGCAGGGAGCAGCAGCTCATTTGCATTTAAAGATACATGCATGACAACAGCCTGTTCTGCTTCCACTCAAAATAGGCATTTTCAAAATTATATAATTAATGATCTGTGGGTTATTTTGAGCTGAAACTTCACAGATACATTCTGGGGACACCTGAGACTTATATTACAGTACATCTTGTAAAAAGGGGCATAATAGGTGCCCTTTAAAGTCTGCGGGTTTCAATATGAGCTCAAATATTTCTGATCACATTCTTCAAGACCAAATGATCTGAGTTGTTCAAAAATGTTTGTAGCTCTGTACTATGTTTTTATTTCTCCTGAGGAGTTTAGGAGAAACATCTGGGACAAAGCTGAAACTTAAAGAGATAGCTCAACCAAAACTGAATTTGCCTCTCATGTCATTGCAAACCTTTAAGAATTTCTTTGTTCTGTGGAACATAAAAACTGATATTTTGAATGGTAATCAAAAAGTTTTGGCTTCAATTGACTTTGATCATACAGATAAAACATACAATGGAAGTCATTGAGAAGTGAAACTTTCTGGTTATGAACATTCTTTAAAGTATTTGTGTGTGTGTGTGTGTGTGTGTGTGTGTGTGTGTGTGTGTATTTCACAGAAGAAAGAAAATGCATACAAATTTTGCATACAGACATGAGGGTGAGAAAATCATGACATAATTTTTGTTTTTGGGTGAACTATGTCACAGATCGACCAGGCTCCCACGCCAGCCAATCACATCGCACACCCTCACCTGAATACTAATGGAACACACCTGCACGCACTCAACACCTCATTACCTCAAGCCATATAAGCACGCACCTCACCACTGTCTAACGTCCGGTCTCGTTTACACATAGTGAATGATGCTATCACAGCGACCTACCTGCTACTTACCTCCTTGTGTACCTACCTCCAGTGTTCCCCGTCTGCCTGCTCCAACGCTATCCTCCGGAAGTCTGCTACTCTGTCTGTGTGAGGTGTGTGCCCTCGATCTCCACTGCTCAATACTCCTGTCAAGACAAAGATCTATAATCATTCTCTCATCTACCGTCAATTGATATTCTGCTCACCATTTGCTCTGCTGAACATTAATAAACATCTGTTATTTTCCCGAGTCTCCGTCTGAGTCTGCTGTACGTAACAGAAGACCGGACCCGACACTAAGGACAGCATGAGCAACACCGACCCCTTCCAGGAGCTCGTTGACAATCTCAGACGAGTTCTACTTCCTTCACCGGCTCCACCGCCATCACCACCGATCACCTCCACGACAAACACCATCACTTCTTCTGCACCCCTGATCGCCAGTCCCATGGCCCGACCAGCGCCCTTCTCTGGTGTGGCGGGGGAGTGCAACGGGTTTCTCTTACAATGCTCCTTAGCCCTAGAGATGCAACCGCAACTGTATCCCACTGAAAGATCAAAGATCGCCTTCATCATATCCCTCCTGACAGGTAAAGCTCTGCAGTGGGCTGAAACTATCTGGTCACAATCAGGTCCAGTCACTCAGTCTTTCCATAATTTCACCACTCACTTCCGTGAAGTGTTTGGCCACTCAACAGCCGATCCATCCATCAGTGATCAACTCTACCATCTCCGACAGGGAAACAGATCCATCCAGGACTACGCCCTTCAGTTCCGCACCCTCGCTGCAGCTAGCGGATGGAACGAACGATCATTACTCACCACTTATCGTCAAGGACTCGAACCTAAGTTGCGGTTGCAACTCGCAGGATATGATGATTCCAGTGGATTGGAGCATTTAATCCAACTATCCATTCGTTGTTCAACCCGCATGCAATCCTGTTTTGAGGAATCAGCCCAACTTACCCGTTGCACTCCTCAACAGCGCCCCCAAGAAGCAAACCGCCCTCCAGAACCAGTTCACGAACCCATGCAAACAGATAGTACCCGTTTGTCATACACAGAGCGGCAGAGGCGAATTACCCAGGGTCTATGTTTATATTGTGGAAATAGTGGACACCTAAGATCATCATGCCCCATTCGACCTCCTCGACTCCCGGTGAGTGCAATTCGACCCTCTATATCCAGAATGAATCCCCTATCTACTGTTGTAATACTTACTGCCTCCACTGTATCCATTCCAGTTCACGCCTTACTCGACACAGGGTCCGCCGGAAACTTCATTTCAGGGAGCCTCTGCCGCCAGCTCAATCTCCCAACCGTTACCAATCAAACCATCTATCAAGCCCAAGCGATAACTGGAAAACCCATCAGCCGCCGCCATGTAAGACTCAGTGCGGGTCCCGTTCAGCTACGAGTGGGTGAACTACATGAAGAACAACTCCATCTGCTGGTTCTGGAGGGATCTACAACGGACATAATCCTCGGACTTCCATGGTTTGTACAACATGATCCCCAGATTTCCTGGCGCTCGGGAGAAATCCTGAAGTGGGGCAACCAGTGTTTCCCAACATGTTTCCCTCGTCTACCTCACCCAGCTCCTCGTCAGATCCAATCTCTATCGGTTAACTCCACCTCCATAGAAAGCCCTCTTGAAAAACAGTCTGTCTCTATACCTTCCTGTTATGCCCCCTTCAGAGATGTCTTCTGCCCGAAGAGGGCCTCCCAATTACCTCCTCACCGGCCATGGGACTGCGCTATTGAACTGGTACCAGGTGAGCCAGTGCCCAAAGGGAAAATCTACCCGCTGTCTCTACCGGAACAGAAGGCCATGGAGGAGTACATCGAAGAGGCTCTTCAGCAAGGCTACATTCGCCCTTCGACATCCCCTGCTGCTTCAAGCTTCTTCTTCGTGGCAAAGAAGGACGGAGGCTTGCGGCCTTGCATTGACTACCGGGCACTTAACAAAATCACCATTAAGTTCCGATACCCTCTTCCTCTCGTCCCAGCAGCCCTGGAACATCTCCGCGGAGCCACCATCTTCACCAAGCTGGACCTCCGCAGCGCGTATAACCTCATCCGGATACGCGAGGGGGACGAGTGGAAGACGGCTTTCGTAACCCCTACTGGCCACTATGAATATCTTGTCATGCCGTATGGTCTTGTCAACGCCCCCTCCGTATTCCAAGACTTCATGCATGAGGTGCTCCGGGAGTATTTACACCGGTTCGTCTTGGTTTACATCGATGACATCCTCATCTACTCTCGGAGCTTGACCGAACATCGTCTCCACGTTGCGGAGGTCCTACAACGCCTACGCAAGTTTCATCTGTTCCTCAAGGCTGAGAAGTGTTCATTCCATCAACCGTCAGTACATTTCCTAGGATACAACATTGATAGTGGTGGCATCCGTATGGACGAGGGGAAGGTGGAAGCCATCAGGTCCTGGCCAGTCCCTACCACAATTAAAGAACTTCAAAGATTCCTTGGCTTCTCCAACTTCTACAGACGATTCATTCAGGACTACAGTACCATTACCAGTCATCTAACCAACCTCCTACGGAACAAGCCCAAGTCTCTGTCCTGGACATCTGCCGCCACAGAAGCATTTGAACATCTGAAGGACGCCTTTACCCATGCTCCAATCCTCGTCCATCCTGATCCCACGAAACCCTTCATTGTAGAGGTAGATGCCTCGACTACGGGGGTTGGAGCTGTGTTATCCCAGCAGCAGGGGACCCCAGCCAAACTTCACCCATGTGCCTTCTTTTCCCGTAAGCTCAGCCCGGCGGAAAGAAACTATGACATCGGCAACAGGGAACTTCTGGCCATCAAGCTAGCCCTCGAAGAATGGAGGCATTGGTTGGAGGGTTCACAACATCCATTTACCGTCCTAACTGACCACAAGAACTTACAATACTTACGCGAAGCCAAACGACTTAACCCTCGCCAGGCCCGTTGGGCACTCTTCTTCACCCGGTTTAACTTCACCATCTCTTACCGTCCAGGATCCAAGAACACTAAAGCCGATGCCTTATCACGTCTACATACTCCACAGGAAACTAACGAAGAACCAGAATCCATCATCCCCGATAAACTCATTGTCTGTCCCATCCAATGGAGTAACGACTCTGCCACCTCCTCCAATGCTTCCACGGCCATTCCGCCGGGCTGCCCACCAGGAATGCAGTATGTCCCTCGATTACAACGCAATCACCTTATCCACTCTGTACACACTTCACTGGGCACTGGCCACCCCGGGACCAACAGCACCCTCTCGCTATTGAAGAACCGCTACTGGTGGCCCAACATGGCAAGGGACGTGAGAAGGTTCGTCCAGGGTTGTGCAGAGTGTGCCATTTCCAAAAGTCCTCGCCACTTACCAGCAGGCAAGCTCCTCCCGTTACCCGTTCCAAATCGTCCATGGTCACACCTGGGAGTAGACTTCATCACCGACCTGCCAGATTCTGACGGTAAAACATGCATTCTGGTGATTGTGGACCGATTTTCAAAGTCTTGTCGACTCCTTCCTCTCAGGGGCCTGCCCACAGCCCTGGAAACAGCCGAATTATTGTTCAACTTCGTCTTCAGATATTTCGGCCTACCGGAAGACATAGTGTCGGACCGGGGCCCACAATTTATCTCCCGGGTCTGGAGGGGATTCTTCAAACTCCTAGGTGTGACCGTGAGTCTGTCATCAGGATACCATCCCCAAACGAACGGGCAAACGGAGAGGAAGATCCAAGAAATCGGCCGCTTCCTACGAACCTTCTGCCATGACCACCAGGACTCTTGGAACCAGTTTATTGGCTGGGCCGAGTACGCCCAGAACTCCCTACGTCAACCTTCTACTGGACTCACTCCCTTCCAGTGTGTACTCGGTTACCAGCCACCCTTGTTCCCCTGGTCTGGGGAGCCATCTGAGATACCAGCAGTGGATTACTGGTTCCGAGAGAGCGAGAGGGTCTGGGACAATGCTCACCATCATCTTCAGCGAGCAGTGCGCAGGCGCAAGATGACAGCAGACCTTCGTAGGTCCGAAGCCCCCCAGTACCAACCGGGACAGAAGGTCTGGCTGTCAACAAGGGACATCAGACTGCGCCTGCCCTGTAAAAAAATTAAGTCCCAGATATGTTGGTCCCTTCACTATCTTGAAGCAAATCAACCCGGTCACCTTCCAGCTACAACTTCCTCCACAATATAAGATTCATCCCACATTTCATGTATCACTGTTAAAACCTTACCACCCTCCTGTCTCTCCCTCCACAGAGCCTGGTCCAAGTGAGGAACCCCCTGTTCCACTGATTCTGGAAGATGGCGCCGTATACGAGGTGAAGCAGATCCTGGATTCCCGGCGTCGCGGTGGTCACCTGGAATACCTTGTTGACTGGGAGGGCTATGGACCGGAGGAGAGATCTTGGGTTCCCAGGAATGACGTTCTAGATCCAACCCTACTTGAGGAATTCCACTCAACCTACCCAGATCGACCAGCTCCCAGGGGAAGAGGTAGACCACCACGCCGTCGGGGTCCTCGGCCCTCTGGAGCGGGCCGTGGAGAGGGGGGTAATGTCACAGATCGACCAGGCTCCCACGCCAGCCAATCACATCGCACACCCTCACCTGAATACTAATGGAACACACCTGCACGCACTCAACACCTCATTACCTCAAGCCATATAAGCACGCACCTCACCACTGTCTAACGTCCGGTCTCGTTTACACATAGTGAATGATGCTATCACAGCGACCTACCTGCTACTTACCTCCTTGTGTACCTACCTCCAGTGTTCCCCGTCTGCCTGCTCCAACGCTATCCTCCGGAAGTCTGCTACTCTGTCTGTGTGAGGTGTGTGCCCTCGATCTCCACTGCTCAATACTCCTGTCAAGACAAAGATCTATAATCATTCTCTCATCTACCGTCAATTGATATTCTGCTCACCATTTGCTCTGCTGAACATTAATAAACATCTGTTATTTTCCCGAGTCTCCGTCTGAGTCTGCTGTACGTAACAAACTATCCCTTTAAATGAAATATAACTGAGAACTGTAAGGAGCCCCAAAAGGGACATAGTAATAGTAAAATTTTTATGCTTTTATGTTTGATCGCAACAACTTAGATTTGTGAAGGAATGCAAAAGCATTGAAATATATATATATATATATATATATATATATATATATATATATATATATATATATATTTTATGGGCTCCATAGAACTGAGAAGTACACTAAACTATAAAACTATAAAACATCTGAAATATAAATATTTATTCTGGATGCATCAGTTGAATTATATATAAATGCTCTCTCTCTTTGGCTGTACTGTTGATAGCAACCATAAACATTCTATGTTACTTACCAGAAAAATTTGTATTATTATTATTATTAATTTTGAAAAATAGCATCATATTTTAAACATTGGTATCTTTTATTATATTACATATTTATTATATTATTTTACAACACTGAAGGCCAAGCATTATTTACTTCACTTCAGATCGTGGCACACGATGGCCCTTAACCACGGCACATCACTGCGACAAACAGCCTTCAGTGGCTTATTGCTTATTTTCTTTGATGAGGAGGCAGCATCCACAGCACACTGGTTTTATCATTGATCAATTATGGATCACCCCAAGGTAAATACTGATAGAAATTCTAGAGATGCTTGACTTGTCGCTGTACGTATGTTTACAACTATTCTACCTGGGAATGAAAAAATAAACAAAGACATATAAATATAATAAAATAAGAAATATAAATATTACAAAATAATTCTATAAATATAATAGTTATATTAAATTATGAATAATCATATACAGGGTATATGATGCCCTGGTCAAGAATTTTTGTTTCTAGGCTTGTAACAGAAAATATATAATATACAAAAATATATTACTTGTGAATACACATTCAAAAACTCTATGCAAAATCATTTATTTAAAAAAAATGCTTTATTAATTTGCAGTATGTGTGCATAAAGAAAACAATATCATCAGGCACAAATTTATAGTTTTTGGGGTACTTGGGGCTACGTTTACCTTTAATTAAAGTTTTAATGGTGTAACACAATAAGATGATTTACTGAGTTATGCTACACCTAGTCTAAGTCATTTACGCATGGTGGGTACAACTGGCCCCTGTTGCCTTAATATCTTAGCTGCGGAAATCTAGCCACCAGAGTGATGTTTTGGATTTTTTTTTTGCAGGGAGGGGGTCATCTTCTCTCTGTGTTATCAGCAGCATGACACAAACACCTCTGCCTTCCCACTAAATAAATATCTAGACAGACAGCTGTGTCAGGAGATGAGTAACTACACATTCTCTCCATGAAACACTATCACTCACTGGGACAATTGCGTTCTCCACCCCGCTTCAGCCTTTTCATGCAGTGACCTCTCACATCTGTGGCAATCTTGTACATGCACCTGCAAATGCAACAGCACATTTGCTGTTATGGTTTTTATGATGTGCTTTGATTACTATGAATGCTCATTGTTTATTGCATACTGTATCCCTTTCTTTGAACAGACAAGCCTTGCAAAGCATGCCTTGTAATGAATGTATCCATCAGTAACCGCACTTGCAACTCATTTAGAAAACTTTCAGAGATAAAATAAAAGACTCTTAGCATTTAATTACACTTTTTTTGCATTAAACTTCTACACCATTAATGAGAATGTCATTTTATATCATAAAAAAGATTGTAGTGGCCCGTTATGACCTTCTCTGCTTATTAAGAGTCTTTGATTAAGGTACTTAAAGATGGAATTTTATTCAAAACTTTTTAATGGAAATGTAAAGGTCTTTAGATACTAACGCATCTGCATTTCAAATGTGTCACAAACAAACCTTTTATCTGCGGTGGTAAAGAATGAGTGTATTTATAAAAAAAAAAAAAAAAAAAATTTAATAAAATAACAGATGCCTTGAAGAAAATATGAAACTGCGACAAGCAAATAACACAGACTTTTGTGAATAATTCACATTCTATATAAGCCTAAAGGAAAGATAGCATGTGTGCACTAAATTAATCAGTGTTTTTATCTTTTCTAAAAAAAAATTATACTTAAAAACTCATCACAATCATGTAGGATAGGTTATCAGAGAAAATATCATAAATTGCATTTCAAAATCAATTAAATTCATTTGAAATACATTCAATTTAGTTTAAAGGAATACTTCACCTAATTTTTTTTTTTTTTTTTGCTGAAAATGTAATCACGCTCAGGCCATCCAAGATGTAGATGAGTTTTTTTCTTCATCAGAACAGATTTGGAGAAATTTAGCATTACATCACTTGCTCACCAATGGATCCTCTGCAGTGAATGGGTGCCGTCAGAATGAGAGTACAAACAGCTGATAAAAGCATCACAATAATCCACCAGTAATGCACATGACTCCAGTCCATCAGTTACACAAGCTTTTTTCTTGTGAAGAAAAAAGCTGGATATAAGAAACAAATTCATCATTAAGGCCTTTTAACTTTAAACCATCATTCTGGCCAAAATACGAGTCCGTAATCCATAATGAACTTCCTCTAGTGGAAAAGTCTACAGACATATAGAAAGTCTAGACATATTTGTTTAGAACTGCTTTGGGCTGTTTTCACTTGTGAACAGTACTTGATCTGTGCATATTTCTCTCTTGATTCAGATGAGATGACTTTTTCACTGGAGAAAGCTATATTATTGACAGAGGTCTTGTATTTTACCTGGAAGCAATGGTTTTAAGTTAAAAAAGTCCTAATTTACAAGACATTAATTTATGGAATGGAGTCATGTTGATTACTTGTGGATTATTGTTATGTTTTTATCAGCTATTTGGACTCTCATTCTGACGGCACCCATTCACTGCAGAAGATCTATTAGTGAGCAAGTGATATTATGCTAAGTTTCTCCAAATCTGCTCTGATGAAGAATCAAACTCATCTACGAGTATGTTTTCAGTGAATGCTCATTTTTGGGTGAACTATTCTTTTAAAACAAGAGACAAAATGCAAGTTGCATTTGGAATAAGAAATATATATATATATATTTTTTTAAATATAATTCCTAACTTGAGAAAATTTAAGTTGCACCAACCAAACAAACTGAACTCTGTACATCACACAGACTCGGTTCACCGCCAAAAGCTGTGAAAGTGCTGTAAAACTGGACATCACTGAAATGAGATCCATCAAACCAACACAGCTCCTGTTAACCTTAGGTGCCCTCTATGAAACAAACATAAATACCATGGGAGCGAGATACTGCTGTTCACTACTGATGATATACATCCCTGTGCAGAGTTAAAGCCTCATATCGTGATAGATTTATCTAAAGATAAAGCTTAAATTTTAGTCTGTTTGGACAAAAAGCTATCATATCACTTGATAGAAGATGTGGAATGTAACACACAAGTCTAATTAATGATATTTTTATGGTATATTTCATGATGTTTTCATGAAACTATGGAATATGCAAAGAAGCAACCAATACATTATTAAAAAATTCTCTTTTTTGTTTCACGGACTGACATGAGGTTGAGTAAATGATGAAACAATTTTCAGTTTTTGGGTGAATTGTTCCTTTTAACTGTTCAGCAAAAAGAAACATTGATTCATTTTCACAACATTAGTCAAGAAGCAAAGAAAATCAAAAGCAATTCACTTTTTTGGCTTTACATTTTAAGCTTTGCTCATTCAAATGACAGAGAGCACTGTGAGAATGATAAATAAGTGTTATTGATATAGCTTGTGATACAAAGTGAAACAGATGAATCACGCTGTTTGGCTCTATCGTTTTCTTTGCGATATCTCAGGGAGAAAAAGATTGGAATCTGGGATTCACGCAAAGCTGTCCGCTGTCACAGTGCCTTCACTTTAAAAGACACTACCAGCTTTGAAGTTAACAAGTTTACACTGAAAACAGCATGTTGCAATAAAATTTCAGCGATAACAAAAGAAGGAATTTCACCCCTTTTATCTGCTATTGAAGTGAAGAACTCTTTAGGTCAGTTTCTGTATTTTTTTTTTTATTTAAGTAACTAATGTCAAAGCGGACGCAAACCTAGCAAAGGCTATTGTAATATTATTTAAAAAGTTAAACCTTGAAGGAACTGAAACACAATTGCACATGCAGCTGCAAAGGTAATATTAGATTGATTGTAATAAGAGGATATGTCAGATGGAAAAGAGTCCGACAATTAGATTTCTGATGTGTGGATTTTCAAAGCAACATAAAATAACCATGTGTCTCAGAGGTTAAATTGCCGGTGAAATTGCAGGTCCATTGGTCAGCAAAACCAGAAATTATCTGATGTGTCAAAGGGAATGGTCTCATATAAAATAGCAGCTCATGCTAAACATGGACTAACTGTATTGGCAAAGAACAAAAACAATTGTAAACAACGGGCAGATGGCAACATAGATGTGCTAATTGCTTGTGTTAAAAAAAGTACAGCTTTGAAAAATTACAGTTGAACTGAAACAGGATGATTATCCAATCTGAACAAAACAGCTTCACAAAGCTGTAATTTATGGCAGAACTGACATTTGAAAACCTCTATATTCAGATTATCAAATAAACACAAATAACCTGCTGTGAGTTGCACAAAAACTTGACATCTAGACAAAGTAATGCAGTTGGTGGAGTTTTCAAACTATCCTGATAGCTTTACATCAAGAGAAATGCTTTTAGTCTAAAACTTCATTGCCAACTGTTGCTAGCACATGGGTGCCATTAGTTTGTTTTGCTTTGAATGTGCATATTACTGCCAAGGATATGAACCCATTTTGCAGGCTAGCAGCACCCTATTGTGAAACATATACTCCGCTGATGTTCCCATATACTAGAATTATAATGGCAATAAATCCATTATGGCAAGTTTTGGAGTACATTTTGCAAAGTAGTTTTTCACATTTTGAATAGAACACCTCCTGTGTGCACTTTAAGGTTTTGATATACAAATACAAACTGTCGTTTGTTTTACAGGTGAACTTGTTGTTTTATGCTAGTTGAGACTGTTCCAACAGTATGGCATTTTACACATGACAGATCTGTTTATGATTTATTCATTCATATTATTTGCATTTATTATGTTAAATTATGAACAATAAGACCTTTAATTTGTTATCAAGATTTAAAGGGATAATTCACCCCAAAATGAAAATTCTGTCATTAATTGCTCACCCTCATGTCATTCCAAACCCTTAAGACCTTCATTCATCTTCGGAACACAAATTAAGATATTTTTCATGAAATCCTTGAGCTTTCTGACCCTGCATAGACAGTAATGCAACTGACACATTTAAGGCCCAGAAAGGTAGTAAGGACATTGTTAAAATAGTCCATGTGACATCGGTGGTTCAACTGTAAAAGATAGAACAGAAATAATTACTTTATTCAACAATTTCTTCTTTAAAGTGTCTTATTTTTTGTTCTACAGAAGGCAGAAAGTCACACAGGATTGGAACAACATGAGATTGAGTAAATGATGACAGAAATTTCATTTTTAGGGGGTGAAATATTGCTTTAAAATTCATTTGTTACAGAAAAATGAAGTATTCTGTAGCTGAACCACTGTTATTGTGATGGACATGGTGAAGTTGTTGAGAAGTGGTGGCATATTCTTAAAGGAAATTGCTCTCTCAAACAGTAACCCCTCAATGTTTTTCTAATAATTCATCTGAAGAAAAGAGATCTCTTCTCTCGGTGCTTGAGACTCCTCTTCAGACAGCCGACAACATCTATGACCAATGGTGCAAGGGACTGTAGCCTCCCTATGGCCGTCCGCATGCTGCGTTGGTGATTATTTTTTCCCTGAGTCATTAGACCCCTACCAGTGAAGTCCATGCCCTGCTGGGACCAATGTGTCTTGATAAATTTGCCCTATTATGCTGATAAATTAGTCCATCTCCAGAGCGTTCGGGGGCTCTCTGCAGCTGTGACTGGGGGCAATGCTTCTGTCATTACACTCTTTTAAATGTCATTCTATTATCTTCCCTGAGCACAGAAAAAATAGAGACAAGAGGCAGAACTGAGATGAGTATGAAAGCAGATTCACTCATAGTTGCTGCGTTCACATTAAATCCAAATAGACGTTTGTACGCAGCGGCCCCAAAAAGTCAAACTGATTTCATGTTAATTAATGACGTTGCAGTAGGTAACAAAATACCAAAGTAAATGGCATTTAACTAAATAAACGAAACCCAAACACACTTTTCAAGCAAATGTTAGAGTGAAATATTTAACATCAGTAAGCAACTCCCAAAACATAAATGATATTTATGAATTAATAATTCATGATATTTGTTAAAACACAAACACACACTTCCTGATAAACATGTATAATTTTCACATATAATTTTTTCCCCTCGTGGGGACTGCTGACTGGAATATATATATAAAATATATGCCACCATATATATATATATATATATATATATATATATATATATATATATATGAATGGTGTGCGTGAAATGAAGTGGAAGAAAAAGTGGTGCTCTGAAAAAAGTTTTTTTATTATTTTTTTTATTTTTATCAAATGTAAATTCATGTCCCAGTCACATTTTCTTGGTTAAATAAACATTACTATCAGAAAAAAATAATCTATTTTATATTTTTACATTAACTTGATGAGACCCATACTTGGCTTTAATAAATAGAATATTGATTACATTGTTAGTGTTTTTAAGCATTTTACATTTATTCCAAAATAATAACTCAAGGCAGTAACAATTTAAACAATATATTTTATTTGTGAACATATGTTCAGCTATCCTTTTTAATAGTTAACTCTAAAAGGGAATGTTCACCCAAAAATGAAAATTCTGTCATTAATTACTCACCCTCATATCATTACAAACCCGTAAGACCCCCGTTCATCTTCAGAACACAAATTAAGATATTTTTGATGAATTCTGACAGCTCTTTGACCCTCCCATAGACAGCAATGTAAATACCACGATCTAGGTGTAGAAACGTAGCAAGGACATCAGTAAAATAATCCATGTGCCATCAGGGGTTCAACCGTAATTTTACGAAGCTACAAGATTACTTTTTGTGCGCAAAGAAAAAAATAATTACTTTATTCAACAATTTGTCTCCTCCGCGTCACACTTCCGCAAACAACATACATACTGTTCTGTGTCAGCTGCGCCACGTTGTTTACGTATGTGACACGGAGTGACGCGGAGGAGACACATTGTTGTATAAAGTAGTTTTTTTTTTTTTTTTTTTTTCTTCGTAATATATGTGAAATGCAGCATTTTAGCTGTGGAGCAATGGTATGCCTGTTTACCTTGACCAAAGCAGCGAATCACTGATATTCTGATGTCCTCTTTTATATACATCAAAAGTGAGACTGGCTCCAGCTGTATTGTTATTGCATCTGTTTGAAATCATAATCCATTATGTAGAATGTTAAGAGCTCATGCTGGTAGGAATAAAGAAAGGCTGCATTATTTACCACAACAGATTCTCCAGGGATACTACGAAAAGCCTGTTTACTTTAGGTAAACATTGTTGTGCATTGTGAGGAGAGAGAAAAAATAACCCCTAACAACAGCAGAAAACTTTCCCAGAATGCTTTCATGTGTGTGCAACTCCTACTCCTCTCCACTATTAAAGTTCACTAAAAGGTCATTTTGGCTTTCAAACACACTCTTCTGCTGGTGCTCCGGGCTGTTAAATGAAGCTCCTCCATCCTATTTTGTCTCGCAACCATTATTAAGTTTAACAACTATGTATGTTTCTAACAGAAAATCGGTAACTGGGCATCAGAAAATGTTGGCCTCTGGATTCCTCCTTGACAGTGTCTGTTCATTCGCTATCAGATGGCCTCTATTACACAAAACCTTTAGAAGAACATGGCAACAATGCAGCTTTAAAGGGCACGAGCGAAAACACACACGGAATAATTATGAAGCTGCTGACCTCTTGCTCATGCGACAAACGCCACTGGCAAACATCTGTAGTGGAGAAAATGAGTGAGTGAGTTTAGTATTTCTGCAGTGTTTCTGGTATTGGATTCAACAGCTTTACTTAAGGGGAGCCTGATTTGAGGCCATATCCATTTATCGATACCTCTTTAAGGATTTATGTTCCATTAAAATGCAAGATTTTAAAGCCTCTGTTCCTTTCTTGGAAATGCAAACAAAAGCACCTTTTGGAAGTAGCTAACAGAAAGTAGCTACACTGTTTATAGGAGCATGGCAGCAGCAAAACAGTGTAGCTATTTTGTCCATTGAGTAGCAATGTGTTTTTTACACTTTAATGCTTTACCGCCGTGCAAACTGGGATAGTAATGAAATGTGCTCACCTTGAATAGGTCATCTGGAAAAGGCCCAAATGATGCACTTGATGTGGACTTGCAGTCATGCAGTCTTCACTCGTGGCTCCCGATTTGTGGTTTTATGAATCAGAAGGATGCGCGAAAACACCCTATTTGAGTTCACTATACACAACAGTCCATATGCACGTGCACATTTTTCATTTGAATTCATATAAACCCCTTGTTTTTGTAGTGATCATGACTATGTTATCTACATAGTTATATAAATTTGCATGTGTGCTCCTTTCATAGAGTTGGGAAATTTGTTTCATTTGAGTGAATCTGTTCATTTAGATGGTTTATTTAAATTGCGTGGTTCAGAAAAGATTCATAGATTCATTTAAACTGTTCCATATTTTTGTTTTATTATTATTTATTTGAATAGATCATAATTTTCTCATAAAGTTGGGAAATCTGATTTATTTGATTCAGTCTGTTCGTTCAAATGGTTCATTTACATGAACTGGTTCAAAAAAGATTCTATGATTCATCTGATTCATTCCATCTGCCTTTTTTTTAAAATATAATGATCACTATATGTTTTCTACTTGCTTATATAATTTGCTTTGTATGCTCTTATCGTTGAGCCGAGAACTCATTCATTTGATGCAATCTTTTTCTTTACATAGATGTTTCGAGTGAATCTGTTCATTTAGATGGTTCATTTAAATTAACTGGTTCAGAAAAGATTCATAGATCAATTTAAACTGTTTCATATTATTATTATTATTATTATTATTATTATTATTATTATTATTATTTGAATAGATCATCATCATTTTCTACTTGGTGACATATTTGCTTGGGAAAGTTGGGAAATCTAATTTATTTGATTCAATCCGTTCATTCAAATGGTTCATTTACATGAGCTGGTTCAAAAAAGACTCTTAAATTCATTTAAACTCTTCCTTCTTTTTTTCTTCCTTTTTTATTGTGATCACTGTGTTTTCTCCTTGGCGACATATATTTGCTTGTGTATCTTAGAATTTGCTTGTGTGCTCTTATCATTGAGCTGGGAACTCATATCCATTTGATTCAATCTTTTTTCTTTACATAGATGTTTCATTTAAATAAACTGGCTCAAAAATGAGTCACATTTTCATATTACAGTATGTAGTATAGCTAAAAACATTTCAAATGGGTAGCTCAGAAGCAGTTTTTAAAGTAGTTTCAAAGAAGCTTCCCCCACACTGCAGCGTAAGTCATTGGTCTCATATGGTAACTTGAAATGATAACATTTATTGTAGTGCTGATTGAGCTAATCGAGCAAAGAAGAAGAAATGCTGTACTACATAAGCAGCTTAAAGCTTCTCTCGGGCCCAGTTCATGTTTAAATGCCCCAGCGGGGTACCTAACCTTTCAGCTGAAGAGGTTTTCCACTGGACTTTTTTTTTGGCCCTGAAAGCTGGACATTAAATGTCTCATCCCACCATTTCAGCACAGGGCAGATGAGGACATCTAGAATGACAGCTTTCTTCTTTGAAGGGGACAGGAAATGAAGGAGGGAATAAGAGAACAGTGTCCTGACCTCTGATACTGTATCACTTTTGCACCGATTCAAAAAAAAGATTGAAAAGACCTGGCTCACCATGTAAAATGAGGGTACATTCTGTGATGATGGAAATTGCTGGCACAAAATTTCAGTTTCAAAATCTTGTAGCTCAGATAAAACCCTTTTTTTTTCATTTTTTTTTCATAAAACTGTCAATTAAAATAAAATTAAAATGTATTATTCAGTATAAATTAGAATTATATGGAATATAATATAACATTCACATAATAATAATATTAAATAATTAGTAATTAAATATTATGTAATTATTTAGATGGCTCATTATGGAATATATTATATGGAATATAATTAATGTAAAATTCACATAATAATAATAATAATACTAATAATAATAACAACAACAACAACAACAATAATAATAATACTTTTTGCATAATATATACAATAATCAGCAATTACATTTTGTGTAATTTATTTCCACCTTTTTATAGCACTTTTCGTAATTCCTTTTATATTTAATATTTAATTTATTATTTTGTATATTCAGAGTCAGTTCAGTTCAATCACCTCAGAAGTTTCCAATCAGTTTTTTAGAAATCTCACAAAAGAAAATAAAACAGTTATAATATTAGACTGAATAAATGTGTAACAGCTGAAAAAACAACACTAAGTATATTTAAGTAATCAATAAGTTAATGTGTTCATTTTGAAAGCCCTAGTTTTTCCAGAAAAAAAAACAAAAAAACATGCATGCATACAAATGACATTCAAAGTGACAAAAAATCAAAAAGACCGTCCCATACATTAGATCATTAAATTACTTTATTTCTTATCTCATCATCAAAATTTTTACAAAACATGTTTTTTCTGACAATAATATACTCAAAGAAGAGCCACATTTTTGCATTTGGAGCAGGTCTTCACAAAACTGTTTTCAGTCTGCGTACAGACAAAAACAAAAGAAAACAACAGCAAACTAACAGAAGGGTTATAACAATGCATATTTACATCCCACAGAAAAACAATAACCCATAGCCTGAGACCAGGCAAAGCCAGAGAAACATGATTTTCATGGAAGTTAATGGGCCTACAGAGGATGAAGTGGAAGGTTAAAACACAGGGGGAGAATACAAATGAGAGACAATATTGCTTTTCATTGTGTTTTTGCCCTATGTAATCCATAGATTGAGTGGGGGGAAATGAATCAGAACCAAAAAGCCAAAATTCCCTTGAATCATTAGTTTGAGTTCTCCATAAATCATTACGGACAGATCGTTGATATCTACACAATTAGCAGTGATGTCACGGCTGTTTCTATAGCTCCTGTATAAAACTGTATTTCAGTTCAAAAGACAGCGTTTGAGGTCTCATCTGCATTCCTGTTTCTTTCCTACAAAGCGGCTCTGCTTTACAAGTGGAACAAAATATCCGACTCAAAAATGTGATGCTGAGGAGCCTTGAACATGCTGGATGGGTTTGCAGACAGCCAGCTAACAGACGTCATTTTAACAAAAGCGTTTTTTGCTGTTGATACATCAAGGCTTCAGGTAACAGTGAAAACAGATACATGGGAGCTACTGCGACAAGTAGGCCTACTGTATACCAGTCAAACTACGAATCAAACGTCTGTCTATATCAGATGCATTTCCCAGCAGATGACACTCAAAAGCACTAGAGCGATAACTCAGAATCAGCGTGAAATGCATAGAGCAATAAGCTGAAACGGTCACGAACACAAACAAGGCGGTTTGAGATGGATGTACAGTCAGTTCAAGTTCTGTCAGTCATTCACACAATGAATCATTTATATTTCCAGAAATGTTCAATGAAAAAAAGACTCTAGAAAACATGGGCTCATGAAAAATAGATGATTTCAGACCAGTTGGACACACACTGAACAGACCGTACTTCCATCCCTCCATCCTGTTTGCATTTTCCCTGCCTAATTTTTGTAATTTCCTGTTCGTTGATTATAATACGTTCAAATCGGAGTGAGTTTTATCCCACAGACATGCATTATGACCAATTTTATATTAATAATGAAAGCCTTTTTTAGCATTTCAGAGGAAATTGTGTCTCTGTTCCAAAACTAGCGCGCTGCCTACGTAGGCAGCATTTTAAGGCATTACTGGCATGTTCCCCATTTAAAAGCGTTCCAAAAGGTAGGCAGCATGATTAAGCTGCCTTCTAAAATACCTAATTTTGGCCAATTCAATTCAAATGGCAGATTCACAGGCCTTCTTTGCATAGAAGACAAATCCTACGATGCATTGCATTGAGCTTACTTAAAATTAAAAAAAATACTTATTGAATACTTGTAAAAACTGTTGATTATGAATACAGTTCAATATTCTATACATGATATTCTATAATAGTCTACTTGGTTATATCAATTGGCATGTGTGCCCCATTTGAGTGAATCTGTTCATTCAGATTATTCACTTAAATGAAATGGCTCAAAAAGTTTCATAGATTCATTTAAATCTTTTAGTGATCACTTTGTTTTTTACTTAGTATAAAATTTGTCTTGTGGGCTCATATCAGAGTTGGGGAATCAGATTCATTTATGTGAATGTGTTCATTCAGATGGTTAATTTTAATAAACTGTTTTAATAAAAGACTTGTAGATTTATTTAAATCCCCCCCATCCTTTTATATTTATTTATTTATTTTTTAAAATACAGATCACTATGTGTTCTACTTGGTTATATTGATTTGCACTTGTGCTTCTCTCATAGAGTAAGGAATCTGATTCATTTGAGTGAATATGTTCATTCAAATGGCTCATTTAAATGAACTGGTTCAAAAAAGATTGATTTAAATCTTTTTTTCCCACAGTGTTTTCTACTTGGTAATATAAATTAGCTAAATTTGAGATGGGAAATCTGATTCATTTACGAGAATTTGTTTATTCAGATAGTTAATTTATAGTTAAATTAACTGCTTGTTTTCTACATTATTTGGTTATTTGAATTTTATTTGAGTTGGGAATTCTGATTCATTAGAATGAATCTCTTCATTCGTTGATTCACTGGTTCAATAAAGAGTAGCTCATAACTAGTCAAGTTTAGATTAGTTCTAGACTATTTTACCCCAAATTAGTGCGCTGTGTTTTTATGTTTACTAAAATATCGTGTTTTTAGTTTAGCAGCATGCTAATACTCATGTAAAATGTGGACGTTTCTATGTAGAGCATTTCAAATCAGTCACTTCTGATGATTCATGCTGGTTAGGATGCTGTCTGCGTAGGTGGCGAGGCAGCTTGCTAGATTTTGGAACAGATCCTTTGGCTCTTTGGCCCTGTTTTTATGCCCGAACGTTCTTTCCAACATTCACTTGCTAAACTACGACACTTGATGTGTAGATAGTTTGTGGGCTAGAGCTCTGGTTGAATGTGGCACATTTAGTAGACAGAGAATAAGTATGGTGACAGAGCCAAGTCCACAATAGCAGCAGATGTTAGCCCCATGGGCCAACCCCCGCACACTGACAACAGCACTACCTCTCAGCCATGTGCAAGCCTGGAGATAAGCGAAGGGTTTTTTCTCCTCCAATTTCAGCACAGATGATCAGATGTATGTGTTTGTGTGTGCGCCGTATACAGCTCCTTTCACCAAGACTTTTGCCCCAATATTTATATGGCTGCGCAGCAGAGAAGAAAACGGCCAGTGAGCTGAAATTCCTTCCCTCTGACTTTCTTTCTCTCAGGCCTCTTCCTGTCCTTCTGGATATTTGCATTAGACACTCATTTGAAAGTCAACACAGAAATATAAAAGTCTTTTCTGTTCCTTTAAATCCTACCCTTGAGGAAAAATGTGTTCCCAGAAGACACTGGGGCCCAAATCACAAGGGGAAAAAGAACGACCAAAACAAACAAATGGGAGGGAAACTCAGTGAAGCTGTGGCTTTTTTTTCTTTTCTTTTGAAGCTCTAATTTTGCTTTTATGTGAATGGACTGTATTGGTACATTCTTTGTCTGGAAAGTGCTCTCTGAATATTAGCGAATTACGCCTACTGCTGTTAGAGAACATCCTTTGCGGACAGAGATGAATTAATTGGAAATTTGAATTTAGCTTGTTCGTTCTCTGCAGCTTAATAACACCTGCTTGGATATTTCCAGGAAAAAACTCCTGGAAGTGTTTTGCTTTGTAAACATAACACAGGTTTAATTTAACCCTCCTTTTGTTGCATGAAACTGTGCCCACCTATGATCCTTGTGCCAAATTGAAATTTGATTGCATTGAAATCCATTAATAATTCATGGATTCTTGATTAGGGATTATTATCTGGTTCAAAAATGTATTATGATTACAGATTTGAATAAAAACAATTTGTGTAAAAAGGTACATTTTGTATTTCACGAATAAATGATAAACATTAAAAATCACTGCTTCAGAGAAAGTGCAAGGCACTACATTTTTTTTTTTTTTTTTTTTTAATGTCAAATATTTTGGGATCAAATATTATTGATAACTTAAAGGTATACACAAGTCTCTTAGGCTGCACTTATTTGATCAAAAACACAGTAAACTAGTAACTTTGTGAAATATTAGTACACTTTTAAATAACTGTTTTCTGTTTTAGATGATTTTAAATGGGTAGTTTATTCCTGTGATGGCAACACTGAATTTTCAGCAGCCATTACTCCAGTCTTTAGGTCTGATTTGTTGTTTAAGAAACATTTCTTGTTATTATGAATAATAATAAAAAAAAAAAAAAAACAGTTGTGCTGCTTTATATAATTTTTTGAAACATACATACATTTATTTATTTATATATTTATTTTATTTTTTTCAGGATTCTTTGATTAATAGAAAATTTAAAAGATAACATTATTCATGTCTTTACTGTCAGTTTAGATTCATTTAATCTATCCTTCCCCAAAAAAAAAAAAAAAAAAAAACTTCTCATGTGCCAAATCTGACAACAGATGGCACTTTTTTTTGAATAGTTATTTTCATAAAAGCAATTAATTTTTTTCTTATTGTGTTAAGAAATTGTCACAAAGCCAGATTTCAACACCAAAAATGTTTGTATTTCCAAAGTATTGTTTTTACCAAAAATGAACAAGACAATAGGAGGGTTAAAATCGTAAATGGCAAAATGTGAATGGCAAGCGATGAGAAGATGCAGGGGCGTCCTCAGCCTTACGTAAATGACCGTAAAGCAGCAAATGGTCAGAATAATGGGAAGAGACAGTTACATAAGGTGTCACGATTTGGCGACTTTGTGGAGGAGGAGAATCGTTGCCTTGAATGAAGAGCTTAGATTATCTAGTCAAGGTAACTCATCCAAATAGCTGATAGAATCGAATGCTTTCATACACATTCCTTATTTTAAAGCAGAAAAATGATGAAATTATGCGGTTCTAAATAAATTAGTATATGCTAAGTATTTTATCCAGACTGACCAAGCAGAGAGTCCCAAACAGGAAGTCTATAAGGCATGGAGAAAATTATATAATTAGAATAATAAGAATGAAATATTCCAGTTTCCACTGAACAACAATCTGACTTTGCCTTTTCAAATTCAGGACACAGAAAGTAGTATGGATTTTCTGCAACATTGCCATTGAGCTAATGCCTTGCTGTAAGGAGCGTTTTATGAGGTTGTAAAGTTCTTGCGACTTACTCAGAATTGAAATGTGGTGGGCAGGTAACCCTATTAGCATTTACTTAACAACATCAAGCCTATACTTGATACATCATGCATGAAGCCTCGGAGCAAAGTACAAGCCACTCTCATTGAACAAGTAGATATTATTTTGCCTGGGTGTCTCGAAAGTACAAACTGAGGAGAAAGAAAGAGAGAGAGAGGATCACAACGGTTAGGGCACATAGCAGAATCAAAGTATATATGACATTAAGTGAGTATTGATATCAATCTTTCTATTCCCAAACAGATGTCAGCAGTAAAGTGAAGTGAAGAAAATGAAAATCTATGATGCTAATGAGATGAGGAACCGAATGAGACGGCAGATAGAAAAATATCAATCTTCCAAATGAGGGGTCATATCCAGTCTCTCTAGAAGCGTATTCTTTGATCAGGGTGCGCGTTTAAACAGCTGAGGCTTCTGTCTTTTTCACAAAACTTGTGTCAAAAGAAGCAAAAGAATATGTTTCTTTATACTCTCTATTTACAAGATAAACATACGAAGATAACTGGTGCCGGAAACCGTCAGGACACATTTCAAAATGTCTTTGATCGTCTCACGTTCTCACTTTGAAGAGATCGAGACATGACACTGTGAAATCCGTTTCTTACCTCGCCAGCACATTTCCTGTGACGTCATTGCATTTTATCCATCCGTGTCCATTATAAACATGCCAGCGTAGAGTTCTGGAGGGGCCAAAGCAGTTATCGTGGCTCCTGAGGAGATGGGTGCTGTTCCATCATTGTTTCGGAGGCCTTGAACAGGTTGAAGTTTGCAATATCCACACTGACCATTGGTGAGGTACCATGTCCACATTCACTGTGTGAAGTCCAAACGCACAGGCACACAGGGTGAAAAAAAAATCAGTGTTTACAGGCAATAATTCCATGTTCTCAAAGTCCTTTGAAGGTTGAAAGTAAGAAAAACCAAACAGAACTTTTACGCGATTGGACAATGGCAAGAGTTTCTTGAATAAAATGCTCTGCTGAACTACGGTGAGTGAAACAGCAAACTGAGTGATTCAGAATCAGTGAAATGTGACTAATGGATGACCACAAAAGTCTATTAAACTACAAATAGTCCAATGTTCAATGAAAACCACACAGGAGCATCTGGTCTGCCTTAATCTCAACTCAAACTAAACATGAACAGGCTCTCGAATGACTGTGGGAGACCGGAGGCTATTGTAACACTTATTCAGCATATGCTCAGTAGAGATCACTTTCTGCCTGAGGAAAAGCATGATCGTTTGACTTTGTGAAAAATAACATTGTTTTTTTTCTTCTGTTGTCTAAAATTATACCTTAAATACAAACATAAATAAAAAAAATTTTATTATTTAGAAATATATTTTCATTACTAAAAAAGTATATATTTTATACATTAATATATATATATATATATATATATATATATATATATATATATAATAAAATTTTAATAAAAGCAATTTTCCACTTTATCTTATTTTCATTTTATTTAATTATATATAACCAATATTTTTCAACTTTAGACCTTTTTTTAAGGACGTATTATCTAAAAGTGAAAACAATTCAGTAATAGTACTACGTATTAAATCAATAATGCTATTATTTTGATGTGCGCTCTTGTTGGAGCTACAATGGTCTAATAAACATTTTTTGTAAGTGTTATGATTGCCCTCAGTCACTGTCACATTCGAACCCATAATGCTCTGTCTACTTGTATTAAATTCAATGTAATGATACTATTACTGTTGGCACATATATATGTTTCTTACATTAAAACATGGCATGTAGATTTGTAGTAGACTGAGTTATATAGGAAAATTGCTATTACAATTGTCCCCGGTCGCCCATATGTCTTGCTGTTATAGCCAATTATAGCAACTTTACTGAATGACATCTGGAGTCAGAAAATCTCTTGGTTAACACTCCATAACCTGAGGTGACTGACCACCTCTTTCTGAACTCAACTGAAGAAAATATTGGTTTATTCAGCTCTTCAGTACAACTGAAGGCTCTTAATAGAGATTCAGGCTTTGTTATTGTTAGATCATTGGAAAGCCATTTGAAAATGGGTTAGAAAGATTGTTCTGGTCAGAAACATGTTCTACACAAGCATGCAAACGCTTCTAGCCAAGCTCCATTTCGCACATTGTCATCTGCCAGAAACTCAAGTATGCGCTGAATTTTCAGCGTTCTCAGTTTTTCCATTTAGGTCAATTACTCTCATAGCGTAGCAACAGTTTGAAGAAAATATTGCTGAGCAAGTTAGCACACACTCCTCAATGACGTATAGCTAGTCACCTCAATAATAACACACCCAGCGTAATACCACCCCCCTGGAGGTTTGTTACAACAGTGTGTGCGTTTGCAATGCGTTGCAAACTTATGAAGAAGGTGTTTCCACCGCTCTAACATGCTAACTGAGTGAGGGACGTTTGCTCCACCCCCTTAGGATTCTTCCCTCTTGAAGCTGAAGTGTGTAATTTTTTGGCTTTTTAGCGAAAAGCAGAGACAACTAGTATTCAGTAACAAGTATGAACAAGCGGTTGGCTTAGCAGACACATGTAAACACTGTGGTACTATCAAAACATTGTTTGTTTGTTTAAAAACTCCGACAAGCCAACATACTGTAGCAAAACTGGCACAACCAATGGTGTAAGTTTGGGGGCGTGGATTGCTGTTTTGCCTGACCAGTGGCAGATAAGGGAAATCTTTTCGAAAACAGTCATTATTTTTCAAACCACTGGGCGCAGAAATTACACACTTCAGCTTTGAAACTTAAAACACACATACACACTCACAAGCAAACACACACATACACTGTCTAGTCAACACATATGCTTGATGTTTTTCACTCTGCATTTCAGCACTGAATTCTGCGGAATTGAAAATCAGTCGTAAACTCTAGTGGCCCACACATTACAGTATGCGGTAGACACATACTGATTAGTTTTTGATTAGTCATTTTGAAAAGAAACACAAGCTATATGTACATCTAAAGAAGCTTGATCTTTGGTACATGTGCACGCTGAAAGACCTTGCCCTGTGAGACTTCATTTCGGTTTTAATGAATGCTTTTTTTAAATACTCTTCTTCCATCTGACATGCTCATGTCTGGACAGATCTGTCTTTTTAATCAAATAATGACAGCATTTATGAGCGCTCCCTGGCAACTAAATGAAAATAACAGCGAGAGGCCTTTGAGCTCTGGTGAACATTAATTTGTTTTCATTCTCTCGTTCTCACACTCTCTCCCTAGTCAAAAAAAACCTTGTTTATTGCACATTCCTATTCATTCTTCACTCAGCATGGGAGAATCACCATTATCTACTCCTCAGAGAAGGCGTCCTGTAGCGTCGGTACAGAGCGAGGGCATGAAACCAAAGCAATGTTTAACGTCTCATGCATGTTGCATTGGATTTCAATTTGCCATTGAGCAGAACGGGGACAACAAAACGTGTACGGGCCTTTGATTTGGAACAAAGAAATATGGAAAAAGATGAACGGAATCCCATTTTCCAGGATGCACTACACTCCACAATGACAGTGTACCGTATGCCAGATTCTCGTGTCCAGCGATGTCGTGGGAATGTTTTTCACTTCTCTATATTCGCGACAAACAGTTAGCGCGCAGCAGTATGCACAGTTTTCGGACTCGCAGCTGCAGCAGAATGTGGTTCACCGCCCAGGCACGTCCTCTTTTGAAATTACAAATCATGCCTTGCTTTGCGAGCGGAGCCGTTAGCGTCTAAAAGTGAGGGTGCTGGTGGAACGTTCTGTTGTTGGATAGTTAATGGAGCGTTCTGTGGTGGGGTAGTGGATGGTGGGCCCCTCCATGGGTGCTCTCTGGCTGGGTGGGGAGCAGGGACCCGTGGTGCCTGTGTTGATGGTGGGCACTGCCGGAAGGGCCACAGTCTGGATGGTGCTCCTCTCGCGGGGGGGAAGCTCCTCCAGCCCCTCCAGGTTTTGTGGCGGCCCCTCGTAGCTCATGTTGAGCCGCAGGGGCTGATGGGCCTGGCAGTAGTCCACTATGGGCTGCTCGTACCTGTAGAAGGTCAGAGTGCTCATCTGGTGAGGGACCTGTGGGGGGTAAAGTAGAGAGAGAGAAAGTGTGAGCTGAAGATCCCTAATTAGAATAATTAAGTCATTAACAGTCGTTAAATTGTCATTAAAATGATAATTCATACAAAAATGAACATTTTGTCATTATTCGCTCACCCTCTGTCAGTTTAGACCTGTATGACTTTCTTTCTTCTGTTGGACAAAAAAGGGGGAATTTTGAAGACTGTGCTAGTCGCTCTTTTTCATGTAACTATAATAAATGAAGTTTGAAGGGTTCAAGCTTCACAAAATGATGCAAAGCATGATGAAATACCAAAAAGTGGTCCACCTGAGTTATGCTCAGAGGGAAAATTCATTATTTCAGAGGGAAAATTCATTTAGTTTTTGTACTTCAAAATTTCATGTTTAATCTCCTTGTCATTGTTTGTGAAATTTACTAGCAATTTACTTGTAATTTCTGAGTGAAAATTGTTTCAATGTATATTTCAAGTATTCTGACAATATGTTCAAAAAAAAGGAAAAGAAAGAAAAAGAAAGAAAGAAGATTTAAGTTGTTATACACTGATAATCTCCAATGAGCTATTAGTCAAAAATGACCTTGAAAACTGAATCAGTCAGATTTGTGAATGAACCATTCAAATTGGAACTGAATTAAAGATTCATTAAAACAATATCTGATTCAAAAGAATGAATTGTTCATGAATCAGTCATTACTATTTTTCTAATGAAGAATTTTCAGTAAATGAATCATTCAGACTGGAACTGAATTAACAATTCACTAAAAAAGATCCAATTGAAAACAATGATTTGATCACAAACTGGACATTGCTACTTTTCTCATGAATAGTTTTCACTGGATTAATCATTCGCACTGGAACTGAATTAAGGATTTATTGAAAAGATCTGATTCAAGAGTGATTTTTTTTTTTTCATGAATCAGACCTTGCTACTTCTCTCATGAAGAATTTTCAGTAAATGAATCATTCAGATTGGAACTTAATTAACAATTAATTGAAAAGATCCTATTCAAAACAATGATTTGCTTACAAACTGGACACTGATACTTTTCTCATGAATAGTTTTCACTGGATTAATCATTCAGACTGGAACTGAATTAACGTTTCATTAAAAAGATCCAGTTTGTTCACAAATTGCACATTGCTACATCTCTTACGAAGAATTTTCACTGAATGAATCATTCAGACTGGAAAATGACAAAGTTTCGCTTAAAAAGATCAGATTCAAAATAATGATTTGTTCACGGTTCGATGAATAACAGTGAATTTTCAGTGAATAATGACTTACATTTTGGTCTTTATTTCATCACACAAAGCTATTGTGTGACTCTGAATACTGCATGTGAGTCACATTTTATGATGCTTTTTTGTCATTTTGGAGCTTGACAGCCCATGTCCTCATTCTGTTTCCTTTATGGGAAAAAAGCAATCAGGATATTCATCCAAAATTCACCTACAATACTGTGTTCCAAGGACGAATAAAGTCATATAGGTTTGGACCGACATGAAGCAGAGTAAATAATGACATTTTTCATTTTTGGGTGAACTATCCCTTTAATTAGAGTAATTAAACCACCCCCTCACCACAAGAGTCATTAAACAGTCATAAAATATCTCTGATAATGATTCTACCACCAAGAGACATGCACACACACACAGTTCATTCCAACATCCCTCATTCCCACATCGTTCTCAGCCCACTCGCGACTTCCTCTTTAAGCTCTGCTTCCGTCTGCATTTAGAAGCTGCCTCGTGGCGCCGCGTTTTCAAAGAGGCACCGCACTGGTAGGGGTAATAGCTTTTTACACCGAGTGCAAACCCAGCATCTGTCTTGCTTCCCAGTGTGTGTGCCGGGCTCGCTGGTGACTCACTCTGTGTATACACAAGAGACGAACACACACACACACACACACACACACACGCACACACACACACAGACATGAACCCCCGCACAGACTGCTGCAGCTATTCCTATGATAAGTGACACAAGCAAATATGCCTTTCCTTTTCATGCCGTGACTCTGGAGAAACATGCCACATGTGGCTGCCTCATATGTACTGCAAAAATATTTTTTATTTTTCCAGAAAATGTGCAAAAAATACTGGTCATGTAAACATCATTACAATAAGTTAAATTACTTTATTTAAAAAGATGTTTTCAGAGAACATATCATGAATTATTGCAAGTAGTTTTTCTCAAGTCCAACAAAATTCAATTGCAGTTCATGCTTCAGGAAGAGTCAAGTGTTTGAATCAGTGATTGAATCTTTCTTATGAGCTTCTCAGTGAACCAATTGTTTTAAACTTTAGTTAATGCATTTACTAACAAAATATTAATGTATTATACTATTAATTAAATCAATATATTTTTAAATTACTTGTTAATATTAGTTAATAAAAATGTTCATTTTAGTTCACAGTGCATTAACTGTTAACAGATACAAATTTTGATCTTAAATACGTATGTAAATGTAGTAAATATTGAGATTAACATTAACTAAGACTAATAAATGCTGTAGAAGTGTTGTTCATTCTTAGTTCATGTTAATTAATCTACTTAAATATTGAATCAAAATATGAAGGTAAATATTTGTTATTTAGTTAAAAAAAAAAATATATATATATATAGAGAGAGAGAGAGAGAGAGAGAGAGAGAGAGAGAGAGAGAGATTTTAAACATTTTTTTATGAATTTTAAAATAATTTTATATGAATTCTTTTGTAAATATAAATTCATTCACAAACAGAATAATTGGTTAAGGACTCAAACTGATTCGTTTATAGTGAGTTCAACTCACTAACAACTTAATTTGGTTCTGATCCTCACAAAAGTGAATCATATGACTTCAGAGACTTGAAATATAGCATATTATTATTTTTTGAAGATTATCAGCCACAATCACTAGACATTGCCTTTATATGGAAAAGAATGGAAATATATAATATTTTGTTCCAGAGAAAGAAGGCTAAATAAAGAAGACTCGGATTTGGAATTTTTAGTTGAACTGTCTCAATCAATCAATCAATCAATCAATCAATCAATCAATCAATCAACTTTAATAATTATAAAACTTAAAATATATTCTATGAAAGCAAGTCTTACTATCCAACACAACTTTGCTTCCCAAGCAAATTTCATTTTTCCAGGATTTTATACTGTACATTATTTCCAGAAAACAAGCCACAAATATATTCTAAAAAATCCTGGGTTATTTTTTTAACCCAAATGCTGGGTTGAGCCTTTTGGGTAATTTTTTTTTGGGTTATTTTTTCAGTGTTTGGGTAGTTTTTTAGTTTTACCCAGCTCCTGGGTCAGACATAACCCAATGTTTGGGTAGGTTTTATTTTACTCAGATCCTGGGTCAGATGTAACCCAGCGGTTGAGTTATTTATCGCGGGTATTCTGTGTCCTCTTCTGGAGAAAGCAGTTCTAGCGCCATTGAATTGATGCATTTCTTCGGTAAATACAGGTTTGTGTACATTTTATTTTATATATAAAATCGTTACTGTGCTGTATATCGTTCAGTTTCATGCAGAGCAACATACAGGCCACCTCGTAAAATATGTACAAATTGCCGTGAGATCGGGCTGGTCTTATTGCGTGATGGAAAAGTCTGATACTCTGCATAAAATAAACGATTTTATTCATAAAGATACAAAATACAAATACTTTGGATGTTAAAATATTTCCTCAGAGCTGTTTACTGTTTGTTTTTGAGCAGGTTATGAAGGTAGTCGCAGTATATTTCGGGCCGTGAGCAGTTCCCTGCCGAACACAACTCCAGCTCAGGCACGAGAGCCAGCGCCGTTACGGTGGAAACGGAATAACAGAGACTGGACGATTACACGTGAATTACTTCTGTTTAATGTTTAATGTTTAATGATTAATGTTTACTTTAATGTTCGTTAAACGAGTTTAAATAGGCAATATGTATGCATAAAAATGATAAACAATGCTGTAAATTATAAATAAAGGAAAATAAAGGAAGTTATCATGCAAACCAGTGGTTGTGTGGAGTATTTTACAAAAGTTTAGATAAGTTAATCTGTAAATATTATTTCATGTATAAAGTAAAAAATAAGCTATATTATAATAAAAATGAATCAACCCATTAGCTGGGTTAAATCAACCCATTATGATGGGTTAAATAAATAACCCAATTTGCTGGGTAAAATTAACCCAAAATGTGTTCTGTCCTATATTTACCCAGCCCTTGGGTTAAAACAACACAAATTGGGCTGTTTTTAAACCAGTGTTTTTTTTTTTTAGAGTGTACTGATTAAAAAGACTTTTTTTTTTTTTTTTTTTTTTTTTGCAGTGTTCTCATCCCTCATACCAACACACACACGATAACACATTGACAAATCATGCTGAAACGAGTCACCATATATTTCCACTGAAGAACTTGAGTTCATTGCTTTTAAAAGAGCGAATTAGTGAATGCTTAGAGATAGTGAAGAGCGACCCGAGCGCGATTACCGTCACAGAGCCCTAAGTGAACATTAGTGACAGAGAGCTCTGCCGGTGTGACAGACGAAGAGGTTTTACAAAGAGACTCCTGACAGGAAGCAAAATAAATAAACAACGTCAAATGCAGGGCCGACTCTCAAGTGATAATGAGATGCGTTGTGTCAGCGGCTCGGGTTTAAAGCTCTTTGTATGCCACAATTAATCCACTTCCCCATATTCCCCTGAGCAGAGCGAAAGGCTTTTTGCATGGGCACCAGCAGAATGCACAGCTACTTAAAAAACTGCTTTACTTAGAGTCTCATGGGATTTGTTAGGAGGAAATGGATAGTCATATATAGGGTCACTACAAGGGATGCTAAAAGTACTAAAGCCGCTACTAAAATCTGAAAAGCGATTTTATACACTGACCTGCCTGTTTGTGTGAAAAACACTTGCTCATCGAGATATGGCAATGCGGCAAAGCGTGTTAATAATAAAAATGGATATGTTTAAAAAATTGATCTGTGCTTTACATCTTAATGCAGTTTAACAGCTTTTTTTAATATTAATCAAAAACAATATTGACAAGAAAAAAGATAAATGCTCACTAATGTTGGCTGGATAGCTTTAAGTCTCTGCAATCAAATATGAACACGAAATCAGGCCTAAAGAAAGCAAAATAATTAATTTACACATTTTAATTACAGCCCTGCTTCTCATTTAAACATCAACAGCATCCAATATTAATACATTGTATCTAATAATCATGCAGTGAAGACTGTGACAATAATTTAAGTAGTTTATTTTGCATTTGATTACATGATTCTGTTTTTACATAAAACTTTAAGCACTGTTGACTTCATTTCTGTGGCTTATAATTAATTCTGTTACTTAAATAATTACTTGAATTACGTGATGCAATGTTTGTTTAGTTCAGAAAAGCTGAAACAGATAACAGTTTTGTTAATAAGCTAAAGATTTTTGTGATTGGTTATTGGCTGATGATGATAATCATAAAATCTGCTAATTAATTGGAATGTCTGATACAGTATATCAACATCAATCACAAAGAAGCAGCAATCATACAAAAACACAGGAAGAGGCTGTGAGCTGAGCTATTAAGTGATGCTAGAAGATCTTCTTGTATTTTATGAGTCATCAGTGTGTTTAGGACACAGGTGGGTCCAACCTTCAGTCTATGAGGACCCTCATAAACATCAAAAGGTGCCTGCGTAGAAAGAGAGGAGCGCTTGCCAAAATCCAAACCATTGCCCCAGGTGGCTTGGAAAAATAGAAAATAAATGAGAAAGAGGGAGAATCATTGTTGTCAAAATGAAAGAACCTTCACAATGATTTTTTTTTTTCTTCTACAATCTGTCACGGATATTCGGAACCACAATATTCAATATATTTAATTAGATACTTTTGTAGCTGTTGTTAAATTACTTTAAAATGCTAAAATGTTAAGTTAACCATACATTGTTGCCAAATAGATTTATAATGTTTAATGCAAAAAGTTAAATACAGTAAAAATCCAGTTAAAAATTATCTTGACGTATTTTTACAATAAATTAACACAGTGAAGAATTGTGAATGAATTTATATAAAAAACAAATATTCACATAAAATTCTTTTAAAATTCATACAAATTGTTTACAATTCATATTAATGCCACTTAAAATTATATACATATATATATATACATATATATACATATATATATATATATATACATATATATATATACATATATATACATATATATATATACATATATATATACATATATATATATATATACATATATATACACATATATATACATATATATACATATATATACATATATATATATATATATATATATATATATATATATATATATATATATATATATACGTATATTTATGAGGTGCCAAACAGGAAATAATTATATAAAAATCTGAATATATAAATGTAAATCTGAATATATAGTTATAAGTCTGAATATATAAATGTAAATCTGAATATATAGTTATAAGTCTGAATATATAGAAGTAAATCTGAAAATATAGTTATAAATCTGAATATATAGAAGTAAATCTGAATATATAGAAGTAAATCTGAAAATATAGTTATAAATCTGAATATATAGAAGTAAATCTGAATATATAGTTATAAGTCTGAATATATAAATGTAAATCTGAATATATAGTTATAAGTCTGAATATATAAATGTAAATCTGAATATATAGTTATAAATCTGAATATATAGAAGTAAATCTGAAAATATAGTTATAAATCTGAATATATAGAAGTAAATCTGAATATATAGTTATAAGTCTGAATATATAAATGTAAATCTGAATATATAGTTATAAGTCTGAATATATAAATGTAAATCTGAATATATAGTTATAAGTCTGAATATATAGAGGTAATTCTGAATGTGTAGAAGTAAATCTGAATTTATAGTTATAAATCTGAATATATAGAAGTAAATCTTAATATATAGTTATAAGTCTGAATATATAAATGTAAATCTGAATATATAGTTATAAGTCTGAATATATAAATGTAAATCTGAATATATAGTTATAAATCTAAATATATAGAAGTAAATCTGAATATATAGTTATAAATCTGAATGTATAAATGTAAATCTGAATATGTGATGCAATATAGGAAAACCCAACACATGGTGAAATTTGACCTTTTTAGGTTTTGATACCATGGAAGCTGGGTTCAAGCCCTTTCCAAAACTGTTTTTATTTTGTCCATAGCTTGAACGTAACAAAAGTTATGGCTATCTGAAGTTGGCGTATAGCTATTATTTTCAGGAATGGAATTTTGAGAAAAACGGGTTTAAAGGGAGACGGGTTTCACTTTCACTTCATGGGTTTAACGAGAGCTGTCTGTCAGGAGCGCTATTCTGCATCATTACACAAACAGACTAACGTTACCCTGAAGAGGACAGTTTTCCGTTGTTTATCATGATGGGCATAGACTCTGAACTTTTGATCACCCCTTGTATGTTTAGATAGCACCAATAGTGTAGCTACCTTGTAGTTTACATTTAGAACTGTTCGCGCACCTGTGCATATAGGCTAACAGACTGTCATCGGACTCTTCCTCTTTAGTAACTTCATCTTCCGATTCTTCATCTCTGGATGTGAAATAGTCCATTATAACATCGTGTAGGGCACTACCATCACCAAGATTGAGCAGACTGAGATGTGCAAGATCGTTTAAGTGAGCAGCTAATGTTACTTCAGACTGTTCTCTCGTGTTCCACCATATCATAATATACTTAATACTTAATAAATTATTATTTAGTTAATAAATAAATAAATAAATACATACATACATACATACATATATACATACATAAACAAACAAACAAACTAACTTTGCATGCCATAGTTTACACAGGATTGGCGGGAAATGTGCATTGATCCAACTTTATTATATATGTTACGTGGTTTATTTTGATAGGTTAACAGTTTTTGTGGTGTTAAGAGAAAGCACCTCCTCAGCGCCTCCTTAACATAAGAACACAGTCTTTTCTGCTTGCTGCAATATATCGCTATTTTTCTGTACTAAACAAGTGCATTTTGCCAAGATATTTTCAGAGACGATAGACAAGATGTTATAGAATAATATTTTAATAAAAACCTAATTTTGACAAAAAAAAAATTGACATTCGACTTATTTTTCGAATTTCCTGAAAATGTCCCACCGCGACATCCGACGGGTTTTCCCAGATCGCATCACATATATTTACATTATATTAACATTTAGTCATTTAGCAGACGCTTTTATCCAAAGCGACTTACAAATGAGGACAACAGAAGCAATCAAAACCAACAAAAGAGCAACAACATGCAAGCACTATGACAAGTCTCGGTTAGCCTAACGCAGTACACGTAGCAAGTAGATAGAATATAGAATAAAGAAACCTAGTGTTTTTTTTTTTTTTTTTTTTTTTTTTAAAGAAACAAGTAGATAGAACAGAAAAAAGAAAACTAGTGTTAGTGTTAGATTTGTAACTATACATTCAGATTTACCGCCATATATTCACAATTTACATTTATATATTCAGACTTATAACTATATATTCAGATGTACTTCTATATATTCAGATTCACTTCTATATATTCAGATTTACATCTATATATTCAGACTTATAACTATATATTCAGATTTATAAGAATATATTCAGATTTACATTTATATATTCAGACTTATAACTATATATTCAGATTTACATTTATATATTCAGATTTATAACTATATATTCAGATGTACTTCTATATATTCAGATTTACATTTATATATTCAGACTTATAACTATATATTCAGATTTACTTCTATATATTCAGATTTACATTTATATATTCAGACTTATAACTATATATTCAGATTTACATTTATATATTCAGATTTATAACTATATATTCAGATGTACTTCTATATATTCAGATTTACATTTATATATTCAGACTTATAACTATATATTCAGATTTATAACTATATATTCAGATTTACATTTATATATTCAGACTTATAACTATATATTCAGATTTACATTTATATATTCAGACTTATAACTATATATTCAGATTTACATTTATATATTCAGAATTATAACTATATATTCAGATTTACATTTATATATTCAGACTTATAACTATATACTCAGATTTATACGAATATATTCAGATTTACATTTATATATTCAGACTTATAACTATATATTCAGATTTACATTTATATATTCAGACTTATAACTATATATTCAGATTTACTTCTATATATTCAGATTTATAAGTATATATTCAGATTTACTTCTATATATTCAGATTTACTTCTATATATTCAGACTTATAACTATATATTCAGATTTACATTTATATATTCAGATTTACATTTATATATTCAGACTTATAACTATATATTTAGATTTACATTTATATATTCAGATTTATAACTATATATTCAGATTTTTATATAATTATTTCCTGTTTGGCACCTCATTATATATATATATATATATATATATATATATATGTGTACATATATATATATATATATATATATATATATATATATATATACACACACATATATATATATACACACACATATATATATATATATATATATATATATATATATATATATATTTAATACATATATATATATATATATATATATACATATATATATATATACATATATATACACACATATGTATGTATATATATATATATATATATATATATATATATATATATATGTATATATATACATATATATACACACATATGTATATATATATATATATATATATATATATATATATATATATATATATATATATATATATATGTATATACATACATACATATATATATATATATATACATATATATATATAGTCACCGGCCACTTTATTAGGTACACGTTCAATTGCTTGGTAACACAAATTGCTAATCAGCCAATCACATGGCAGCAACTCAATGCATTTAGGCATCTAGATGTGGTGAAGACGACTTGCTGAAGTTCAAACAGAGCATCAGAATGGAGAAGAAAGGGGATTTAAGTGACTTTGAACGTGGAATGGCTGTTGGTGCCAGACGGGCTGGTCTGAGTATTTCAAAAACTGAAGATCTACTGGGATTTTCACGCATAAGGATAAGGATAAAACTTTATTTTGTCCCTGAAAGGAAATTTTCTCGGGCAAAGTGCTACAATGTTGCTCTAAACAATAATACATACAATAATAATAGACAAAACAGATTAAATAAAACAATTAAGAACATACATTAAAATACAACAGTGTGTAATATAAATAAATGCAAAACACAATAAAGTGCTAATATGCTATTGGTGCGTTGTTCTTATTAGAATTCAACAGTTTTTTCGAGGCAGGAACAAATGAAAGCTTCAGTCTATTAGTTTTACACACGGGCATTCTCAGTCTCTTTCCTGATGGCAGCGGCTGGTATTTGCTAAAAAGAGGATGATCAGGATCAGTGCTAATACTTATTGCCCTTCTCATCACTGTCTGTTCATATAAAGTCTGTATGGGCTCATATTGTTTTATTCCTATGATTTTCATGGCTGTTTTGTGGATATGAGCCAATTTGGTTTTCAATTGAACAGACAAGTTTCCAAACCAGACTTCCATAGCGAATGAGACTTTCAAACATGGCTCGGTAAAAAACAAGCAAGATATTGCTACCTACCCCATACAGTCTCAGCCTTCTTAAAAAATAGAGCCTCTGTTGTAGTCGTGTGCACAGACTATCAATGCGTGTCTTCCAACAAAGAACACTGTCAATATACAGTAAAACCCCAGGTCTCTGTAAGATGTCACTTGCTGTATCACTGTGTCTTTAATGATCACAGGCTTATGTTCAGATGCACTTCTTGGGTCAAGGACCATTTCTTGTGTCTTTTTTACATTTAAAACAAGGCAGTTCTTGTCACACCACTGAATGAAAGTATCTATTTCACTGTGGTAAGATGATAAGTCCATGTCTTTATGTAAGAGACTTAAAATGACAGTGTCATCAGCGTATTTCATGATATAATTATTAGTATATGTGCTCCTGCAATCATTCGTATACAAAGCAAAACGCACAGGCGATGAAACACAACCTTGTGGCACTCCTGTGTTACTATATCTGACCTCAGAAAGTGTACCATTGAACCTGACCTGCTGAGTTATATTACTTAAAAAAGAATGAAACCATTTGATTAAAAGAGTACTAACACCCATGCTGTGCAACTTCTCTAAAAGCAAATGTGTCTGCACTGTATTAAATGCTGAACTAAAATCAACAAATAAAATATGAGCATAGGCTTTAATACTCTCAAGATGCTTAGACACAAGATGAACAATGCTAAGAGCAGCATCCTCAGTACTCCTGTTCTGCTTATAGGCAAACTGACGGGTGTCTAGTAGTGGCTCTACTTCTTTTTCCAGCAATGAAATTACAAATTTCTCAAAGCACTTCATGACATTTGAAGTCAAAGCCACAGGACGAAGATCATTATTTTCTCTAGCACCAGGTTTTTTAGGGATTGGTGTTGATGTAGGACTTTTTCCACAGAGCTGGCACAGTGTGGGTATCAAGGGATCGCTGAAATAGGGGACACCATGCTATAGCAAGCTCTTCAGCACTGTTTTTTAACAAAAAAGCAGGTAACCCATCTGGCCCAGTAGCCTTGTTGGTGTGCAAGCACCTGAAAAGGTGCTGCACATCACGTGGGTCTACTTCCACCCTAGCGATGTCTTTGGTGTCAGACAGTGATTGCAATATACTATGACATTCCTCTAAATCATTTTGTGCCTCAAATCTCAAATAGAAATCATCTCTAGGGTTTACAGAGAATGGTCCGAAAAAGAGAAAATATCCAGTGAGCGGCAGTTGTGTGGACGAAAACGCCTTGTTGGTGTCAGAGGTCAGAGGAGAATGGGCAGACTGGTTAGAGATGATAGAAAGGCAACAGTAACTCAAATAACCACTCGTTACAACCAAGGTATGCAGAATACCATCTCTGAACGCACAACACGTCGAACCCTGAAGCAGATGGGCTACAGCAGCAGAAGACCACACCGGGTGCCGCTCCTGTCAGCTAAGAACAGGATACACAGGCTACAATTCGCACAGGCTCACCAAAATTGGACAATAGAAGATTGGAAAAACGTTGCCTGGTCTGATGAGTCTCGATTTCTGCTGCGACATTCAGATGGTAGGGTCAGAATTTGGGGTAAAGAACAAGAAAGCTTGGATCCATCCTGCCTTGTCTCAACGGTTCAGGCTGGTGGTGGTGGTGTAATGGTGTGGGGGATATTTTCTTGGCACACTTTGGGCCCCTTAGTACCAATTGAGCATCGTTTAAATGCCACAGCCTACCTGAGTATTGTTGCTGACCATGTCCATCCCTTTATGACTACAGTGTACCCATCTTCTGATGGCTACTTCCAGCAGGATAATGCAGCATGTCACAAAGCTCAAATCATCTCAGACTGGTTTCTTGAACATGACAATGAGTTCACTTTACTCAAATGGCCTCCACAGTCACCAGATCTCCATCCAATAGAGCACCTTTGGGATGTGATGGGACGGGAGATTCGTATCATGGATGTGCAGCCGACAAATCTGCAGCAACTGTGTGATGCTATCATGTCAATATGGACCAAAATCTCTGAGGAATGTTTCCAACACCTTGTTGAATCTATGCCACGAAGGATTAAGGCAGTTCTGAAGGCAAAAGCGGGTCCAACCCGGTACTAGCAAGGTGTACCTAATAAAGTGGCCAGTGAGTGAGTGTGTGTGTGTGTGTGTGTATATATATATATACACCAAATAAAAAACAATATTTACCTTCATATATTTGTATATACATTTTATACACTATCGTTGAAAGGTTTGAGATTGGTAAGACCAAGTCTACATATATTTGATTTAAATAAATAAATAAAGTAGTATTGTGAAATATAATACATTTATTTATACTGTTTCTTTTTCTAAAATGTAATTTGTTCCTGTGATGCAAAGCAGAATTTTCAGCATCATTACTCCAGTCTTCAGTGTCACATGATCCTTCAGAAATCATTCTAATATGATGATTTGCTGCTCAAGAAACATTTATTATTATCAATGTTGAAAACAGTCATGCTGCTTGATATTTTGTGGAAACAGTGATACTTTTTTTTCAATATTCTTTGATTTTTTTTTTTGTGAAAGAGTAGCTTTTAAAATAGTTATTTATTTATTTATTTATTCATTTATTAATCAATTTATTTATCTATGTATTTATTTTTTATAATGTAAACACCTTTACTGTCATTTTTTAACAATTTGATGCATCCTTGCTGGAAAAAAAAGGTATTATTAAAAACAACAAAAAAAATTGTGTGTATGTATATATATATATATATATATATATATATATATATATATATATATATATATATATATATACTAGGGCTGTCAGTCGATTAAAAATTTTAATCTAATTAATTACATGATGTTTCGATTAATTAATCTAATTAGTCGCAATTAATCGCAAAATAAATTTAACTGTGAAAATACCCACAAAAGATTATTTAAAGATATTTTTGTGTTAAATGAGAAAGTATCAAGTAGACATTACAAACTGTAGCTTTAGAAATATTTTATTTGATTCAACAAAAAATTTATTACACAAACATTTAGGCTACAACGGCCTAACAACTATGGAACATAAAAGAAGATAATTTGAGAAACATCTCAGTATTGTATATAGAAATATAGTATTTATTTCATAATGATATTTCCCCCCATTTTAAATTCTTATTTTCCAATGAAAGGTTAGGTTTTTGTGAATTTTTTTTTAATAAAAGATCAAAAGGATCCAGCCTTCTTTGATCATTTTTACCAAGGGTGCCGATATTTTTGGCCATGACTGTATATATATATATATTTATGACCCCAAACTTTTGAACAGTAAAAGTTATAAATGTATTAAAATTCCCGCAATCCCTACTATTTGTTGCCCTACATTTTGAAAGGATTTAAGTAAAATGCCTCAAACACAATGTTTGGCTGTTGTCTAAGCAAGTTTTTCAATCTGATTTGGTTTACGTGGAATAGCATACGCGAATGAATTAAGATTCGTTAAGAAAGTAATTGGTCAATTTTGATTTGCTGTTGACTGTACGTATTTACTCTGATGAAGTGGCAAGGTCAAATCGTGCTGAGCTACAGTGTGTGTCAGAGGTCAACTGAGGAGAAGGGTCTGGCTGCAGACTTCACTTGCATTTTCAGACTTGCATTGTATTTATTAATTATTTTTTTAATTGAATCTCTCAACATTTTACACAATTAGCCAGGTGGTGAAGATAAGAAAAAAGAAACTAAATTACAATGTCACTTGCAATCGACGCTTGCACTTTTTGCTACCTGTGACATTACTTGCAGTCCACACAAACCGTGCGTGTTGCCAATGGAGATGAGATGCTGTGGTGGTTAAACAATTAAAACTAATTTAATATCATAACTAGGGATGTAACGATCAGGGGCGCAACTGCACATTTGCTGAGGGGTATGCAAGATCTTGGGTAGCGCGCGTGGATTTTGGCGTACACACAATGTAAGATTAAATTTGTGCATACACACTTTATGAATGAGGCCCAGGATATTGTGAATTACATTACAGATTGGGACAAAGGTATTGGTTTGTCTTGTGGAAAGTGCAGGGAAAGATGGAGAGCCTCATCTTCAGGATGACATCAGAAGAGAGGAGTTAGATGGAGAATGCAGAGATGCAACAGAGGAGGAAGCAGAGGAAAGACCTAACCCAGAGGACCCATCAGACTGGCCTGCACCCCATCAAATTACTGACACTTTTAGGCAAAACATGACTGAGACAGGGCCTTTGAAATGTCCTGATGGGCCATATCCTAGATCCGAGGCGAGTAACAGGTGGATTTCAAAAGCCTACTGTTATCGCTTATTATCAAATGGGGAGCAAATTGAGCGAGACTGGTTTTTTATATTCCAAGAAAGCTTCATGAAATAAGTAACCATCATACAGATGCTTACCTTTCATGGAAAGAACTGGCAACTCACTTGCAGTTATGGAAGACAACTGAAGTGAATTGCAAGAGAGAAGCATCTTCCAAACAGGAGCAGGCCTCTGTTATAATAAGATATGTCCACGCAGATGAAAGGAAAAAACAAGTGTACATGAATCATTTGTTGGCTTCACTGCTGTGAAGGACACGACTGGTCAAGGCCTAGCAGAGAAACTGATTGAAGTGATTGAGAAGAATTTAGGATTGGAGGAGGATTCAGAAAGGCATCCAAGCTTTAATCCTGGAGAAAAACCTATAGGCAATATTCATTCCTTGCTGCAGCCACAGCCTCAATCTCCTTTTATGTGATGCAGCATCTTCAAAAAGAAAATGTTTAACTTTCTTTGGCACTCTTCAGAGATTGTATACGAACTTCTCCTCGTCTGTCAAGAGATGGGACATTCTGAAAGAATTTGTGGAAATTACACTGAAGCCACTGAGTGACACCAGGTGGGAGGCAAAAGTAGATTCTGTTAAAGTCTTGTGCTTTCAGCTTGGAGGAGCTCATTTTAGGTGTAGCTGTTTAATGTAATTGTTGACACAGCTATCCAGGAACTTAGTGACAGGTTTAAAAAATATTGGCCATGTCTCTGACAGATTTAGTTTTTTAATCAGGATGGAAACCATGAAAAAAGAAGAACTGGAGGAATCTGCACTGAGGTACGCACTTACAACAAGTGACATCTCAAGAGACATCATTCAGGAAATCTACCCTGCAAGCCGAATTCTCAAAGGGCACAAAAAAGCCATTGACAAGCTAAGCTTCATTCTGCAGGAAAATCTAGACAAGGTATTCAGAATGCAGTCAATCACTCTGGTCAGTACATTCTTCCAGCGGGACTTCTCTGTTGCGATTACCTTTTGCAATTCACTGTCAGTTGTCTTCCCTAACTGCAAGCGAGTTGCCAATTCTTTCCATGAAAGGTAAGCATCTATATGATGGTTACTTGTTTCATGAAGTTGAAGTGTTTTTGAAAGACATTGCCAGTTGTTGTATCCCAGCACAAGCCATTTGTCACAAGTTTTGGCTCCACCAAATAATTTGCATGTAAAGCAATACACTTTACTTACTTTCTTGGAATATAACAACCAGTCTCGTTCAATTCTCTCCCAATTTGATAATAAGCGGTAACAATAGGCTTTTGAAAATCACCTGTTACTCGCCTCGGATCTAGGATATGGCCCATCAGGACATTTCAAAGGGCCTGTCTCAGTCATGTTTTGTCTAAAAGTGTCAATAATTTGATGGGGTGCAGGCCAGTCTGATGGGTCCTCTGGGTAACGTCTTTCCTTAAAATGATTGTATTTACTAAACAGTGATTTAATTTCATTAGCACTGTAACAGAAACAGAAAAAAGTTCATGCATGAATAAATTCAAACTGCATAATTTTTTAGAAACTTTGTGGTTTTTCTAGCTGAAAAGGCATTGAGAATGTTGTGCTTAACTAGAGACTTTGCGCATTGCGTTCATATTCTGCTGTTCTGTTGTCACGGATTTGCAGGTCTTGTCTTTTTCTCTTACAGATGACTTGCAGGACCCTGTATGTTATGATATTAAATTAGTTTTGATCGTTTAACCACCACAGCGTCTCGTCTCCATTGGCAACACGCACGGTTTGTGTGGATTGCAAGTGACGTCACAGGCAGCAAAAAGTGCAAGCGGCGATTGCAAGTGACATTGAAATTTAGTTTCTTTTTTCGTCTTCACCACCTGGATAATTGTGTAAAATGTTGATAGATTCAATAATAATAAAAAAAGATTAATAAATACAATAAAATAAAAAATTAAAAACACTGCAAGTGACGTCACTTGCGGAAGTGCAGGTGTCTGAGAGTGCAAGTCTGAGAATGCAAGTGCAAGTCTGCAGCCAGACCCTATTGCAACTTAGAAGACAAATTTTTAGTCCAGGATGTTTATGCTACAGTGAATGCTGTGGACTATGCAAATGAAGAAAAATATAAACGATAAACAGGGTGAATCCTGTACATTGAGGCAAACATTATGCTCATGGTGAGTCAAACCTTTCTAATGAGCACCTTCACTCTCTCTTGCTCAAATGAACTCCATTAAGCTACGTTTACTTATTGTAGACACTCAGTGGGTAAGCGCACACACACACACACACACACACACACACACTTCCCTCTCATAGTTATTCCTTCCTTCAGCTACTCCCAACTGATCTTCAGTGAAGTTGCATTGATTAATTATAATATATTAGCTACTAACTTTTTCAGTGAATTCTGAAGAGAGCAGGGACATAAATCTAACCTTAATGTGTGTGTGTGTGAGAGAGAGAGAAAGGTTGTGTGACAAGTCATAACTGCACCTTTCAGCATGGCAAAGTGACAGACGTGGACCTTAGTCAGGGTAGACACTATATTTAATTTAACACGAATGAAAAACGGCTGTGAAGGACAGACTTATGGTCCGTTTAATGGGTTTCACTGTCTTAAAGGAACACCTCAACCACGTGCCATGAACAGACTTGTGGGTTAATGGCATGATGCTAATTTTGTGTTAATTTATTAAAAATGGATACATTCATAAGTACATTGAGTTGAATACACCTCTTCTGTGAAGAGCGTATTTTAATTACTGCATTAAACACAGCTATCCTGATATCACACTGAAGAAAAAAAGTCAAATTAAAATAATTATTTCTTCTTGTTAAGCATTTTGGCATCATCATCATTCTTTTTTTAATATTATATATTTATATATTCTATTCTATATATATATATATATATATATATATATATATATAGAAGAAAACCATCCACTGCTAATAAATATATAAATAAACAACATAGAAAAGGCCCCTGCAGACCCTAATGACTGTATGTCAAGGTCAATAAGGCTCCTAAATATCATATAATTTAACTTTTTTTATTACAAGGCAAGGTTAATTCAGGGTGTAAAATTTCATGTTACTCCACAAAAAATGTAATGATATTTTTAAATGAATAATTCATTATATATATGCATAAATAAATAAATATATAAACAGGTTTTAATAGGATTTAATGTTTTTGAAAGAGTATTTTTGAAATACTATTACAATTTAAATGAACTGTTTTCTATTTGAATACATTTTAAAATCCTTTTATAAATCCTTCAGAAATCATGTTGATTTGGTGCTCAAGAAATATTTATTATTCATTTTGAAAACAGTTTCTTAATAATACACCTAAATGCTTTTGATGAAACGGTGGTACTTTTTCAGGATTCTTTGATTAACAAAAAGTTTCTTTCATTTCTTTCTTTCTTTCTGAATTCTTTCATAACATTTTAAATGTCTTTACTGTCACATTTAACCAATTTATTGTCTTTGCTATATTCAAAAAATATATGACCCCAAACTTTTAACTTTTATACACTCACATTTAATTAAATTTTTTAATTCAAACTTGAAAAATCTTCTTTTTTTTTTTTTTTTTAAAAATCAATTCCTTGTTTTTATCTTGGACATTCTTATTTGTCATTTATTCTTATAATTCACCATTTTCTTTTGGTATTTTTTATGTTTATTCACAGTACACTAGTCAAACTTTTTATTATCGTACTGTATGACACATCATCAGTCGTCTGTTACAGCTTGAAAACAATCCCACAATGCCTTTGGATGAGGTTTAAATACCTTCTATTCAGCATCTGTCACGAATCTCCTGTTCTCTGGTGCTTTTACTTGGAGTGGTACATATTGTGATGTTTCTTAACTCCCTGTCTCCTGCACCATTACCCAGATGACAACACCGCGGCCAACTACAGTCAAACGCGGGGCTGTTTGTCCATTACGGGTGACTGTGACAGCAGGGACTCATCAGTATGTGAGGGACATGGTGTCTTCGCCACTCCTGTTTATTCAGAGCTTAACAGGGATTTCTTGTGCCCTGGCCACTAGTTATGCAAATAAGCACACTCATGTAGCATATTAAAGCCATACAGTCAAGCTAACACTTTGATTTGTTGCATGCTGCTGGCCTTAAAAGCATGCCAACTAGCTGACAGCGAAGGATAATAGATTGCCCGCCGAGCTCCGTAAGGAATCTATAGGATTCATTTTTCCCAACGTTCAGGCCAAAACCTTTCTATTACCAGAAACATTACTGCAGTGCATTTGCAGTGCATTCATGCAAGAGGAAAAGCAATGCAACAATGTATTTACCATGTCTAAAATGCTAAACAAGGCAAAAGACATTCACCATCTGCATGCATGCGTCATCCGCTATAGCTAAGCGTGTGCTGTATGGAATCCGCTAGATCTTTAGTTAATAAGGTGACAAGTACCATAAGCAATATTAAATCACTCAGGTTTCCAAGCACAGCCTGCATGTAATGAGAAAATTCACCACTACATGAGAGAGGATATTCAGACACATTGTGCAGGTGTTAATGTGTTGCAGTTGGTACAAATTGTAATTTTCTGTCATTATTTATTCTTCTGTATGTTGCATAGAAATTTTTTTTTTGAACAACTGGACAAAAAGGACTGGATATATAAATAAAGGAACTAAAAAAAAAAAAAAAACCCTAAATAAGTAAATAAAAGGAGTAAATAAGTAATCAAATGAATAAATAAATAAAATGGCAGTTTTGAGAAATAAAATTGCAATCATGAGAGTTAAAATGGAAAAATGGGAAAAAATGGAATTTCTTAAAGTTTCTCACACAAGTCATATGGACTATTTTTATGGTGCAACAGTGTTTTTTTTTTTTTTTTTCCAACAGGTGTTTTTTTTTTTTTTTTTTTGTCACTTTTGGAAGTTGACAGCCTCTAGTCACTATGAACTACTGTAAGGCAAGAGTTGCAAATGAGTCTTTAGAAATCTCTACGTTTTTGTTCCATGGAAAACATGAGGGAGAGAAAATAACAACAGAATTGTCATTTCTGGGTGAACTATCCCTTTTAGTTTGTTTACCAAAGCAGCAAACAGACACCAGTTACAAATTATCTTCACAATGGTTTGGCAGAAGTATTTTTGTCACTGTCGAGAGAGTTTAAATCGTCCCTGATAGGGCTTAAAAGTTTTCGCATGCATGTGTGTGTGAGTGTTGCATCAGGGTGCGTGAAAATTTAATGTGGCTGTGCTGTGTGGAGGAAGATGACACAGATGTTGCATCGGGAGCCCGTATGACACTAAAGACACCAGACACACTTTCAATGAAGTAAAACACATGTCTGAGGGCGAGTTCGCCTGAGCAGCATGAAATTTAAACAAGCGGGAGGGGAAGAACATGTTTAAGAGAGAAAAGGGAATTTGGAGATGAAGTAACCTTGACAAGTGTTTGCTTTCCATTTATATAACAGATGAACTCATACATTATCTGTGAGAAAAGTGAACTCATACATTATCTGTCAGAAAGTCTAATAAAGGTCTGTGCACTGATCTTTGGGAAATATTGGTGGAGTTGGTATACAGTGGCATTTTTAGAGGAATGATCACCCAAAAATGTTAAAACAGTTAAAAAAAACAAAAAAACAAAAAAAAAAACAGTGAAAATGCCTTAAGGATTGATTTTTTTGTTATAAACACACATCTTTTACTTTACAAGATGTTAATTGATGGGCTGGAGTCGTTTGAATTATTTGTGGATTATTATGATGCTTTTATCAGCTTTTTGAACTCTCACTTTGATGGCACCCATTCACTGCAGAGGATCCATTGGTGAGCAAGCGATATAATGCTAAATTTCTCCAAATCTGCTCCGATGATGAAACAAATCTACATCTTGGATGGCCTGAGGGTGAGTACATTTTCAGCAAATTTTCGTAAAAATCATCATATTTACTCACCCTCATGTCATTTCTTTATTTCTGTTGCCTAGAAAAATATTTTAACCAGTATTTTCTTCTTTTCCCCACCCAAAATTAAAATTCTGTCATTATTTACATTCTTATGTTGTTCCATTTATTTATTTATTTATTTGAACAACATTGCATATTACAAAAGTCACTGGGGTCCAAATTTTTCAAAATAATGTTATTTTTTGTGGGTGATTTATTTATTTATTTTTTTTCTTTTAAGGATGATTAATTTTTAGCAAAGCATCTAATAAAACAAAAGCATGTTAATTTTTGGTGAACTGTCCCTTTAAGAAGGATTGACGTCTCAGATGATTGGACAAAAGCTTTGAATGATAAATCAATTTTGTGTAATCAAATCCACAAGTAATCACGCTGACTCCAGTCAATCAAGTAATGTCATGTGAAATAAAAAGCTGCATGTTTGTAAGGAACAAATCAATAATTAATTAAATTATTGTGATGTTTTTGTCAGCTGTTTGGACTCGCATTCTGATGGCACCCATTCACTGCAGATGATCTATTGGTGAAAAGTGTTATTTATTTATTTATTTATTTATGAAGACCATTTAAGTTGTTTTTGTCCAAATTATAAAAGTCAATGGGGTCCAAAATTTTTACAATAATGTTATTTTTTGGGTGATTTATTTATTTTATTTTCTTAAAGGATGTTTAATTTTTAGCCAAACGTCTACTAAAATAAAAGCATGTTAATTTTTGGGTGAACTGTCCTTTTAAGAAGGACTGAAGCCTCAGCTGACTGGACAAAAGCTTTGAACGATTAATCAATTTTGTGTTGATGACAACAAAGAAATGACAAGATCTGACACATCTAGGACTATCTCCATCTCTCATCATCGTTTGAAGAGGTAAGCTCCGTCTGCACGCCCAAAACTGCTGTGTCCATCCATCCGAATCTACTTTCATTTTCACTCTGTCTAGCTGATGAACATTTCCAAAAAGTAAAAAGGATTTTTGGCTCTGTGGCGGCCGCCCCTGTCAACTTTTAATCAGGGATATTGAAAAGGAGTGTGTGAACGGGCCTTTTCAAGCCGGGGCTAATCAGACATGCCTCCGTGAACTGGACCGAAGCCAGGCCTGTGTGAAGACCTCGCTCTGTCTCTGCCTTTGTTTCTTTCCCTTCTACTTTCTCTCTCCCGTCTGATTTCATTTCAGAGAGGCAGATTATCTGAAATGAGGCATTCTATCTGGAAAAGAGCACTCAGGATAAGCCTTTACTGAAGATGCTTCTGTTTGAAAAGGATCGATGCGGATTGTCTCTCCCTCCTGTGCATCTAAGTCCTGGATTTCTGCTTTAAGGTGCTCTTGAGAAAGAAATACAAAGATTTTACTGCTGTTTGGTAAATGGACAAATCCCTAATTCTAATAAATGGTGCTGTAGACAGCAGGTTCTACTCTGCCGCCGGATCTTCTTGGAAAACATGTCACTTTTATTCATGTGTCTGTTTAGTATGCTTCTCTCCACCTCTACTCTAGTGTCAGCCTCAGACGGTACGCCCACAACCTGTTCATTGACTGTCTGATGCAAATTGCACACCAAAATGGCATGAAACCACTAATTGTGATCTGATTGGCTGTTGCTACGCATCTTCATCTTAAAGGTAAAGGGTGTCATTTACTGCACCAAATCCAATCACAAAAATAGTGTGTTTCCAAACATACAGAAGCCCATTGAGATCATGTATTACTAATGTATTGTTTTATCAAGATCACAATTTATTGTATAGCCATTTGGGGCCACCAGTTTTCAATTCATTTTTTAAATTTTAATTACAATTTTTTTTTTTTTTTTTTTTATATATATATATATATATATAAAATTTTAAGAGAAAATGTCAAATTTAGGTGCTCTCAATGCATTTTAATTACTTTTTAATTAATCACTATTTTTCAATTCACTTAAATGTTATCACACTATCACAATAATCCAGAAGTAATCCATGAGTAATCCACACAACTCCAGTCAATCAATTAATGTCTTGTGAAGTAAAAATCTGCATGTTTGTAAAAACAGATCAATAATTTATTAATATTGTGATGTTTTTATCAGCTGTTTGGACTCTCATTCTGACGGCACCCATTCACTGCAGAGGAGCAAGTGATGTAATGCTATATTTCTCCAAATCTGTTCCAATGAAAAAACACATCTACATCTTGGATGGCCTGAGGGTGAGTATATTTTCAGCGAATTTTTATTTTTGAGTGAACCTTGTGTTAGTCATTATTCAACAAATTTTGACAAGTAAAAAATTATGAAGCAAAAAATGACAAACGAAAGAGCAAAAATGCAAAAAATTACCATCAAACTATTGTTTTCACCAAAAAAAGGTCATAATCAATAAATTGTTTAAGTTTTATAACCATTAAAACCAGTGACAACTTGCTCTGACCTGACATTTATTATATGAGAAATGAAAACATAATTCAACTTTTTACTTTAACCAGCACCTACAGTAAAAAGTTTGTTTGGGATGACAGAATTCACAAAAATGATATAACATCTAGCCCTGAACTCCCTACCTATACATAATTTGATAAATTTGACAATCCTTTTTGCTTTTTGCACAGTAATAATGTAATTTGCCATCAAGTTATATCCAAGCCATTAGAAAAACCTCTCTGATACCATATAAACAATATCATTTGCGCCACAGACACACATACGCACCTTCAATTTTCTAAATCAGCCCACTTTCATTTACAGATTACCAAGCTGCAAAAGGTTGTGGAGGTGTCCAACTGATATGTAATTATATTCTGGTGTAATATCTCTCTGGCTCTCCTTGCCTGGTGTGTGATTACATTAGCAGAGAGCTGCAGTGCTGTTCTGCTCTGCCTGCTGTGGTGGTGGGTTTGTTACCTTCAACGTGTGTGTTCCTGTGCTGTCGCACTCCTTCATGCCGTGTCTAGAACACTAATCTAAATTAAAACGATAACAACAACTTATTTGGCGGTAATTAAGATAAACTGTACGGTATAAAATTAATGAAGGGGCGTATGTTTTCATCTGCACAAATAATTAACACAAGGCAGAAATGAGGAGGAAAACGCATCTTACAGGCCAGTCTATGGAAACAGTGAAATGTCATATTGTTGCACATGAAATTATGACAGTATATGATCGAGGTATGAGCAATTTTCATATCAAAGTAATGGAGTAACTCACAATGTAGTAATATTTAACAAAATAATGATATTTATTTTGCCTTGTGAGATAGTCATTAGCAGGAAATGTCTTGTCTGGGCATCAGAGTTATTATAAACTAAAATAAAAACTAAAAGCTGAGTTGAAAAGTTAAGGAGAAGTACTAAAAAAAACTAAAACTGAAATAAATAACTAACTAGATAAAAACAACTATATAAAACTACATCAAATATTAATAACTATATACAGTATTAATAAAAATTAATTAAAATTTTAAATAAAAAACAGAAATTAATAACAATTATAAAATCAGACATCAAAATTACTAAAATGAAAAAATATAAAAATAAAAACTAATTCAAAATACTGATTAAAAACTATAATAGTATATCAATGATAGTTAATTTATGCAAATTATTCAAAAACACCAAGATGCATGTGACTATCATGTGACTATTGAGAATTGTTATGTAATATCCCATAATTTGTATAATAAATATGTAGATGGAAACATGGCTGAAACATTTAGAAATTTTCATTATGGTAAAAGCTTTTTTTATAAAGCCCACAATAGAGCTGCATTGACAGTCTTTTAATTTTTAATTTTAAAATGGAAAATTAATTATGCAAAATCATATAAAAAAAAAGATGTCCAATGACCTATATAAATAAAAAATAAATAAATAAAACTTTTAAAATAATTAAAACTGGTTTAACGAAAAAAACAAATAAAAAAATAAAATAAAATAATGTTTTGTTTGGTTGGAAATCCACATACATGGAAGAGTACACAAGCACTGCCATTTCTGACTCACAGTACACTAGATTATCTCTCCTTTAGATTCTGAACTTTGCCATCTGACATTTGAGCTCATATTTGTGTGTATAAACCACATCACTGTATATGGACTCAGATGTCTGGTGGTACAGTTTGTGTTGAATGTTTGGATCAATAGTGCTAATACAGACATACCAACCCATAATGCCTCTTACACTGAGCTCCTTATCAAAGCGGAGGCTGCACTGCTTTGATCTGATGCTCAGTGAGGAAGAGATAAGACAGGACATCCAGGCAACAGACCTTGACCTTAGGCTTATGGTGAGCAGATTGTGCATTAGCAACCGTAAACATTTTACAAACATACACCTTTGCAATTACAACGGTTATTCACTGAAAGCTGAAAAAGTTAAACAAAGTGAACTCTAATTTTCACTTGCATTCCAATCCTCATTTTCTGATTTCTGGCTCATCACCTCTTAAAATACTGCCAGTGATACTTTGAGCTGTTAAACATTTACCAAGGAAATGTCACATCCATTTTCTCAAGATCAGGTCGAGGAAGTAGATTTTGTCTGGATTGCCTTTTAACAGATTGAACTTTTCTTCCTTTTTTGTTTGGAAACTGCTGCCTTTGGAGGCCTGGCTGCCGAAAGGCAGATGAGAAGTGGCAAAAAACATGTAATTTAAAGGAATAGTTCACCCAAAAATAAAAATTTGCTGAAAATGCACTCACTGCCAGGCCATCCAAGATGTAGATGAGTTTGTTTTTTGGAGACATTTAGTATTACATCACTTGCTCACCAATGGATCCTTTGCAGTGAACGGGTGCCGTCAGAAAGAGAGTCTAAACAGCTGATATAAACATCACAATAATCCACATAATCAGCAGTCCATCAGTTAACATCTTGTGAAGTGAACAGCTGCATGTTTGTACAAAACAAATCCATCATAAAAACGTTTTTAACTTCAAACTGTTGCTACCAGCTAAAATATTAAAAGAGTCCTCTATTCAAAATATTGCTTTCACCAGTGAAAAAGTTGTCTCATTTCAATCAGGAGAGAAATATGCACAGATCAAACACTGTTTGCAAGCAAAAATAGTTTAAAGCAGTTCTAAACAAATATGCTGGTGGATTTTGATGTGAAACAACAACCGGTAATGGACTTTTTCACTGGAGGAAGCATTATTATAGATTATAGAAACATTTTTTGATCAGAAGCAAAACTTTAAAGTGAAAACACCTTAATAATGGATTTATTTCTTACAAACGTAACTTTTCACTTCACAAGACATTAATTAATGGACTGGAGTGGATGGAGATGGATGGACTATTGTGATGTTGTTTGGACTCTCATTCTGACGGCACCCATTCACTGCAGAGGATTTATTAGTGAGCATGGGATGTAATGCTAAATTTCTCCAAATCTGTTCTGATGAAGAAACAAACTCATCTACATCTTGGATGGCCTGAGGTTGATTACAATGTCAGCAAATTTTAATTTTTGGGTGAACTATTCCTTTAAGACTATTTAAAAAGAAACTGAATAGGGAAATAGAGCGTGGTCTAAAACAGCATGTGTATAGTAGCACATTAATGTATTTATATACTTTGTGATGCTTAAATTGCAAGACCATTAAATCATCGTATACATTTATTAAACATATGCAACCTCTAACATATAAAAATTATCACTCAAGTCTTAATTCTATCCATTCTCATTAAAATAGCCTAAATTCCTTCATTACTGTCTGAATCCTTTGGCAGCATAAAACAATACATTATGGATTAGAAGCTTTCTGAGATAAATAGCTTTGGACAGACATATAACTGCATTATTAAAGCTCCAGTGGGAAAGATGTGACACTTCCAGAACGGCAGCAACAAATCCAGAGAGGTGCATTAAGAATGCATCTGTGAGTATTAAGTATGTAAAAGTGCATTAAGAATGTATTGTGTATGTTTACGTTTCAAATCGATAACAACACCCGAGTTTCACTTGTGCGGCCACGAGAGGGTGTGTTTATCTCGCTTACATCCTACTGTATTTACTCCAGTGACACTCGTCCCTTGGTACTGTTTTTAAAAGGTCATGTAACAAGTGTAGCGAGATATTCACAAACACGCTGGCTTATGGATGTCGACTGCAGTTCTGCAGATAGTCAACAAATAAAATCTCTGAGTCAGCAAAGTGCTACAAAGTAGAAAATCTTGTCAAATCTAAATGTAAAACTTGCTTCTCACCTCTGGGACCGAAGAATGTGTTTTACTATTGCACGACTGGTGCTTCACATCCCGCTAACAATGTCAGAGATGAAATTCAACCTCAATGGAAGATGTTGGGATCAAATGAAGTGACATGAATAAAAATTAAATATTGAGGTAAAATGTGACTTATGGTAAGTTATTTTAAAAATAATGAATTTAAATGGTGTATGTTAAAAAATAAATGATGGCACGGTGAAAATTAATTGAAAATCAACTCATTGGAAAATTTTTCATTATATCACTTGCTCACCAATGGATCCTCTGCAGTGAATGGGTGCCATCAGGATGAGAGCCTAAACAGCTAATAAAAACATCAGAGTCATCCAGAAATCCAGAACCCAAGACATTGATTGATGGACTGGAGTCGTATGGATTACTTGTGGATTATTGTGATGTTTTTATCAGCTGTTTGGACGAGGGCTAGACTGACAAGCTACGCAATATCACGTTCATTATTGCAGATGAATCGCCTTTGATTTGAACGCGATATTGCGTATCTTGTCAGTGATCTATGGCTCTGTGTATTAAATGGCGCTCTGTTTGAAAACAGGTGATGGAGATTTAGCGCTAATCACGGAACCGGCTTTACTGACTAGATGCGCATGAATATCACGTTCATCGTCCAGCCCTTGTCCAAACAGCTGATAAAAACTTCACAATAATCCACAAGTAATCCATGCAACTCCAGTCCATCAATCAATGTCTTAGGTTCTGTATTTCTGGATGACTCTGATGTTTTTATTAGCTGTTTAGACTCTCATTCTGACGGCACCCATTCACTAGAGAGGATCCATTGGTGAGCAAGTGATAAAATGCTAAATATCTCCAAATCTGCTCTAATGAAGAAACAAGCTCGTCTACATTTTGGATGGCCTGAGGGTGAGTATATTTTCATCAAATTTTAATTTTTGGTTAACATTAGTGAATTAATTAGTTAACAAGAACGAGCAATACTTTTACAGCATTTAATAGTTTATTTTATTTCAACATTTACTACTAAAAAAAAAAAAAAAAATTCAAATCAAAATCCAAACTTAACAAATTAATAAATGTTGCAATGAGAGTATAACGCTTGTTGTCAGTTCATTTTAGGTAATGCATTAACTAATGTTAACAAACATACTGTATAAGTGCTACTCATAAACCCAACCTGGTCTCATGATGAAAACATACCTCTAGGAACTTTTTTGCAAGACACGAAATACGTACCGCCATGTACATTTCATGACATATTCGATGTGAAATGTCCACTGGGTGGCGCTAAAACAGTGTTCAGTTTTTTCCCCGGAACAGATGAATGTACATATGGTACATTTTATGTGACGCTGGTTTTGTACGTGTCATCGCAGTTCTGACTTGAAATGTGCTTTGAGTGGCGCTTTAAATCTAATGCTCCGTGACGTTTTAAAATAACGTACCATCTGCATGACACCTAAACCTACCTGATAGTATGAACAAAAAGCAAATGTGACGTAAAAACGCAATCACAAGCATGCCGTTTTAGCTTGTTTTTCGATCTCTCATCTTTCAGCTCTTTCATCGCGAGTCATGTTTTTGATGGGATTCGTACCCAAGGATTCCGCATCCTAAGTCCAATTCCGTGCTGCTGAGCTAACGAGCAAGATTGTTACGTTCAGAAAGCAAAACATATGGAGCTGTAATCATAACTGTGTACAAAAATGATTACAAGTGTTCAATGTTTTACCGCCTCTAGTGTTCATTTCTGTTGGAATCTGCAGTAATATGTACTTATTGGTATGTATTTCGTGTCTTGCGAAAAAATTCCCAGAGGTACGTTTTCATCATGAAACCAGGTAGCATAAACCATGTTAATACACTGTATGATGTGGCCAATATGCAATATGAGAATATGATTTTCCGTAAACATGCAAGGAAAAATAGCTAAATATTTCTCAATCAACATGCATGGAAAAACGCAAATCATTTTGTAAAGTTAATTTCAAACTCCCTTTTCACCCTCCAAAGCACAAAAGTGAAACTCTTTATTAAGTGAGGAAAATAAAGCCCATACAATGTCTTCGACTTAGACCACATCTTGAGAGAAAATGACTCTCTTTCAGCAATTCCCGCTGCTGATCTGTCATTCCTCGGTGGTTTATTTGAAAAGTGACACTCAAGCACAGCAGGGGTCCAGCACCATTGAGAGATGAATGGAAGGCTGAGTAACCCCCAGAGCTGCAATTACCCTAAACACTAAGTGGTCTTTTTCCCTTTAACCTCATTGTGATCCTTCATAGAAAGCATGAGCCGTCTTATGCACGCCTATAACACATCGAACATCAGCAGGCTCTAATCAAACTTTAATAACCACCGTTGATAACCGGTTGCATGACTGCTTCGAAGACGTCCTGCTGGGTTGTCCTCTGGTGACTTTCGTCTAGCAAACCTTTTGACCCCAAAATGAGGCTTCATCCTGGTGTGAGGAAAAACAAAAATCCTTTTTTGTTCCAAGACAGCTCTTCATCTGGCTGTGAAAAAATAGTTCATCACTTGAAATGGTGGAGAATATGGTGCTGACTTTGATGGTGTGCTCTACAGTTCCAGAGCAGAACGCTGAACGATACTCCCACCGCTTCTTTCTCAGCCTCTGAGTTGCTCTTTGGCCCTGTGTGCCGAAAGTAAGAGTCTCTATAGAGGTGTTCTGATTTCAGAACAGCGTGCCCTGGCTAGCCCTCCTGTCACATCAAATCTCTTCCTGAGCTTGGTGGATGTGCTTGGAGAGAGATGGGTAAATATTGGGCCTAGGCTTGGATTAAGCTGGCCAGATATACCATCACATTACAGATGGTAGGTTTAGGTTGCGAGATTTACCCAGAGCTCACATCAGAATGTGTTATGGGTAATGGTACAGTTGTAGTGAGTCGAGAAAATGCTTCAGCCAAAACTTAAAGACTACATGGTTTTCAAATTTTTTGACTAATTTGATTTTTTTTAATATATTTTTTTTTTTACTTTTTCGGGTCATTGCATTATTTTGGGAGGTTCACAGAAATAAATAGCACATCGTAAATAAACAGCAATGAATACATAAGTTTGGGATTGGTAAGATTTTTAAAATGTTTTTGAAATAATTTTTTAATAATTTTTTTAATAATCTTATGCTCACCAAGGCTGCATTTATTTGATTCAAAATACAGTAAAAACAGTATAATTATGAAATATTATTACTATTTAAAAGAACTGTTTTTGATTTGAATATATTTTAAAATGTAATTTATTCCTGTGATGCAAAGCTGAATTTTCAGCATCATTACTCCAGTCTTCTGTCACATGATCCTTCAGAAATCATTATAATATGCTGATTCGCTGCTTAAGAAACATTTATTATCATGAATGTTGAAAACAGTTGTGCCGCTTCAAATTTTTGTAAAAAAAACCCCAAAAAAACATTTTTTATTTTTTTAGTGTTCTTCAATGAATTTAAACTACTTGGTTTTACTTATTTTTAATTTTTTAGCAATGTTAAAGTATTTACTGTCACTTTTGATCAATTTAATGCATCCTTGCTGAATAAAAGTGCTAATATCTTTTAAAAAATTGTATAGTTTATAAAAGCAGTAAATAGCAATAAAAAATATAGGGCAACACAACTCACATGATCATTATAAAGGTTTTTAAAGGTATTTAAAAACACAAAGTGCATTTACTTATAGAAATTTGTGTATTAGAATATCAGATATTTCACAATGTCATTAGCAAGCTAATTAAAAAAGAGAGATAATTGATAATACTGAATCAGAAGACAAATTGTGACAAATTGTAAAATCACAATCATTAAAAGTTTCAATATTAATATATTTTTTTAAGAAAAATCCAATGACTTTTCCAGATCTGTAAATTAAAAATTACAGATACCCTGATATTTCTTTGTTTTTCAGGAGTGTGGCAACCCTATATTTATGTGCTATATCATCATTCTCCCCTTTGTTCTACATCCATTTCTCATTCTTTCTTACATTCCCTGTCCATCTCTCTCCCTCCTTCCCCAATTTCTCTCTCCATTACGCCCACAAACAGCAGCTGAAAAGGTCTGGCACTTGTTCAGAATCCCAATGATCACCCTTCCCAAAAATGTCAATGGATGGAAATCAGGCAATGTCACCAGACTGAGTATTGAAGCGTGGCATTATGGGTGAGCGAAAAGCTCCGGCTGTGCGCGGAGAGAGGGGGAAGTGGTCCTCTCGCCACTCCTGCCCAGTCAGAGGCCTGGTGAAGGGTATAAATCACCAGTTAAAAGCGAGGCGCCTCCGGCTGATTGGTGTATAATTGAGTGTCTTTTCCGGACATTTCTCAAGGCTCTGGCTCTGATCATTTTAATTTTGCGGTGTGACTCAGGGATCTGGCCTGATCAGAAGAATCTATGCCCTGTGAGATTTGCACACCAGAGCCAGTGTGGTTGAATGGTGTTTAATATAAGAGAGTTGGTTTATAAAGTCAAAAAGGGAAATGAAATTATGCTGCAGAGAATTAAATTCATATCTGGAGTACTCGCCTACTAATATGCACCCACAATTTTGGGTTTTCATGGGCGACTGGAAAAGTTACAGGTCTAAAAAAAAGAGTGTGATACAGTTTGACAATCCTTTTAAAGGTCCAGTATGGTTTAGTTCTTGATATTATGATATTTTATCAGACTTCAATATGTGAAGAGCGACGGGATTTTTTTTTTTTTTGGAATAATTTCCATATCTCTGACATATAGTACTGGCTGAAAGCTGATTATTTCAGGTACTTATGTGTTTTGTACACATTTGCTTAAACTTTACCCTCAGGACATCCAAAATATAAACAAGTTTGTTTCTTCATCAGAACATATTTGGGGAAATTTAGTATTACATCACTTGCTCACCAGTGGATCCTCTGCAGTGAATGGGTGCCGTCAGAATGAGCATCCAGTCCATCAATAAATGTCTTGTAAAGTGAAAAGCTGTGTGTTTGTAAGAAACAAACTCATCATTTAGTCGTTTTAACTTTAAATTGTCGCTTCTGGCCAAAATACTTGTCCATGATCCATGACAACTCTTCTTCCAGTGAAAAAGTCCATCCCTTGTAGTCTTCTCACATCAAAATCCACCAACATCCTTGTTTGGAAGCTGTTTTGGACTGTTTTTTGCATGTAAACTTTTTTTCTTTTTTTTTTTCACAGGAGAAAGCAATATTATGTGTAGAGGAAGCAATGATTTAAAGTAACAAACATCTTAATGATGGATTTGTTTATTACTAACATACAGGTTTTGACTTCACAAGATGTTAATTGATGGACTGGAGTTGTGTGGATTACTTGTAGATTATTGTAATGTTTTTATCAGCTGTTTGGACTCTCATTCTGACGGCACCCATTCACTGCAGAGGATCCATTGGTGAGCAAGAGATGTAATGGTAAATTTGCAAATACTTAAATAACTAACTAACTAACTAACTAACTAACTAACTAAATAAATAAATAAATAATAAAAAGAAAATAATATAAAATCAAAACCCTGGACTTTATTAATGCAAAATACAATTTTTTTTTAAACTGAAATTTGACCAGCTAAATTGTATTTTTTTTTCTTCTAGTGACAGACAAAAAAATAAATAAATAGAAAAAATGCTCCCCAGAAATACTTTCTCGAGAAGTATACATATTATTTAATGGCCTTTGGCATTGATTGACTGCTACGCTATGGACCTGTCTGGAAGACCAGAACTAGTGTCATTTTCTTTCTTTGACTGCAACCTCAGTGCTGATGAGTGATTGAGTCGGGGTAGATTCCTCTGAAATATCTCTCTGCATCTCTGTTTCAACATCATACCATCCATCATTCTCAGGTGCCACCTCTGCTGCCCCTTTCCATCACCTTCATCCTTCCTGTTCCACTGTTTCCATAGTGATGTGTGCTTGTGCCCATAATGACTAAGTATCTCTCAAAGAGGCTGTAGGGACTGGCAGAAATACCTCTAATTTCTCTCGGCCCTTTTCTTTTCTTTATACCACTCTTGTCACACTGCAAGCTCACCTTTTAAGAGTCTGTACAGAACACATAAGCGTCTGAAAATACAAAGCGCACGACATCTAAAGAAGGGTTTATAATGTAACTGTGTCCCTTGTGTATGTTAGTCACATCAAAACAAAACGGTAAAACCAAACTTGTTTAATAGAAATAGATCTTTAAATAGTGAAATTTTACATATTTAACAACCTGGAACCAGGATTATTATCGTTAACTAAAACTAAAACTATTAAAAAGTTTTTGTTAACTAAAATTAATCTGAAAAGAACTAAAATGCAAAAATATTATATGTAAAACTAAATGAGAATTCAAAATTTTATTCGATGGAAAAGAGCAGCGTGAACATTCTTCTAAACTTCACATTTTGTGTTTAACAACAACAAAAAAAAAAAAAAAAAAACTGATGGAATAAGACAGAAACAGTGAGGCAGCACACAGGGGAGAGGAAACCGGGACTGCTACAGCTGCTAAAGCAGAAGAAAAGAGTTTTCACCCAGGAAAACAGAGGGGGAGGCTAGCAGAGACGGAGAGCTATAGCAAGACCGATCCAGAGGAAGAAGGTAGAGGGGGGGACGAATGCAGAAGAGCATTGAGCCGTGGCCTGTGTAGCAGCATGTAGGCACTCGTTACTGATGTGGCAGAAAATATGTGCCGACAGGAAACGAGGATGCCAGCTGTCCCTCGATTATAACATTACTGCGCAAGAATGGGTGACAGCAAAATCATATATGACTCACAGACGATGAATAATAGAGGCAAGAACCATGACCTTCTGGCCCTGCATTAGGGGCCAAATACAGACTTCCAGCCTCCCTATGCAAGACCAACACTGCATATAAACAATGACACTAAACCACCATGAGAGGCTTGAGGGATTGGATTGACACTCAATAATTAATAGCAATTAAAATAAGTGTCTTTGCATGCAAAAATCACATCTGGAACAGCTGAAAGCAATGCCTCTAGCAAAAAAGCTTGTTTTTCCCAGCCAGTAACCATACAAACATCCAAACAACAGCATCGGTGTGTGGGCAGCAAACATTATTATGCAGACATTCCATTAGTTTTTCAGAATAAGTGACCTTGCCTTTAGAATCTACTGATGCAGAACTGTAGGAAAGTGAGAGAAGTCTAACACCACTACACAAGCATCGTACAGCCCATATTCACATATGAATACTGCATTAACATAAATGCATACAGTACTAGGGACGTGCAGATTGGTCGTTTTGACTCTTCAGGTACTTAACTGCAAAACTGGCCATTTCACTGCAGTGTGAGCTTTGCATTTTTAAAATGCGATGTCAGGTTAAAAATAGTTCAACTTTTGAAAATGAGTTCCAAGACCCTTGCTTTCTGTTCCTCAGCTGGGCCTTTGCTACCTCTTTTTAAGCAAGAATGCAGCCTACATTTTTGGACTGGGGTGGCCATGTGAGGCATAATGAATAAATAATAAAAAAATTAAAAAAATCACAAAAAATTAATAAATCATAAAACAGGATGACACCCACAGAAATAATGATAAACTTTATTATTTTATTAATATTTTTATTCTCACAGTCTTAAATGCTATTAAATGCAGTTTATTTTTTAAGAGGTCAATCAAATTTTATGGGTGGCTCTGTAAGTAGAGACATCCCACTGCGAAAAAGAGATTATCACACAGTATGTGCATAGTTATTCCACCACCTCCATGGGGGGATCAGCCGTTGTTTTTATACAATGAGCTGTGGACTTCTTTTTTAAATGCATTGTAATCCTCTTCCTGCAGCGGATGCAGTTGCAGTAATGTGGTTACATATGGGAATTACCATTAGACGTGAAAGAACCGGCTATGTCCCTGGTGCTTGTCAACTTAGCAGTACTATTTTCGAGTCCAAAAGTTGTGTCGAAAACACTAGCATGGGACAAGAACTGTGGCCCAGCAAGCAACCGCTGCAATGCAGTCCGCATGCCAGAATGTGCATGCTGCTAGTTTGGTCCCCTCGGGGACATAATCTCTAGAGAATAATGTTCAGCATGTGAGACAGGGGAGAGCCATCAAGACTTAGCCATGTGGCCCACGGCACTGGATATCATGCATTTTTCAAAAACAGACAGTAAGGGCCGCTAGGTCTCTCTGTGGTGCTCTTGAATGACAGCGGTGTGCTTTGGGCCGAGGATTGGTGGGTCATGTTTGGTAAGCAATATTTGAAAGTAGCATAACAGACTTCTTAAATGGCTTTCTAAAGGTATTTTGGAGAAACTTATGAATATCTGAACTCTTACATGGGGGAATATAATATCCTAAAAAGAAATGAGTTTCTAGAATGCCAGTTTGCAATAATGCCATAATGCAATTTCAGATAACACACAAAATAAATAGCCTACCAAAACTGCTTCCAAATGCAGTGTTAAATAGACTACTGTAATGATCACTTCATATTATGAGACAGGTCTCTCTCTTTCTCTCCCATTCACATACACCCACACGCACACACTATGACATCAATAAATGCAAAAGACTGGAGAGATTCAGAATCCCTCTAAGATCTTCTCTTATGTTTTATCCATGCTGGAGTAATTGCCACAGCTGGTTTCAACCTCCTCTTCCATCCTTCTGAAGAGCCCTAATGACATATCACGTAAGTAAAGTAAAACATTGATGGCTCACACGTGCACTGCATTCTTCATATCTAAATAAATTGCATGAGTGAGGATGCTCCTACATTAGAGACTTGTCAGTTCTTTGCACCTGCTGAGAAACTGCTAATTGGTAGATCACATGTCCCCAGTACACTGTCCCAACTGCAAAAAGCCCATCCCCTTGTTTCTATGATATTCTGATGTGGTGATATGGCTGGGGCCCCCAGGGGCCCATGTACACTGCCCTGAATGAAACAAACCCACTACCATGTCTCTATGACACTAAGATATACCTGTATGGCTTAGGCATGTTGCTAAAGGGTGTTCTGGGCAGTTGCTAGGGTGCCGAGTCAAAACAGCCCACCCTCGAGTCCCTACGGCATTCTGTTCCTGAGATATAATGTTTCATTTCAGGGTAAATCTATGGGATTATTTTTGTGTAAGATTTTTCATCCGCCAGGCAAAAACTGTAATGTGGACTGCTTAGAAACGTAATAGCACAATAAGCTGCATGATTTGAGGTTTCATATCCAGAAAAAGTTTTGTCTAGAGGAAGAAAATTATATGCCTTAAGAAGTTTTCAAAAAGGTTTCTCAAATACTCAGCCTAACCGGTAGTCGTGCCCCAAACTCTGGCCAATGGTTGAGCCAATGTTGCTGAGTTGGGTCACTCAAACAAGCACAGTTATGCTGAAAGCCCCACAGAGCCACAGTTTCCACCCTTCAGGGAAATCAGCCTGCGAATAACTTACTTATATTTGTCTCGCTCTGCACATTAAGCTTGGATAGGAGTATTTTAACACTGAAAAAATTACATCAGCTTGGCTCTCTCTTATTCCTGCTATCACACAATAGAGCTGGTTGGGGTTATGTGGACTTAGGCATAAACCCACTTTTAAGATTTATGATTACACACATGGCCATAGCCAGGCTTTGAAAGTTAGTGAGGTCCGAGGGGGCGGGGGTGAATTGTACTATAATAACCCCTACAAATACAACAAATAACTTTGTCTAGTGCTCTTATGAATGTTTTTAGCATGATTTGTGAAAATTACTACACTGAATGACATAGCATAGACTTCTTCATGGCTAGAGTTTCACTATTTAATTTCATTCTGTAACCTACTTGTTCTACAGATCTGTGTAGGCTACTAGCGTTAAATGCTGCTGTTTTTGACAGTGTTGATAACGTTTCTGACAGATAATATCATGATATTTTTTGCGTTTCCCTTACCGAATGTAGTATCTTGCCAGCATAACCTGTCCATGGGCTATTTTGAGTACTGTCAGTTTAAGTGCCGGCGATGCAGTGTTGCCAGATATGGCTATTAAAACCAACAAAACCTGAAAAATAAATAAAAATAAACCGATTTAATCTTTTGCAAATATGATAAGATAAATATATCGCGAACCCTAAACTGCAACTTCCTACTTTATTAACTTTCTAAAGTGTCAAATTAAGTGGAAAAGACAAGTTCAAAACGCTTAAAATAGCTGTATCTGGCAACACAGAGGCTGCCAGCCCCCTCCCTCACTGCTCTCTCAGCCTCGTTCACTCCGGCAGCGATGATCGTCTCGCAGCGATCATTTTCATACCAAGGACACTAAACATTCTTGCAAACTGTCTAAACTGAATTATACATGTCATGCAGACATTCATATGAGGAGGTTAACAGTAAATACATCATTCAGAGAACAAATTTTATTTTTGAACATGAAAAATTTACCGAGGTCCGGACCTCGGTGACCTCAAAGCTGGCTACGGGCCTGATTACACAAATGTGTGTACCCAAAGCGCACTGCCTTTAAACTGTAAACAAAGTCTAAGTTGTGATGGAAATGCTCTGCAGTTTGTTTAAAGCCATCTGCTGAGAGCTTTGCTTTTGCTGTGTGTTGGATTTAAAGCTTTTCAAATGGGCTCAGAGATGACACTCCTGCCACAGCAGTTTTAATCTCAGTCGTGGCACTGTCTTGATGCCCTCTGCCTTGCGCACTTGGTAAGTGTCGGCCTCTACGAGAGTGTTGAATATAAGAGAGGTGCACTGGCTGTTTACTCAGCAAGGTAAGAAACGGTACACTTTTATTCCTGGCATCTTCAAGAGCTTTGACTATAGCTTCAGTAATGGGATCCTTCCGTATAGGTGAGGCAGCAATCAGAAAAAGCAAGAAACTGGGATTGAGAGGGGGAAATAGAAGATGAGGCGGAGGCAGGAAAGAAATAAAAGAGACACAGAAATTCTCATTGACATTTGAATAGACTGCAACAGCGTTTCAGAGGCTTAGAGCGTGCAAAAGCTGAAGAGCCAGTGAATAAAAATATCATGTCAAGAAGCCAGAGAAGATGCACAGAGACATCGATAGAAGGGGAGGGGGGAATCACCACTAGACCCAGTGGTGATTTTCAATCCCCCCTTGTCATCGCGAGTGGGTGTAAAGTTCAGCCTCCTCACAAATTGGACGGGGGAATTTGTTCTCCCTTGACATTCTCTGCGGAGGTGTCACACAGAGGAGCTGGCCACCTGCTCTTTGGAGGGAGATGACAGGGGCATTGTCAGGCCAAGAAACACAGGCCCCACTCCCCCTGCGCTATCTGTTGTACATCACAATACGAGGGCAGCTTTTTGAATGCCGGAGCTTGCCTCGAAACAGCAGGGTGGAGAGGGAAGCGATGTAGGCACTCAAACGGACTCTCATGAGAGGCTGTTTTGGGATCGGCAGATAAAGAGGTTGTAGATCACGGGGTGTTTGGGGGAATAAGGTGAACGTTCGTCTTAATTACCTCCCTGACATCTCACAGCTGTTTGCAAGATACCTGAAAACGCGGATGATGAATCCCTGCGAGGGTTAGGAATGTCTGAAGACAGAGGGATCCTGTCTCGCTCTGTACCAATCTCTTCATCAACCACATCATCATTTCTCACACTCAGCTTGCGATGGTGGCCACATGGGAAATGGTAGGAAACTACCCACCCCGCCCCATCCGACACAATTTCGCATGCTTCGCAAAATAAACTCTACTCTATCTGGGGAAATAGACATAGACACCTTCCAAATTAACTGCGACAAATAGAGCTAGGCATGATCCCTCGATGTTTCTAGCTTATCACAGAATGTCTGGTCATTAGCAGATTTGCCAGTTAACACAAACGTGCATGCTTCTCCCAAAGGGACACATCAAGGTCCGTTTTTTTTTGCATATCACTGCTTTTTTGATTACTGCATGCTGCTGAAACAACGAGGTCAATAATATCAGGAAAAAGCTGCTCTTTAGAATACACATTGATCTGAATGGTAATTCTGTAACTTGCACAGGAGGTAATTTGAAATTTGCCATCTTTACTCACACAACACAAAACTTTTGAACAAGTCTTACAGCCCTATGCTATATTAATAAGCCAAACCTTAACCACTTGGCTGAACCAGAGTTCAGAATATGTAGCTGTCCTTGGTCCTGAAACTACTGCAGTTCAATAATTGAGCCGTACTGAACCGAGTGCAGCAGGTAACTGTCCAAGGTCCTGAAAAGAAGTTCACTACACATCTGTCCAGCATCCTAGCCAGCTGTCTGAACTCAGCTGACACAACGCAGGGCTCATATGAGAATCAGTGTCAGTAGGTTGGCACAACAAAACAGAGAACAAAGACAACATGGGCAGCAGACACACCACGTCGAGACGTCATGCGCCCGGATTATAGGGAGAGTGACACTGCAGAAGCCCTAATCCTTATCTGCGAGATTAGAAAAACATGACACTGTGCTCATCAAATCCTTTTAATCATCCAAATGTTCTGGTCTCCTCAAATTCACAAAAATGTGGCCAAATGGAAGGAGAAATGAATCTGTCTGGAAGTTACTGTCTGGCAGCATTGCCCCACATTGCCTTGACACCATTACAAAATATGCCTGAAAGTTAGCATAAGGTCATGCAATGTAGTTGTCGGCATTAGGCTAAGAAGAAGATCTATTTTTGTAGTGTTATTGACAAGTTTCAGTCAAGCAACCTGCTCTTTAAATCGTATCAAACAATATTAGTATCTTGCTCAGAAGTCTGACAAAAGAAGTATGTGTCTTCCTCGGGCGCCAAAAGTGGTACAAAAAAGAAGAACTGTATGTGCACTGAAAACTCCTAAGGGGTTTCTAGGCAAGGTTTTGGATGAGATTTCAATGGAGCAATAGAAGGGGAAGTCATGTAAAATTAAGTGCCAGCACAAGAAGAATGAGTCATTGTGACCCCTTAACCTAGTGTTCTGACTCTGATCTTGGTTTTCTCATAAGTTCTATCTAATTCTGTCTTTGGATGCTTCACATCTTCAAGAGCAATGGCTCTTGTTCTTCAAGAGCAAAGTTCACAAAGCAGCAGAGTATGGTTATCAGTCATGTTTTAGGGTGCTAAATACGGTTATGTTCACACGGTTCAGTTATAAATGAGAGTGATGACCACAGTTTAGAACTGAAGTGACTCCTTTACATTTTATCCTGAGATAGAGATATGAGCTGTGTGTCACTCAAAGGGTTTAGATCCAGTTGCTGTTTTTAGCATGGAGCTGCTCCCGTGATTTTGTGGTCTGTGCGTGACCTAAATGCTGTGCTCTAGCTTTATAAACTAGAAAAAAACTACTGTCAGTTAAATACGATTTGACATGATCTTGCACCTCAATTACACGTTTCAGGGGGTTTAAAAACTAAGGTCTGGGGACCCCTATGGGGCCACAAGAGGGTGCTAATGGGTCCAAATTAAAGTGCAGAAATAATAATTATTATGCATAAAACATTATTATGGGTTCATTCTACATTCTAATAACTCAATTGACAGCCGTAGTTAATAGTTAATAATAGAGAGTAAATACTTTCCTGATTTTGCACATACTACAATATTTGATATAATATTTTATAATATTTGCTTTTTAAGACACACATAATTGTAAAAAAAAAATAAAATAACTCGGTACTAAAGCTAAACCAATTCTGATCCCTGGTTCCAGCAAACATACCAAGTGGTATGAAGCAATAGCAGCTACAAAGTAAAAATCATACATCATACATGTGTTTGTGTGCACACATTTATTACAAAAATGCCCCAAGGCAGAAGACACATGCTGCACCGCTGTCATGTGGAATTGTATGATGGTACCCAAATTAAGTCATTACTACAGGCGTATTTCCTTTTCCCTGATGTCACGTACAGCAACCACAGAGGATTCTGCTCTCAGCCAATTCTATGTACATGGGCTCATTCTCATTCAAACATAAACAAAAGCGCACTCCAGAGTCTTCACGGGACTTTCCCAGAATCTTAAAATACAGTTATCTTTTATTTTATCTGCTCTACTATGGTTTTATACAAACACATTTCATAATCTGCACTTGGATGTGCAAAACCTGACTAGATAAGGCATTCCAGAATGACTAGTTGACTCAGTTGACTAAACACCTTGTATAATTAATCTGGTTTCCAACTGAGTTTCCTATGCATCATTTAAATAAAATGTGTTGCCTTCAAAAACAGTCAGAATAAAGCTGGACTATTTTTAACTTGACATGCTGTCTTAAAAACCCAGCGCTTGTGGTGGGGCTTTTTTCCAGAGGATTTTACAATGAAAACTGTACATTATAAAATAATATTTCACCCAGAAATGAAAATTGGATGAAAATTAGGCCCTCCAAGATGTAGATGAGCTTTTTTTCTTCATTGGAGCAGATTTGGAGAAAATTAGCATTATATCACTTGCTCACCAATGGATCCTCTGCAGTGAATTGGTACCATCAGAATGACAGTACAGACAGCTGATAATAAAATCACAATAATCCACAAGTAAAATTACTTGTGGATTATGTGTTGTTTTTATCAGCTGTTTGGACTCTCATTCTGACGGCACCCATTCACTGCAGAGGATCCAATGGCGAGCAAGTGATGGAATGCAATGTAATGATGTAATTTGGGATGGAATGAGAGGTAGAGTTGCGTGTCATCAGCATAGCAGTGATACAAAAAGCCATGTTTCTGAATGACAGAACCTAGAGATGTCATGTAGACAGAGAAGAGAAGTGGTCCAAGAACTGAGCCCTGAGGCACTCCAGTAGCTAGATGTTGTGACTTGGATACCTCACCTCTCCAAGATACCTTGAAGGACCTATCTGAGAGGTAAGACTCAAACCACTGGAGTGCGGTTCTCTTTCTCAATAGGGTTAACAGGAGGATCTGGTGGTTGACCGTATCAAAAGCAGCGGACAGATCCAGCAAGATAAGTAATGAAGACTTGAAAGCTGCTCTGGCAAGTCTTAGGGCTTCAACAACTGAGAGCAAGGCAGTTTCGGTCGAATGTCCACTTCTGAAGCCAGATTGGTTGCTGTCCAGGAGGTTGTTCTCTGTGAGAAAGGCAGAGACTTGGTTGAACACAACTCGTTCAAGTGTTTTTGCAATGAAAGGTAGAAGGGAAACCGGTCTATAGTTCACTAAAAGAGTTGGGTTAAGAGTGGGTTTCTTAAGAAGTGGGGTTATACGAGCCTGTTTAAAAGCTGAGGGAAAAACTCCAGTGTGAAGGGATGTGTTAACGATGTGAGTGAGTGCAGGTACAACTGCAGGAGAAATAGCTTGAAGGAGATGAGATGGAATAGGATCAAGCGGACAAGTAGTAGGATGACTGGAAAGGATGAGTTTAGAGACTTCTCCCTCAGAGAGTGGAGAGAAGGTTGTGAACGAGTGTATGTTTGCTAGTAAGATGTGTTTGACAGCTTGTGGCGTGGAGAATTGTGCAGTGAGGTTTGTAATTTTATTAATGAAGAATGTGGCAAAGTCATCAGCTGTTAGAATTGATGAAGGAGGGGGAGGAGGAGGACAAAGGAGGGAGGAAAATGTTTTAAAGAGCATGCGAGAGTTAGGCGAATTGTTAATTTTGTCATGATAGTATGTCCTTTTAGAAGTGGAGACATTAGCAGAGAAGTCAGAGAGGAATGATCGATATAAATTAAGGTCAGTAGGATTTTGTGATTTGCCCGGTGGAGTCGCACGGTAGAGTCGATGGTCTTTACACTCTTCGATCTTCACACGGCGAGGGCTTCACACGAGGGCTGCCGCGGTATACTAACCTTTTTTATACCCGTTTCACAAAACGGAAATTGAATTCAGCCTGACATACTTTCCTGTTTATCACAACAAATAGCCAAGCAAGCGCAGACACTGACAAGATACGCGATACAGTATGAGACCAAATGCGATTTCAAGTAACACAGTAAACAAAACAAGCATTTCCTAGCAATGGCAACTGCGCTAAACACTAAGTAAATACACTTACGAGCTGCTTTTAACTTCTGCTGATAGACTGCTTCTCTCAAAGAACATTTCTTTACACTATCTTCCGCTGACGCTTGAACACACTTTCCTGTTTATCACAACAAATAGCCAAGCAAGTGCAGACACTGACAAGGTACGCGATACAGTACAAGACCAAACCAAAATTAAATTAATTAGTTAATTAAAGCAACATTAGCTAAAAGAAAAAAGAAAAGAAACAAGACGAACTGCTCTGCCTCCCTAATCAACTGCTCTGTTGAACTTTGATGACTTAACCATCGTGACTCATCCCTAGTAGATGAGCTTTTTGGCAAAAATCCACTCTACCCATACCCAGCAGGCAACTAGCCGCCTGAACTCTCTCACACATCCAACAAAGAATCATTCAGTGCTGCTGACTTTGTCACCATGAAAACATTCTCACAAGAAAGCCTTTTTTCCTGAATTTATTCAGAAATCAGGGAACATGGCCATACGCATGGGCGCTGTGATAAACTGCCCAATTCCAGTATCGCCAAGTCTACAGCAGAAAGCCATGCCTCCAGTGTGTTGTAATTGTGATTCTTGTTTCAGAGTGTGAGCCTTCAGGCTGCTCTTTTGGTTTATTCATGAGTTGGGTTTGAGGATGGGAGTGGTGGAGAAGAATCTTTAATTTTACTATCAGCCCGTGCCTGGCAGATCTATGTGAAGAAGCCTCTAATTAAAGTCAAAAGGAACATCGACCGTTTTCTAATGGAATAATTCAGATGAGCCATGTTTGTCCATGCCAGTCTCTCATCCTCCATTCTCATTCATTAGAATGCATTACACTTGTGTGATTTCTGGCAGCCCGTATTTGCTTCAAGATCACAAGCCAGTGTTGCTGTCAAAGAGAATTGCGCTCGCTCTCTCTCCCTCTCAAGTGTGTTTGCCAGTTGGTGCAGGAAGCGACCCGATGAGAAAAGTGAGGGATTATATGCTCTGCTTAACCCTGTGAAGCCTGACATATGAAATAATAGTCATTTAATTGTTTTTTAAACGTAACAGTTTATTGAACCTTTAGAGAAAATAATAATTAAAAAAGTTTGAATGTTGAGTATCATATTTGATACATCAGACTTTTATGGCTCATATATTATGATGATGATACTCGAGAAAGAAAAAAACACATTGGTGTTATTCGGAAGCCTAAACTGAGAAAAATATGCAGTTTGGTGCAGTTGTTAGATGCAGTTTATTTTGTTATTTAGATGGCAGAAAGTATGATTATGAAGAAACTGATAGCTAATAATGTGAATCAGATAGATATTTATAACAGTATCAGACTACTTAACATACTTACATAAAATGCATATAAAATTGTCATTCTGTATCTCCCAATAATATGTCTTCATAAAGCTCTGTAGTTATTCTTATGTTTACTTTATAAAAAAAAAAAAAAATCATTAAAAATTTCACAACAAATAGACATGTGAACCACAACCTGAAGGGTGAAGTTTTTAGAATGATACTAAAAGGCATTTTACTTGCTAAAAAAGTATAAACTATCAATCAGACAACAGACAGGATGTAGAAGATTGTGTACAACACATGTTTTTGAACATTAATAATTCAGAGGTCTTAGAAATTTGTTTATCAATTTTGATACAGTAGGCTTTATAGGGTTAAGCAGAGGCTGAAAGTAAGCACAGTTGGCTTTGCACAGCGTTGCTGGATAGGGGCCGAGGAAACCGCAGGTAACACAGCGATGGAGACCACACCAAACACCAGGCATGAAGCCATCAACGGTTTCACAGAATACAGGTGTGAAAGGGGGATATCGGAAGAGGACATGACACTAATACACTGTAAAAACAACACATTAAAAGAGTGTTTAACACAGAGTGGCCATTTTTTGTGAGGGTAAAAATGTTTTCAACCAAAAACACGTCAGGCTAATCTGATTAGGACCACCTGATGGCAAATTATATTGAGATACTGTCTGTATTAAATCTCATTTTGAAAATAAATAAAAAAAAAAAAAACAGAAATACCCATGATGCAATTAAACTGCCAGTAACATTTAAATAAATATTTATCCGTATAAAATATTAAATCAGCCAACAAACGTACATTTCCTGCAATCCATTAGCACAGATATATGGCGAATGGCTTTAAGTACCATTTCAAAGCTTGTGGAAAAACCTAAATAGTCGCAGCGAGATCTAAATTCGCAGCACTTTGAGGAGGATGTCATGCCACGTGATTCCTCTGCGGATTGTGAGCGAGTTCCACTAAGCCTTGGAGACAGATGCCTCTCTAGTTCCCACTCACTTGCCTCTTCGCCTAGCGTAGATGTTCACCCAATGGTTTTTCTGAAGGCATACTGTCAACATAACGACATGACAAAGATTCATGAAGCCTGACGGAAACATTATCAAATATGCATTAAATCTCATGACTAGCAACGCGGAGTCCCTCACAACTTTTGTGGAAGTGAGCCATGTTGAGTGAGTCATGCATGGTTTGTTGCCGTTACGGGACGTTGGGGAGATGTATTATTCCAAAAAAAAAAACCAGGATTAAAAAAAAAAGTTACTTTGCTCTTGGTGTACGTTTGCTCAAGTGATCAATCAGAATCTCTTGAGACGTTTTCTGAATTTCAGATTTAGCGCGGCTACATCCTTATTTCCATTAACACCTAGCTAAACCCGTTAATGAGATTCTTTAACCTGTGCCTAATTAGGCATTGCTAAGGACAGCGGGAGCCGATGTGGGATTTAATCTCCCGGGATTTCGCTTTGATCATCCCTTAACCCCAAGCGTGGCCCTGGGGGTCTGGTTTTAGTACGTCCGGGGGTGAGAATCGCAGCGGGAAGGGTCGAAAGTCTAGAGGACTGTGGTTGGGGATGAAAGCCAGGATTGGGAATACAAAGACGAAATGAAGGACTTTGCTATTAGGAAAAGTAAGTCTATTTACAGCAGTACTGTCTGGGGAGGAAGAGAGAGAACAAGGGATTGAAAAAAAAAGACAGCTTTGGGAAACATTTCACCTGATTGAGGAAGAAACAAGGTGAAACAAACAAACCAAGCACATGAAATGCAGAGAGAAGAGCTTCAAAGCCTGCAGGTTGATTTAGCAATTAACTTCATTAGCATACGGTTGACTTAAGTATGTGGCTTTAAAACACAAAGGCATCTTGTCGAAACAACACAGGATTATACTCAGAAATAAGTCATACATGACAGTGATACTGTTCAGTAACACTAGAGATACAATGTTCATTATACTAAATACTCCCACATACCATATCTCTCCATATGCCTTAGAACGTAGGGCCCGAGCTTGCGTTTCATATCAGAGAGTGTGAAAACACATAGGCTGTCTCTAATGGTTTCCTTTCATATTTTTCTGTTTCTACGCTTATGCTAAAAACTGAGGTGCTTAGTCAAATCACTGAGGCTTGAAGAGCATAGAGGGCTAAATTATTTACACTCAAATGAGAGCAATGCTGACGACTTGTACGTTGTAAACAAAAGAGCCGGGACATTTACTGCAGTTATTTACCCTGGAAAAACTTAAACCTGTTAATGAAGTCCACTCAAAAACGACAAGCTAAAGTAGCAGTTAGCATAAGCTCTTAATAAGGAACAATGCCAACAAAGTGTTCTGCTGCTGATAAAGTTAAGGTCATGCCTTACAGTCCCTTAGAAAAACTACCGTAGTATAAATAACTATGTATTCTGGTGTAAAAGTAGTAAATTAAAAGATAAACAAAATCCAACAAAATGGCAGACAGAAAGAGCAAAGTTACATTACATTACAAAGTTAATGTACTGTAATACTTTAAACATGTTTTTTCTTCTGTTATTAGTGTATCATGGTGTTAGCATAGCAACATGCTAATGTTAAACTGCTGAAATCAGTTGAGAATCTCAAGTTCATTTTGTGTTGGAGGTGTGCCATTTGAACAGTTGCTGCCTAGGCAGGGCACTCCAAATCTGGACAATGTCAACAAAATGTTCTGCTGTTGTTAAACTCTCATACAGTCCTTACAATAAGTACTGTAGTAAAAATAACAGTAACTATGTATTTTGGCAGAAAAGTGGTTTCATGGAAAAACAAAATCTGTCCAAAATGGCAAATAAAACGAGCAAAATATTGATTACATACCATTTACTTCATCAGGCGACACCAAAAAGCTATAACCAAAGTTAAATCAAACTAAAATGTATTATTTTAACACAAAAATGTGTTTACTATTATTAGTGTACCGTGTTAGCATAGCAACGTTAACGTTAAACTCTATTGAAATCAATTGAGAATCTAATTTCCTGTTGGAAGTGTGCCATTTTAACATTCTGCCTATGTAGGGCACTCCAAATCTGTCCGTTTGGTTCCAGACAAGGTTTATGACAGGAAAGATGCTGCATTAGTAGCAGACAACAAGACAGCTCACTAGGTTTTGAAATAGAGCCAACGTTTTCCAAATTTGTGGGTACCATAGTTAGTTTTATAGGGGAACAGTTAATCTCCCACTGATCGACATGACTGCGCTGCAAGAACTACGGTAAATTTTCAGATATAAGTACAGTTTGCTGTGCCTAATGTTTTGTGTAATAAATCAATGCTAAATGGCTAGCTTCGTTTGATAATTTGAGCTCTTGGCGTGCGCTTCAGCAGGCTGTATTTGACAGCTGCACGTTCTGACTCCAAAGTCTGCTTTTCCCCGGTTTCTTGAAAGAGATGTTACTCCCTGCGCTCAGCGGGGGGACGTTTTTACTTGGCACCAGACAAAGTATTATCCAAATGTACCTATCTACATCAGATAACCTAGCAACTTCAGTCTGTCTGGATTTTTCCAGTTCAATTTCCGTGCAGGAAGTCCTCAGAGACGGCAAATTATACAGTCCATAGCAACACAGGTGCAAGCTGGCTGATATACTGAACAAAGCAGCAAGGCCACCCAGCATCATCTCCGGGGAGGGAGGGAGGAAGCAGATAAAAATGAAAATCCAGACATTTATTTGTGAATTAAAAGATTAGATGGGCAATGCAACAATGTATATGAGACATACGATGACATATAGTAACGGCCTTGACTGTAGTCAGTGTTTTTTGTAACGGAGATGGTTGCTCACCCACATATTCAAGGGTGCGAGCATACACACTAGCAAAAATGACAAACTGATAGACATGGTTTTCTCTCCGACATATGTCAGTTTTCAAAGGCGCGAAGCGACTTGTGACTGAAACGGGATGCAGCGAGGATCGCTCCATCAAAACAACATAACCTTGATGTCTGCAGTTCAATAGTTCCTATCTGAGCTACACACCATTTACTCCACCATCTCGGGCTTCCTGTGGATAAACAGGTGACGAAAAATAATAGCGTGGGAGAAACGAGCAAAGAAAATTCAAGAAGAGAAAACCGACTAAACTTGACAAAACTGACAGATAGAGGGGAGAGACAGACAGAAGATCAGTGGGTTTCTGACAGGACTCTTCTGACATGACAGCTGCGTTAATAATGCTAATGTGTTAATGATTGTGACATATGCAGTTTTAGATCTGCTGGCAGAAAGGAAATAGATGAAATCTGTGGTGCAATGAAGGAGTTACATACTGATGTTCAAAGACGACTAGACAGTGGGTTGTCTGAAACACGGTTTGTCAGACATTTTAATTCAAAGGACTCCTAAACATAGCAATTACCTTGCAAAGGTAAAATTCTGGCTATATATTTTCATGTATAAAAATGTACACTGCTGTTCAAACGTTTGGGGTTGGTAGGATTTAAATAATTTTTTCTAAAAGAAGTGTCTTATGCTCACTATGGGTGCATTCATTTGATAAAACAATACAGTAATATTATTAAAATTTTACAGTTTGATATTGTCACGCCCCTGGACTGTTTTGTTGTGGTTTTTGCTCCCCATGTGTTCCCTGTGACCCAGTTTCTCCCCTGTCTGATTGTATTAATTTGCTCCAGGTGTGTCTCCTTAGTTCTTTGATTGTCCTGTCTTTAAAAGCCCCAGTCCTTTCGGTTAGTGTTTGTCGGTCTTTGAATGTCTTCTTGTGTTCGATGTTCCCTAGATGGATTATTAAAGACTCTCAGTTTGTGTATTCTCCGTGTCTCCTCGTTCCTGGCGCCAGCGTTCGTGACAGAAAGACCGACCCAAACAGTTACCTCCGTGTCCTCCCTCCGTTTTGTTTTCCGTTTTCAATCAGTGTTTTTGTTTCCGTTGTGTTGCCCCATGGATCCCTACGTCCGGCCCGAATTCCTCCTCCTCCTGCTGGAGCAAGAGGACCGATCTCTCGAGGACCATACACGACTTTTCCTGTTGTTAGCTAACGCCACCAGCTACCCGGACGGTGCGCTCTGCACATTCTATAATGCAAGCTTGAACACCGCGTGCAGAGCGCTGTCGTCCGAGGATGGTCCTCGAGAGGATTTTGCCGCCTTCGTGGAGTGGACACTGGCGAGGCACGGATCCCCGTTCACCGTCTGTGCCGAGGGGGATCTCGCCAGTGCCACTCCTGACCCAGAGCCCAGCCCACCAACTCCCCGCAGTGCGGAGCACCAGCCCGAGCCCACCGATGACGGAGAGCCATTTCCCGCTACGATCCACGAGCCAGCGCCAAGCCGAGCGACTGAGCGGAAGATCGTCCCGGAAGTTGAGCCCAACACGTCTGATCAGGTGCGAGAGCTGATCACGTGGGAGCCAGCCGTGGACGGTGTGAGCGCGGAGTGGAGCTCCGCCCCCTGCACCGCGGCTGAGGGTGAGCTGATGATACATCTGGGGCTGCTAAACTTTGAAGGGGATCTGTTGGACTGGGAACATGATCTGGAGGTCGACGCTTCCCCTATCCTCTCTCCGTCTCCGCTGGTTCCAGCCAGCTCCGCTCCTCCCGAGCGCCCCCCTGTGCCCGCTTCCCGAAAGCGTCCTCCAGAACCCCCGCCTCCAGAGCGCCCCACAGTGTCGGCTCCCATTCCTGAGTTAACCCCTGGAAGCCCGGAGGATCTCAAATGCCCACCCTCCCACCCGCTCCTGCCTCCTCCACCGCTGTCGTCTGGCAGCCCCTCTGCTCGCCCTCAGCCCTCCATCAATGCGGTGCGAGCTCCGCGGGTCTGCCATCCTCCATCGCCGTGGCTGGAGAATCCCTCACCTCCACCTCCAGCCTCCGAGGCTCAGACTCCACCTCGGCCCGTAGACCCAGCGGCTCCACCTCGGCTCCTAGCTCCCTCGCCTCCACCGTCATCCATCGATCCACCAGCTCCACCAGGCTCCCTCGTCCCTCCGGCTCCGCCTTGGTCGGGCGTCGACCCGCCATCGCCTCGGGACTCCTCTCCTCTGGCTGCGCCTCGTCACTCCATCCCACCGGCTCCGTTGGGCTCCTTCCTCCCTCCAGCTCCACCTTGGTCCTCAGTCGCTCTGGCTCCGCCGCGGATCTCCGGAGCTCCGCCTCTGCCTCGGTCGCCAGAGCTCTCGGCTCCACCCTGGCCCCCCGGATCCTCGGCGTCACCCTGGCTCGTCGGCTCTCCGTCTCCACCTCGGGCTCCTCCTCCACCTGCTCCGCCTCCGTTGGTCGGCCCCCTGGAGTCGGCGGCCATTCCTCCTCCATGGCTCCTCCCTCCGTCGGCTCCACCGTGGGCCATCATCATGGCTGTGGCCTGGGTCCTGCCAGGCTCCTCCTGCTCCGAGTCCCTCCTGTCTCCTCCCTGGCTCCTCCCTCCTTCGTCGCCTCCCTGGTCTCTGTCTGCCGGCCCCCTCCCGGTTGTCCGTCCTCCTCCTGAGCCGCCGCCATTGTTCCCACCCGTTTCCCCCCCTCTGTTGTTCCACGGTGCGAGGACGCACCTTCCGGGAGGGGGGAGTAATGTCACGCCCCTGGACTGTTTTGTTGTGGTTTTTGCTCCCCATGTGTTCCCTGTGACCCAGTTTCTCCCCTGTCTGATTGTATTAATTTGCTCCAGGTGTGTCTCCTTAGTTCTTTGATTGTCCTGTCTTTAAAAGCCCCAGTCCTTTCGGTTAGTGTTTGTCGGTCTTTGAATGTCTTCTTGTGTTCGATGTTCCCTAGATGGATTATTAAAGACTCTCAGTTTGTGTATTCTCCGTGTCTCCTCGTTCCTGGCGCCAGCGTACGTGACAGATATATTACAAAATGAATTTTCATCAGCCATTACTTCAGTCTTTAATGTCAAATGATCCTTCAGAAAACATGCTAATATGCTGATTTGGTGCTAGAGAAACATTTTGTTTAGGATTCATTGATTTAAAGTACAGCATGTACTGCATTTGTAATAGAATAGTTTTTTTTTCTTCATTTATGATCAATTTAATGTGTCCTTGTCCTTGAAACAAACAAACAAATCTTACTGCCCCCAATCTGGAAATGCATAATAATAATAATAATAATATATTGTGTGAAAAAAGAGTAATATTAAACATCAGTATTTTAAAAATAGTATTAAATAAACATATTATTAATGAAATAATTGGATTTTATTTTTCTACTGTGGTAAAGCCAAATCTAATATAAATTTACACATAATATTTATTTAAAGTAAATATTCCCCAGATGATATGTTTAATTTTAATATTTATTTTTTTTTCTAAAAAAATACACAAAATAGAAAAAAGCATTTTCAGCACAAACTTATTTATAGAGTACTTTAAACAATAAATAATAGCCATAAAACCAGTGAGTGAATGATAAACACTTATGCTAAATATAAAAACAATAGGCTGTTTATAAAACTATATGCCATTTTTTATTTGTTACTGTTAAAATGTTAAAATTTTGTTTAACTATTTTGTCATCTTAATAACACAAGAGACACAATACAACAGCCACTTTATGTCTAAATTCATCCCCTGCTGCTGAAGCTAAAATTCAAAAAGCTCACCTCAACAACTAGTTGACCACCCTAACCCTGTTATACGCTAAAAATTGCCAGAAAATAATTATCCTCCCTAACATTTGTGATTACAGTTGGTTGTGTTACGAGCCTCCACTCATTGGCCACTTTATTAGGTTCACTTTTCTAATACTAGGTCTGATGCGTCTAGTGCTTTGTAACATTGTGTGTTATCCAACACCAAACGGCCATGACAAGATAGGCAGAATGAGGCTATAAAAGGGTGCACATGGTCTGTAACAATACTCAGGTATGCTGTGACATTTAAACAATGCTCAACTGGTGTTAAGGGCCTAATGCGTGCCAAGAAATTATTTCCCACATCATTACACCAACACTACGAGCCTGAATGGTTGACAAAGGGCAGAACGGATGCATGGATTCACAGTTGATGTCAAATTCTGATCCTACCATACCCTATACATTTTTAACAGACAGAGGTACAACCTGGAGTGGTCATTTGCTGCTATAGCTCATCATCTTAGTTTTGATTCAAGGTACATTCAGAGATTCTCTTCTGCATAGCATGTTCTAAAGCTTGCTTACTGTCGCCTTCCTGTCAGCTTGAAGCAGGCTGGCCGTTCTCCTCTGACCTCTCTCATTACCAAGGCATTTTCGCCCACAGAACTGCCGCTCACTGGATGCTTTCTGTTGTTCGCAACAATCTCTGCAATCCCTAGAGACTCCTGTGTGCATGAAAAATCCCCAGAGATCAGCCGTTTCTGAGATACTGAGATCACATTTTGTCCCAATTCTGATGTTTAGTTTGAACAATAACTGAAGCACTTGATCACATGTATGTTCCAGTCACCTCTAGTTTCCTGTAAATTGAACTCTGGAATTTTTAGAAACAGTTACTAGGCAGTTGTCTGTAAAAAGTGTACCAAATATGTATACCAACAGTTGAGCTGATAAATATATACTGTAAAAAAATAAATAAAAATCACTGTAAAAAATTAATTCCGGTTTACAGTTATTATAATTTATGTGGCATATTCAGTGTTTTTAAACAGAGTATTTAATTTCATTTTGTATTTAGAATTTTTTTATATATAGAAATAAAAGTTTTTTTAATGTATTTTATACATGAAGCCGTAATTTAACTCTAAATCACTGACTCAATCGATTATTCTAAATAAATAAATAAATAGAGAAATAAATAAATAAATAACAACACAAAAAGATATAAATTAGTCTTATAAATTTTATAAATCTAAATCTAACACTAATCTTTTTAATGAAAATATTCAAATTTACTGATATGAATCAAAATCCTTACCACTGCTACTAAAGTCTGCAGTCTTTTATGCAATGAGTTGGTGCCACATGATTGTCTGGTTATATTTTTGCATGCATTTTTACACACACACACATATATATAATCTTTGTAAATTACGTTAAATAAATTTTAATCAACAATAAGTATTCTTGTAGTCACGAACGACTATGAATCACTGACTAAACCGATTTGTTTAAAACAATGACTCATAACACAAAAAAGACCATTTTGTTCACCTACTACAGTAAAATGTAACCTGCAGGAAGCTTCAAAAAATGAATCAGTAAATGAATCTGAACTAATATTTTTGCTAAACTGATTCAAAGATTCAAATTCACTGAAATTAATCAAAATGATCATCACTAATTTCTGCTGCTCAAACCTGTATCCTTTTATGTTTTATGAGTTGCTGCCACATGGTTGACCGGTTAGATATTTGCATGCATGTATCGATTTCCACATACTAGGCTGATATGGTATGTGAAGGTGATAGGTTGATTAGATATTTGCATTAACAAGCAGGTCCCTGAATGTATACACTTTAGGGGCTTTCGCAATGGAGGAACTTTTTTATAGTTCCTAGAACTATTGGTGGAAGTACCCGCTTTTTGGCGTGTTCACACCGCAGGAACTAGGAACGTATTTAGTTCTAGGAACTCCATTTGAGGGAACAAAATAAGCTTCTACTTCAGAGTAAGGTCTAAAGCAGTTCTATAGGAACTATCAGTGATGAAAGAGTACACTGATAAAAAAAGCCATTTACTCCACGAACACGGAAAACAAGATAACAGCATTTAGCTACCTGTTGTCTGCAGCGTAGTGTTCTTTTCTCAGCCTCGATGATATGTAACACTGCAAGTTGTCACAAGAGATTTGGTCAGATTTTCATGTGCTTTAAATTGCGTAAATTGTGCATTTACATTCCATCTCCGTAATCACGAAATCCACACGAAACAGCGCCAATCGCAACATCCTCCATTCACCGATCATTGATGTTTGTAAATGTTGCGAATAAAGATGTCACTGTCGGCCGCTTCAGAGTTCCCGCTGCCAGCGTGAATGCAACCAGGAAAGTGGCCTGAGGGGGGAATTGGTTCTCTAGGAACCACCATGCTGGCTATTTCCTAAAACTCAGTGCGAAAGCCCCTATTTATTAGGAACTCAACAAGAACCATCTTACCGAGACCCCAGCAGGAAGACACAGCCATGTAGTCCGGCCAACATCCACTTCTGCTTGAGTTATTACAGCCATTTGAGGCCTCTAAAACCCCTCCGTCAGCTACAGCTACCGAACAGGATTAAAGGGGTATTAGATATCCCCAGGAACTACAGATTTAACCTTTAATTTGAGTTTAGAAATGATATTTAGCAATTATTTAAATTCGGCTTCCATTAATTACACAAAAATCTAAGGGGTGCAGTGACATTTGCACTTGCTTCCTCCAGTACCTGCCCACCAATGCATTAGATACAAAGAGTCAGGCCTGTTTCTTCAAGGCTATGGCTGCCATAAAATAATATATGCATATCAATCCCTCTGACTTTTATTAAATTCTGTCGGGCACCTGGTGAACGGGAGTTTAGTTTTAAGACTAGTATCCGCACCAGGGATTTTGCATGCAACAGCATCTTCAAGTAAAAAAAATAAATAAAATAAATACTTGGGCTCAGACGACAGTTGTTTCCGATACAAAAATGATGAATTGGTGAAACGGTAAATGTTAGAGAATATTTTCTAAATACGAAGGCCTGACACAAACCCTGTAGCAGCAAAACTGTCAGTAGTCTAAAAAATAATGCTTCTTCAGTCTGGCACTTTGTTGTTCAGGCTCAAAGCCAGAGTTGCGATTTTGACTAAGAACCACCTCAGGTGTAAGAAAAGTTTGCAATACACATCTAACCCATTTTTCAGATAAAAGGACATGTGTCAAACCGAAGTACGACAGATAAATTATTCTGTATCTGATGAAACCAGACTGTCACACTTGTTAGGGGACTACATCTAGCAAACAAAATTCTAATAGCGGATGGGATATAAAGAGAGTATTTATCTTCAGATCGCACCTAGCGCTTTCCGCGGGGTGCCGCTTCATTCAAAGAGCAAAGATAAAGAAATGGAAACTCATCTTTGTCATTTTCAGTCTCAGTTAACCGAATCGTTAGCGGGGGGCCACCAAATCGAAGATATTGCGGCATTCTAGCTGCGGGTAACCCCTGCAGAGCTCAGATTTATCTTCTAACTGTCTGCCAGAGCTTTAGAGGCGCAGAAAAGGCCATCAGAGGGATTTTTTTTCTCTTCAGCTCAATCGTCTGAAACGTGGGGTTGTGGGACCCGGACAGCCTCAGAACTGAGTCTGCGTCCTGGGGAGGAAGCTCTCTGGGGAGGCCGCTCTAGGGGAGCGTGGGGAAATGTAGCCGGAGACGGAGTCAATCTGCTGTCAGCCTGCCAAACACAGGACAACGAGACAGGCAGGAGAAAGGAGACACTACCGGTCCACGGGGAGACTTTTCAGAAGCCGGGCTAGTGCAGGTGGATGTGGCAGAACAAATGGCAAAGGTTGTGTTTTGAATGGTAAGTCACAACAGAGCGTTCTGCAGCTCTGAAGGACAAGGGCGCGCTTCGACCGGATCCTTTCCAAATAACTGTCGGCAGGTTTTTTTTTGCAGGGAGGGTGACATCTTTTGGACATAGTCCCTGCAGGTATAACTGTCAAATTCCCTTTTTTTTTTATCCTGCCGCGCGCTCTCTATGATGCACTGTCAGGTGAGACTGTCGATGGTGGGAGACCTCATCAGATCTGTGCTCTCGCTTGAATGATCGGGACCTGTAAAACTATTGATTCCTCGCTCGAGGTTATGTTGTATTTAAAAAGTGCTTCTGTTTTAGTAGCCGCGACAGACGGCATTCAAAGTGAGGTGTGTAATTTTTACGACACAACGGTCAGCAAACAGACTTTCACCAAACAGACTGTTAAAAATGAGGACAAAAAAGGCGATTAAAAATGGTGAAAAACTTTGATGATCATTTACAGGACATACACCTCTTGAAAGGAAAAAAAAATAATCTAAATTGTAAATATATAAATAAATAAAGATTTTACATGAGATTTACAAAATATCTTTTATTTTTACAAGTAAATGCTACTTCAGTCTGTGTATTTAAAAATGTAACATTTACTTCAATGTGTTTCTTGCTGTTTCTTTATAATTCTTTGTGAAATTTACTAGCATTTTCTGAGTTAAAACTGTTTCTATACCATTTTTTGTGTTCTATAATGAGCATGTTCAAGTTTATAAACTGAAATTTCATTTTGATATATTTTGGGGGGCATAAATTAAAAACTGTCAGTGTGATACTCTTCTGAAATCATAATGAAGAAAAAAAAGCCCAATTAAAAGACTGAAATTGCTGAAAAGAAATTGATTTCTTAAAAAACAGCAACAACAACAATTATAATTATATATACTTACATATATGTTGTAAAGTAAATAAATATATATTATTACATATATGTTGTAAAAATCAAAATTGTATATATATATATATATATATATATATAAAATTCTATTTTACTAAAATTATATTTATTGCATTTTGTAAAAATAAACAAACAAATAAATAATGGGAAATAAAAAATAATGTGAATCCAACAATTTCAGTCTTTTTATCATAATATCAATATATCATTATATATTATATAGAGATATCTAATAACCTATGTAAGTTTTGCGGTGTGACAAACATGAAACATAAAGAAATATGAAATGAAATCATAGAAAAGACCCCCGCTGGCCCTTGTGACTGTATGTGAAGGTCAATAAGTCTCATAAATATCAGATAATTTGACATTTTTATGACAAGTTAGTTCAAAAGTAAGTTTGTTCAGTAAAATAACTCAAACTTATTTATGAATTACTAATTCTTATCTATCAATATTTTATTACAATTATTTTTTTACCTGGTAAAAAATACTTAAAACTTAAAAAAAATATTAAGATTAAGTCTACAACTACATGCTTTCAAGGTGTAAGAAAAAATGTGTTACTCTTTATTACTATAATATATAAATATATTACTTTTTACTTGATGGTTACACCTTACACCTTTTTCAGCAGCAGCAAAATCAGTGTTTACACTTTTCAGAGGAATCAACCTATGAACTGATTACTTCTAATCGTCTCTTCATATTTAGCTGGAAAAATACAGCCTCAACAACATGAAACATTAAATAACAGGCACAGAAGCAAGGTCATCTACATTAATTGCAGCCAATATCGCAAGAACAAAGCATTTCTTGCTCGCAGACATTGAGGTGAATGCATCTTGGTGTACCTTACAAAATGTTCCACTTAAAGGTGAGTTGAATCTTTACTCTTGGTCTCTGTGCCCTACTTACAGCCTGTGTTATCGGTCTTCATAACCCAAACTGAATGCCTTTGTAGCACTCTGCTAAATTCACCTTTCTCTTGAGGCTCTGTCTTTCCTCTTTTTCCCCCACTTTAAAAGAAATCATTTCCATTTGTCTCTTCCTATGTCTATCCGTTTCCCCGGTATGTAAATGACTGTCCTAGATAAAAGTGTAAAGCACCTACTGGTGTATTCACAGGGATTATACGTCTAATCTCAACACTTCATCATATCATTTTCAACGGTACAGCTCATAAAAGCCGTAGCAGCCCACGATGTGAGAACATGTGAAAAAAAAAAAATACAAAAAACCTCTGTAAGTGTCCTCAAAAGAAACAGGCTCCTGAGAAGCGTGGAGTTGTGAATTATTGATAAGCAGTGATGAGAATTGGAAAGAATTTGAAAATTCGGGTTCCGATTTAGATTCCGTTTCCAACAGCGATTGTTTTAGTACTTTTGAAAAAGAAATATGTGCAAACACAAAACGCAGTTCTTATAACATTTACAGCCCTTAGCAGTCTGATGATACATGATGAGATCATTTCAGATTTTCAATGTGTTTTCATGTTTTCAGAGGCAGTCCAATGAAAATGCAATCCAATAACTGGCACTAACCACACTAAGTATTTTTTGGAAGAAGTCTTATGCTCACCAAGAAGATTTTTTTTTTTAATACATTAAAACAGTAATATTGTGAAATGTTATTACAATTTAAAAGAACTGTTTTCTATTTTAATACATTTTAAAATTTAATTTATTCCTGTGCTGATAAAGCTGAATTTTCAGCATCATTACTCCAATTTTCAGTCACATGATCCTTCAGAAATCATTCTAATATGATGATTTGCTGCTCAAGAAACATTTCATTAGTGTCACTTTTGTGAAATATAATATTTAATTCATATTTAAACATATTAGTTGATCAAAAATACAGTAAAAACAGTAATATGTGAAATATTATTACAGCTTAAAATAGATTTTTTTTTCCTGTGATTGCAAAGCTGAATTTTCATCAGCCATTTTTCAGCACAGTTTTCAGTGTCACGTGATTTTTTATTTATTTTTTTTATTTTTTTAAAAGATCACAGATTGCAACAAAACAACCAAAGTGATTTAGAAAATAAATAAATTAATTAATTAAATAATAATAATAATATTAGGGATTTGTACTACACTGGTCAAGTTGTATGGTCAAGTGCTGGTCAAGTTATGATTCACAAAAAAGAAGTGCATCCTATGAGTAATTTGCTTGGGAAAAGGACTGGTTGTGCTGTGCGTTATTGATTTGCTACAAAAAAGGCTCAGTAGAGTCATGAATGGGTATGTTAGTAAGTTGTTCTGTCCGCACGTTGTCATAAAACTACTTTAAATTCATTCTTTTCTTTTTTTTTTTAATGGAACCGTTGCTGAATAAGAAATGATTCTTGGTTCCAGCCTCATTTATAAGTGGACGCGCTCTAGTTATGCTATGAAATTCATTATATAGACAATGTCTTATTAAAAGGAGAGGACTACACTGCAGGGACACGCAAAGTACAACCCACGGGACACAATCTGCCCCACCGCATGGTTATCAGTGTCAGTTTAACACAATCCAGACATTTTTTGAAAATTCACTTGCCATTGTGCACTGCGACTGAATGATGAAACACAACAAATCAGAACTCTCTCGTTATAATGAACAAACTTGTCTGAACTTCTAGAGAGTTTGACAATTGTTAGATTGTCTACACTGAAAACAAGAGGATAGTGTCAAAACTTGATGCATTTACCCATTATTACCAAAGCTGACTACACTCCAAGTGCTTGTAACGGAAGTAGTTTGTTGAAAACTTACTCGACCTCAGGCCATCCAAAATTTAGATGAGTTTGTTTCTTCATCAGAACAGATTTGGAAAAATTTAGCATTACATCACTTGCTCACCAATGGATCCTCTGCAGTGAATGGGTGCCGTCAGAATGAGAGTCCATCAGTTAATGTTTTGTGAAGTGAAAAGTATTTGTGGATTATTGTGATGTTTTTATCAGCTGTTTGGACTCTCATTCTGACGGCACCCATTCACTGCAGAGGATCCGTTGGTGAGCAAGTGATGTAATGCTAAATTTCTCTAAATCTGTTCTGATGAAGAAACAAACTCATCAACATCTTGGATGGCTTGAGGGTAAGGTGATATAAATAAGATGTTGTGACTGTTGAAAGCAAATGAAAATTACAATTACCAGGTCATATTGATTCACTGGCCCTTGCGTTTTTTAAAAGTGGCCCCTGAGCTGTGTAATTTGAATATCCCTGCTATACAGTCTATGGTTGCAGAATCTTCTAAAATCTTACTTTATCAGAGCTAGCGTTGTGCTAGCGCACTTTATCTTTAACTACCCTCATTATCTTTCTTCAAAGCACAAGTTTAATCGGCTAGGAAGAGAACTTAAATTTCTTCTCCTTTTATGACTAATTAAACTCAGGATGTGCTATGCTGTTTGAATTTGCTCCTAGCAACCTTATTAGCCACAAAGCTAAAACTTGTTTGGTAGAGTGACTCAGGAGTACAAACTTTACACTGACTTGCAAGACCTGTTAGCAACAGGCCAGGAAGGTTAACAGCTTACATGTCTAAGTCCAAGAGAGCCTGCTCTTGGTCCATTAGGCATTAGCATTTCTACTCTTTCGCTACATTAAGACTGCAGCAGAATATAGCTGTCAGCCCTGTTTAGAGTGCTATAGGGCTATGTACATGATGAATGTGAATGCTAACAGACAGCTTCTTCCAGATATCCCTTGTGAATAAGACGTAAACTTTAAAGAAAATCTTAAAAGAGTACTGTATTTTCCGCAAATCACACCTGACAATAACTTGACTCAATAACTTGAGTCAGAGCATCATTGGCAGAAAAAAAAGTATTTTATTATTATAATGAAATAATGTAGTGGAATCAAAATATAAGTACAAAACAAAACAAAAAATTATAGAGCCATTATTCATTATGAACAGTATTTATTATAAACACCAAGTAGTGCTAATTTTGTCAAGCCTTTTTTTAATTTAGTCATAAATAGTCTTAGTCTTTAAATTAGTCTTAAGTCCCGTTCACACCAAGGATGATAACTATAAAGATAACGATAAAGATATACAGTAGTTCTAAAAATCGTTCTCAGTATTAAAGGGGTCCTATTATGCTCTTTTACAAAGTCTTGATTTTGTTTTGTGGGTGTATTAGAGCATGCTCTCATGCTTGGTGTTTTGAAAATCGCATTATTTTTCAACATAATTTACATTATTACAATACCTTCCTCCCTAGCCTGGCACAAACGGCTCGATTAGTTCTGGGTTTGATGAAGGCCCGCCTTCCGAAAAACTAAATGTGTTGTGATTGGTTAGCTGTCCCAGTGTGTTGTGATTGGCGAACAGCTTAGATGGTGTTTCAGTACTGCCCCGCCCCTTGCCAAAACAGCAAGTTCGTCAATATTTCCATATCAATTCAGACCTCGAGAATATTGAACAAGAGGATCGCGCAGAACCTGTGCATGCATGGATATTGCAAGACATACTGTATTAAAGTGGTAACGATATTGTTTTTTTTTTTTTGTTTTTTTTTTGGCTAAATCATGTTTTAGATAGGATGTCAACAACAGCTTAAAAATAACTGCATTTACTATGTACAGATAAGTGCAATGGTAATATGTATTATGTTTATTGTTCTTTAAGACTTAAAGTACACTACAAGTGCACATTCAATACAATCAAGCACACATCTTTTTCACAAAGGATATTCGAGAGTCACACCTGTTAGCAACACTCACAAACATTTATTTTGTGAATATAGCCTTGCCATTCCCCACCCCTTGTATTGCTTTAGCATTAGCATTCTCCACACAAGTGTTTCTTAGCAGTCAGCAGCATTTATAGCCATTGACCGGGCCGCACCATTTGATCAGCGGTTAATGACACTTAACGGAATCGCTTCAAGACAAACCCAGTGCTGTTTAGAGCAGAACAGATGTTTTGGCAAAGCGATCTCACGGTTTAATTAGCCATTGATACTAAGTGCATTAGTGGTGAGAAACGTCACAGCTTGAGATACGGCTGTCGCGCTGCACATGCTAACACTAATAGGGACTGAGACTGATGGTGTGGTGATAGCAAAGACAATCGATGGGTCTTCCAAACAGCTGAATGGAAGACGACGACACTGAGGAGTGTTTTTGTTGCGAGCTGCATAAGGAGGTGTTTTATGGCTGCTAACATCTGGAGCTCGGGCAGATGTGCGTGTGACAAACAGGAGGACGCCTTAATAGGTCTCTCTAGGTGAAAGTCATTACTGCCCATTACACAGTTGATTGAGAATGATATCCACGGTGTTATGATGAGCTTAATAACTTAATTAAATGCTTTGATTGATAATACAAGCATATATTGTCATCAAGCTGTGATTATAAGAGCGGAATGTAAGATTAGTTATGTAATCCCCCCCACCTCCCCTTTCTCACCAGCAATTATTAAAAATCAATCATTAAGCTTGAGCATTATGCATAAGTTTTGAAACAAGGATTAGTGTTTGAAAGTGTTGTACTTGTACTTGAAGTCATTCAAAGTCACAAGGTAAGCTTTTACTAAAAGCCACTTTCCTTATGCAAACAAAGTGCAGCAATGTATATAGGCCTGTGCGATTTGGCCAAAAATAAATAAATAAATAAATAAAATACCGGTGGTAATATCTCAAATCGGTGTTGCTTGATTAAAGGCTAAAACAAAAAGGCATACAATAAATAAAAATACATGAATAAATAAATTAAAGAGCAGTTCTCATAAATTTTTTTTCAGCAAATTAAATCATATTTTGCCCATGCTCTAATTCCAAAAATTTATCTTTAAGGCACGTCACACTTTAGTCCTCTTTTAAAGGACCAATCTGACCTAAAAATAATTAGGCCCCAGACCACTTTTCAATCACACTGTTATTTAGTAAAAGATATTTAGTAAATGTATACTAACAAATAAATAAATAAAGCAACAACATTATTGAAAACATTTAAATAACAGTACACTATTTAATAATAAAATAATAATTAATAACAACAACACTAATAATGATATAAACATTTTAAATTATTATTGTTATTATTATTAAATGTTTTACTAAGTACACAACAACAATAATATGTTATTAAAATGCACATAATAGTAAACTGTACAACAGTCAAAATATTATTAGTAGTAGCAGTATTAGTAGTAGTAGTAGTAATAACAACAACACTAATAATGATATAAAACATTTTAAAATACTAGTAGTAGTACTAGTAATGATAATTAATGTTTTACTAGTAAGTATACAACATTAATAAGCTATTCTTAAAAAAAAACAATACTAAAATGGTGTAATAGTAAAATTAGCAGTAGTAATAGTAGTAGTAATAATAGTAATAATTCATTAATATTCATTAGTAGTAGTGCTGGTGGTAATAATAATAATAATAATAATAATAATAATAATAATAATAATAATAATAATAAATCAAACAAATCAGACAGAAAAGAATACTAACACTTCGTTTTCAAGGGTATTCATTTTGAATATATATATATATATATATATATATAATCGTACAAGCTCATATAGCAATACTGATTAACTGTGCAGCCCTAACTGTGCTTATTTCCAGTCGGTCTCATACAAGGCAACAAGATTGGCTCTCATCCACCAGTGGTGGTTCAGCCACCTGGCCTCTGCCAGCTTCAAAACTACCTCATCAAGCTAGCTGTAGCCCCAGCTGAGGCAGCGTTTAACCTTAAAGACACTTGTATCTGTTCCCCCTGTGCCACCCTCTCCTCTCACACCTCGACCCACCTGCCTCGGCTCTCCGAAATGTCAGGTCATGGGCCACTGACTGCCTGCGAGCTCCACGGTCTCAAACGACACTCACACAACGCCTGATGGTCCACTGACCGCAGAGCTGGTAAAACTGACCTTTCAAAGCTGGTCTGAGACTCGATTTTTTTTTAATAGCTCCAATGATCTGAGATTTTCGGAGACTTGCTTGATCAGTGCAGGAGGGCAATTCACACCACAACGTCCTGAAGTGGTTGTTTTTCCAGTTTCATCTGCCCTAAGGCTGGTAACTCTAGCTGATGTAAAGGGCTACATCCTATTAAATGACACCCGAAATGAATTTCCAGTTAGAGGTTATTGTTGCGTGTAACGGGCCCCAAGCTGCCAGGCTTTAAAGGTGTTTAACAGGGTTTAACGGTTCTCTGTGTTGACGAAAGAAAGCAGCATATCGGAATTGTATTAAAGATGAAACGTCAGACTCTTCATACGGTCGTAAACACCCACAGAAGATTTGGCGGTCATAAAAAAGGACATAAAACGTGGCCGGAGCTCATAATCTTAAGCTTTTTGCAGTAAGGAGAATCAAAGATGCAACTTTATATTCGCACTCCAAACAGACAATGCTTCTAATTAAAAATGCACATTTCCAGCATATAATTAAAGGATGTTTGTCACGAGGATGAACAGTGCAGTAAAAAGTTAACAATGAGGCAAAGAAATGGAATTGAAAGTGGTAAATGCCTTAGGGGTACAGCTGATGCATGCTGGGAATGACGAAGGGACTTTGGGAGGCTGGAAAAGAGATGCAACAATTAAAAAAAAACATGTATTTGCAGGCAAAAACCTCCTGAGTAATCAGTGCAAAGTGACATAAACAGAGACAGATAAAAAGAACACTTCCTTTGAAAAGGATAAATCAAAACATGTTGAGCAAAATGAATTACACAAATTTATATTTTGCTTAAAGAAAATGAAGCTTACTTTAGGACCAATAAGATCCTTCCCCCATTATTATTATTATTATTATTATTATTATTATTAATAACAACAAGGCATATAACAAGGGCAAATAAATAAATAAAATAATAAAAGCAATATAGCTTATTTTGCAACCAGTAAGGCCTTATCCCCCTTTTTTTTTACCATAATGTGAACACGTTAATTATATAATAAATATAGAAGTATTTATACATCATAATAGTGATTATCGCACTTTCATTTATGGTGAGAATCGTTATTCAGAAAATTCAAAAAAGTAAAATGTTTAAGTAATGAAAATAATTGTTCATAATCTAAAGCAAAATAATGTCATATTGTAAAACAAATTCTTATTTGTCTTATAAATTGGCGTTATTATCTTAAAAATAACAAGAAATTAATAAATAGGGCCATTAAGATCCTCCCCCATTTGCATTAATGTGAAAATGTTTAAATACAGCATGATAATGAGAATAAAGCAAAATAATGTCATAATGTAAAGGAAATTCTTATTAGTCTTAAAATTTGGCTATATTTTCTTAATAAATAAATACATACATACATACATACATACATACATAAACAAGACCATTAAGATCATCCCCAATTCACATTAATGTGATAAAAAAAAATAATGAAAAAACCCTCATTCTCATTAACGTGATACAAAAAAAAAGTATTATATATTATTTAAATGGAGAAGTATTTATACATCATGATAGTGTTTATCGCAACTACATTTATGCAGATATAAATAACAAAAATACTGTATTACAATAATGTGAATCTAATGAGAATCATTATTCAGAGTAAGAATTAAAAAAAAACTCTGGTGTCTAGACACACCACAGTAATGAGCAAAATTGTGCTTAATTTTTAAAAGAAAAAAATGTCACAATGCAAAAGAAATACTAATTAGTCTTAAAAAACTGCTTCATTTTCTTTAACAAAAACAAAACTCTCTTAAAATAATACACTTTTCTTCTGTTTAAATAGGCTTTTTTTCTCTCAAGAATTTCAGAATTGCATTTAGGCTTCTGTGATAAACAGAGATCAAGTAATGTACTCTCCTGTTTGTGTCTGTGTCCCTATCAGAAAACAATTGGTTATTACAGTGTCTGTGGCCATGATTATAGTATCACTGTATTACCCGGCTAATAGACCGATTTGTGAGGCAGAACCTTGTGTAAATCACTCAGGGCCGTATTTTAGAGTGAGCCACTGAAGCCCTGTTCTGTATTTCCATAATGGCTCTTGTGGGTTGTGTATGAGGTGACAGATTAAAGGCAAAGAGAGTCAGGGGTATAATATCGGGTAAAAGCAAGGCTGCCGAGTGTATTTTTGATGTGGAGCCCATTGTGGCAAGTGCTATTGTGTGAGGCCGTGAAAGTGTGTGTGTGTGCTGTGGATGCAGAGCATGTGGGTGTTAGGTTGTGTGTTTGATGTGAAGGTAAAAAGCCTGATTGTGTTTTCTCTGTCCCCGAGGAAGTGACAGGCCTGTATTGTAATTCCACTCTCATTTCCTGCACCATGGCGACCGCAGCTCTGTCACTCATGCACATGAGAGAATGGCTCTGCCAATCAATCAGGCCTCCATTACGCAGGACCTCCTTTTCAAACCTGCTCTTTTTCTCCTGTGCCACTTTAGCATAACTAAATTTGAGCTCTTTGTCATTGGCGACCATGGATCGTGATTGGTGTGGTAAGTGAAAACAACGAGATATGGAGAAGAGACGGCGTTGCACTACTCAACGCACTTATCGTATGCCGCATATGCCATTTGTGGCCTATGTGGCGACCGCAACAGAAATCATCACAGGAACGTTTTCTTACCATGCTAACGAAGAGCAGGACCGGGCCGTATGATGATATGTACCTTGCAATGGTTGAAATATGGTTCTACGTAACTATTTATATCATAATTACAAATGTTTAACTCACATTTGCAACCTTATTTTTCATAATTATGACTTCATATCTCACATTTGTGACTTTTTTGCAATTATGACTTCTTTTATCGAAATTATTTACAGAAGTGGTCACAACTGTGAGATGTGAATTTATAATTACGAGAAAAAAGTTGCAATTGCGAGTTTTTGTCTAACATTGGTGACTTAATATCTCACCATTGTGACTCTCACAACTGCAAACTTATATCTCAGAATTGTGACATATTTCATATTTGTGACTGTTTCGTGCAATTGCAACTTCTGTTTTCGTATTTGAAACTTCATAACACACATTTGGAATGATTCTGCTGAACCAGTTATATCGCAGTTGCGAATGTTTATCTTTCAATTGCGACCTTACTTTTAGCAATTACGACTTCTTACTAGGGCTGCAACAATTAATCGATAAAATCGATTATTATCGATTCTCATTATCGATTAGTCGGGTCTGCCCACAGTGCACGTCCCACTTCAGCCGGTCGCGTCAAATTACAGCACTGCATAACGCATTTCTATGGACAAAATGCATCTAAAACAGTGAAGGAAACGGAATGAGATGCTTCGGGAGAAGTACGTGATCCAAGCTGCCCAAAACATGAGAATTCTTTATTTTAAGCTTTAAGCTAATGCATTAGCATAATGGCTGAGCGCCCTGCCAGGGGCTTTGACAGATGTGTGTTTGTCCTCAGCGCAAAAAACTTTCAGTTTACGGTCATATCATTATCTGTAAATGTCACAAATTCACGCGAGCATTTCCATTTTTGCGCAAAGGTCTGTCCTGATAGTAAATCTTTACTGAATGAGCGCCGGTGCGTCAGACAGATGGAACAACACAGTAGAGTGGAGACAATTAGGTTAATACTCAGTGCAAAACCATTCCTTGTGCTGAAATATCTGCTGTTGAACATTAAATTACGGTTTAAAAGTCAACATGTAGTGCACGTATTTTATGAGAGTAGGAGCTGTAAAGGGATACAGCGTGTAATTCTGAATATAAACATCAGACGCTTCATGCGCCTTTTACAGGATAGAGAAATGACAGAAAGGCGTGACTGTGATCAAAGTGAACAAGTGTTCCTGCAGAACATTACTCTTACCTGTTGGTTAACACTGAGTTTATGTTTTTATTCATCCTTATTATATTGATTATTATTATTAATTTTTTAATGTAGAGATTTAAACTATATTCACTATATACAGTGCCTAATAATTTAAAAAAAAACAAATTTATGTAAGGTTTTTAACAGGTTATGTAAGGTTTGAGCCACTGCTGCTCTAAACCAACAGTACATTTTAATCATATTTTAGCTTTCTGTATTGGTTAGTCCTCCAATATGCGTAAGCTCTTTAGGAACAGTAGTTGGCCATTGCTAATGCTATGATATAATTATTATTATTATGAAAGGCATAGGAGGACATTTTTGTTAATATGTGAATACATACTAGCCTACTTAGTTTGTTATTTGCCCAATAAATGACAATAACATTTTTAAACAATTTTTTGACAGATTCCTAAAATATTTGCGCTTTCTCTTTATTATGACAGGTGGTCTAATAAATTGTTAAGCACTGTTTTCGTAGCATTCGGTTGACATGTTTGTTTGAAGGACATTGGGAAGAGTGTGGAAGTGTTTTTTGTTGATAAAAAAAAAAAAAAAAAATTTTTTTTTTAATCCGATTATCAAAATAATCGTTAGTTGCAGCCCTACTTCTTACATCACATTTGTGACTCTTTCAGAATTATAACTTCTTTTCTCGAAATTCTTTACAGAACTGGTCACAAACGTGAGATATGAAGTTACAATTACGAGGAAAAAGTCGCAATTGCGAGTTCTTATCTAACATTGGTGAGTTAATATCTTACCATTGTGACTTCCATAACTGCAAATTTATATCTCAGAGTTGTGACATTTCACATTTGTGAATGTTTCTCGCCTCTGCAACTTCATTGCACACATTTGGAAGGACTCTACAGAACTATTTATATTGCAATTCCAAATGTTTATCTTACAATTGAGATTTTATCTTAAAATTGCGACTTTACAGAAGTTGTAACAAATGTGAGATACTGCATTAAGCTACAATTACAAGAAAAAAGTCGCAATTGCAAGTTCACAACTAAAATTGGTGACTTTATATAATCATTGTGATTCATAAATACAGATTTACTGTATATCTCAATTATGACATATTCCATATGACTGTTTCTCATAATTGCAACTCCAGTTCCCATACTTGAAACTTCAGATCGCACATTAATAACAATTGAAATGTTTATCTTACAATTGCGACCTTATTTTTCATAATTGTGACTTCATATCTCACGTGTGACTATTTTTTATTTTATTTTATTGCAACTTTACAGAAGTTGTCAGAAATGTGAGATATTAAGTTACAATTACGAGGAAAAAGTTGCAATTGTGACACATTAGTGACTTAAATTTTCATCATTGTGAATCACAGCTGCAAGTTTATATCAGAATTGTGACATATTTCACAGTTGTGACTGTTTCTCGCAATTGCAACTTTAGTCTTCAAGCAACTTCATAGTGCACATTTGCGACTAAATTACCCTTTGGCTTTCTCAATTGAAAATCTCTAAATTGCGCCCAATTTAACCTGGACAATTTTTTTTTTTTAGCAATTATGGCTATTTCTCTCAGTGTGACTAGATTTTTTTTAAGAAAGCTGTCTGTATTGCTGCACAGCACACAGTCTACTGTCCTCATTGACATACAAGAATTATAAATATATATATAATTTTATAAGTATACTACATGTTTTATGGCCCCTAAGCTTTCAGAAGCTGGGACAGAGTAGGAAAATATAGAAAATTAGAAGAAAAAAAAAATTAGAACCTTATCTTCTATCTGACCGACAGAAAGTGAAAAAAAAAAAAAAATGATATGCCCCATCTATGTATTCAGATTTTGAGATGGTGACAGGACATTTGGTCTGAAAGTGTCTTCTAGGGAAATAAATGTATATGAAAGTGTGACAGCCCTATAAATTGAACCTCCAACTCTTCAGTCATACAATTCTGACAGATATGCACAACTTACTCTCTATAATTGGTAACTCACAGCTCACCTTTCCCTCTAAAGAGATGTGCGCGTGAAAAGAAAGAATTGAGTGCTCCAGAGAGAAATAGATGGGAATATGACACTAAAAGGGGTAAATGCAAGACAGACCTCAATGAGATGAAACCGTGATGTAAAAGGAAACTGTGACAGAGGGTTAAGCAGTCAAGATCTGTTGTGTGATGTTCAAACAGAGCGGAACATTACTTTTTTTTTTCTTTTCGATTTCCAACAAAGACAAAAGTACAAAACAACACTCAGCCATGTTGAGTGAGAGCAGGAAAGAAGCGAGGAAAATTAGAAGCAATAGTCTACCTTGAAACTGTCAATAGGTCTAATTTTGTACACTGCACTTTGACAAAGACTGCATTACGCAAAATGATTTTTTTTGACACTTTGAGACAACTGAGATTGTCCCAAGCTGTGACATTTAATACTCCCCCCTGTTGTCTTCAAAAACTTATTCTTTTTTAGAGTAAATACCCTCTTTAACCCCCTGTGTTCAACATAATAATAAAGTGGGCTGAAAGGCACAAACTTTAATGACTTTGAAAACACTTTATGACTATGCCACTTTCTCTATGCCACTACATGGCTTTTGTACATACAGATACACCAATAAATGTGCCCAATAAATATAAATATTACACCCAGTAGAACAAACACACACACACACACACACATATATATATAGCAATGTCCCAGTGTCTAGTCTCTGATGTCTCTAATATAAGCTTGTCTCTAATGTCTGTAAAAAGACTTTAAAAACCTTATTTGTGTGATTTCATGAGTTTCAAACAATAAACAATAAATAAATATTGAAATTACGTACAACATTTACAAAATTAACAAGTAAATAACAGTGTAAATGAAGCGTCTTCTCAGTAGGGCTGGTATGCAATATTGATAAACTTGTTTTCCCCATAAATTAAATAGAAATGTAAAAAACAAATCTAAATACTTGCAAAAGTAGCTAACAGGAAAAAATACGCTGAACCCACTCTAAGAGGATATACAGGTGCATCTCAATGAATTAGAATGTCGTGGAAAAGTTCATTTATTTCACTAACTCAACTCAAATTGTGAAACTTGTGTATTAAGTAAATTCAATGCACACAGACTGAAGTAGTTTAAGTCTTTGGTTCTTTTAATTGTGATGATTTTGGCTCACATTTAACAAAACCCACCAATTCACTATCTCAACAAATTAGAATATGGTGACATGCCAATCAGCTAATCAACTCAAAACACCTGCAAAGGTTTCCTAAACCTTCAAAATGGTTAAACAATAGCCTATACAATCATGGGGAAGACTGCTGATCTGACAGTTGTCCAGAAGACAATCATTGACACCCTCCACAAAGAGGGTAAGTCACAGAAGGTCATTACTGAATGGTTGGCTGTTCACAGAGTGCTGTATCAAAGCATATTAAGTGAAAAGTTGACTGGAAGGAAGAAATGGGGTAGGAAAAGGTATACGAGCAACAGGGATGACCACAAGCTTGAGAATACTGTCAAACAAAGCTGATTCAAACACTTGGGAGAGCTTCACAAGGAGTGGACTGAAGCTGGAGTCAGTGATCAAGAGTCATCACGCTCAGACGTCTTCAGGAAAAGGGCTACCAAGCCACTGCTGAAACAGAAACAATGTCAGAAGCATCTTACCTGGGCTAAGGAGAAAAAAACTGGACTGTTGCTCAGTGGTCCGAAGTCCTCTTTTCAGATAAAAGTAAATTTTGCATTTCATTTGGAAATCAAGGTCCCAGAGTCTGGAGGAAGACTGGAGAGGCACAGAATCCAAGCTGCTTGAAGCCCAGTGTGAAGTTTCCACAGTCAGTGATGAACTGGGCTGCCATTTCATCTGCTGGTGTTGGTCCATTGTGTTTTCTGAAGTCCACAGTCAACGCAGCCATCTACCAGGACATTTTAGAGCACTTCATGCTTCCTTCTGCCAACAAGCTTTATGGAGATGCTGATTTCATTTTCCAGCAGGACTTGGCACCTGCCCACAGTGCCAAAAACACCAAAAGTTGGTTAAATGACCATGGTGTTGGTGTGCTTGACTGGCCAGCAAACTCACCAGACCTGAACCTCATAGAGAATCTACGGGGTATTGTCAAGAGGAAGATGAGAGACACCAGACCCAACAATGCAGATGAGCTGAAGGCCACTGTCAAAGAAACCTGGGCTTCCATACCACCTCAGCAGTGCCACAGACTGATCACCTCCATGCCACGCCGAATTGAGGCAGTAATTAAAGCAAAAGGAGCCCCTATCAAGTATTGAGTACATATACAGTAAATGAACATACTTTCCAGAAGGCCAACAATTCACTAAAAATATTTTTTTTTATTGGTCTTATGAAGTATAATTTGTTGAGATGAATTGGTGGGTTTTTGTTAAATGTGAGCCAAAATCATCACAATTAAAAGAACCAAAGACTTAAACTACTTCAGTCTGTGTGCACTGAATTTATTTAATACACGAGTTTCACAGTTTGAGTTGAATTACTGAAATAAACAAACTTTTCCACGACATTCTAATTCATTGAGATGCACCTGTAAATAAACCACACAGTTGTCATAAACAGTAAATGAGGTTTCTGTGCTGTTCTTAAGTCTTCTGGGTATTTCCAAAGAAAGATATCTCAGAAAAAAATATCAAATGTAATGAATGTCCTTTAAAAAAAGTTAATGATATTCCTCTATCCCACACTAAGTAGGCTTTAGGCTAGTCATACAAACTGAGGGTGACATTTGCAGAGGTAAGATATATATGCTAATAAAATGTCAGTCCTCTCTGACAGCGTTTTAAGTAGTTCCTGACACATTTTGATGCCCCTCTCCGATCCGCACTGCAGTGTTGACTTACATCAAGATTTGATCATGTTTTCAAAGCAGTGGGTCATGGAGGCTATTTTCACAATAGATGTAGTGCAGATTTAGCCCTCAGCTATTCACTACGAATCTACAAAATGGCTTCTGCTCTTTGTAAAGGAGCTATACTGGGGTCAGGGGCAGACATGCTGTAGAAACCCAGGATCAGCTCTAAGGTTAAGTGCTTCACGCTGGACAGGGAACGGACATCAGAACTTATGACCTTCAGCTAGTGAGTTAACATCCACTACTCCATGGGGAGATTCAATGACCTCTTGTCTGCTGGTGTAAAGCCACTACCTGGCACTTTCCACAAATAGGGCCTAAGACATAAAGTCTTTTTTTTTTATTTTTTATTTTTTCAAAATTGTCAATGAAAGGTGATGCTTAACCTCAGGAGGTCAAACTCACTGACTGACTGAATGCATGAACAAATACATATTGTATGTACTGTTTTCTTTTTTCCTTTACATTTTTTAGGACAAATGAATAATGTCCTAAAATGTGTCCTAATGAGGTTTACAATTTTACCCTATTAAATGTCGCAATGTCTCATAATTTGTCTCTAATGTCTCTAAAAAGAGTTTTCAAAATTTATTTGTGGGATTTTATGATTTTCAAATGATAAATAAATACTGAAATTGCATAGGACATTTACAAAATTAATTATATAAAAGAAGGCTGCAAATTGAGCATAAAACCTCAGTAGGCCTTATATGTATTATTGATAAACTTATATTTCCCATAAATAAATAAATAAATAAATTGTGGGGAAAAGAGAAGGAAAAACAAAAGTTTGGTACCAGGGTTGAATGGTTGAGCTTGGGGGTAAAAAAAAAAAAATCAGTGAACATACCATTTGTATAATAATTAAGAAAACAGAACAAGATTATTAGTCGACCCTACAGTACGTTTTTAAGCATTTCCAGTGGAACAAACAAAAATAAATAAATAAATAAAATAAATAAATAAAAAAATAAAATAAAATAAAATAAAATAAAATAAATGATAAAGTAAACCAATATATGATTAAAAAAAATCTAAATATGAAACATTTCTCAAAATATTTTGATATATTAATATTCATTCTTTCATGTTCCACATAAGAAGGAAAGTCACACAGTTCTGGAACGACATGAGGGTGAATAGACAACAGAGTTCTTACTTTTCAGTGAACTATCCCTTTAAGACCTTGTATCTCCGTCCCTCATAGCCTCATTTTTTGCATCACAGTAGATATGCTGTCTACTCTGAACAGCGGCTCTCAATGGCTGGGTTCTCTGTTACATTTTCTCTAGATCTCCCCATGTGAAAATGTGTTGAAAACCACTGACATAGATGGAAACATGCAGACATAGAGAATCATAAAGTCTCTGTCACTGCGAGTCTCAGAGATATGTTTTTCCTTCTGTTAACATTGTACCAGCGGAGACTCTCATTAATCAAAAATGATTGGCCAGTTAAAAACACTTTGTTTCCTCCCCTCCCTGCAGAGCACTACATCCAAACCTGCCGCTTTTTCAGTTGCTCTCTGAGCCAGAATGAAAATGCTGGCACTAAACACACACAGCTCCATAAGGGACAAGCAATCGATCGCTCTGAGTCAGCTCTGTCCACTTTAATTCATTAAAACCCACCTGTCAATGCCCTTTGGGTAATTCCAGTAATGTGAAAGAACTTGGGAGTGCCTGTGTATGCACACGCATAGGGTACACAGCACAGGTCTTACTATACAGCTTTCCATGAAGGAAGAGGGCTGTGAATAAATTAAACCTTTTCAATGGAATTATTAACAATATACACTCTAAAAAATGCTAGGTAGTTTTAACCCAATTTTGGGTCAAATATGGACTACCCAACTTTTGGGTTAAAAATTTAATGTAAAAATTTAACCCAAACAGCTGGGTTAGTCCATATTTGACCCAAAGTTGGGTTGAAACAACCCAGCATTTTTTAGAGTGTATGGCAATTCATTAATGGCAATTCATTGCATATGACAATAATTAAAGAAATGAAAATAATTGCAATGCAGGTCATTATTTGTGAAATTTTGTGATTTTTCAAATTAGAAACAATAAATAAATACTGAAATTACATATATAAGATTAATTAAATTAACAAAAAATTAAAACAGGCTTGCAAAAATTAACAAACTATTTTAAATTGCATTACTAACATTATATGGCCATTAATTAATGACGGTTAATTGCATATGCATATATCGATAATAAAAGAAATATAAAATAATTGCAAAGAAGTTTATTTTTCCTTCTTATTTGAGCGATTTGGTGATTTTCAAATGATAAGCAATGAGCTTAAATTAAGTCGTCAATCAAATATTAATATTTTAAATTGAATATTTTAAATTGAATTATTAACACTATAATGGTAATTAATTACTGACATAATTAAATGTCATTAATTAAAAAAAAAACAATAGCAAAACATCACTATTCTTATTATGTGTGCGATTTTTGTGATTTTCAAATCATAAACAATGAATAAATATTGAATTTACATATACAACATTTATTAAATTAACCAACAACAACAACAACAAAAAACAGGTTTACCAATTAGCCTAAATTCAATCAATTACACATTTAATTGAATACATGAACAATTTTTAAAAATGTAATAATTGCAAAGTATTATTCTTATTATTTTCGCAATTTCACACAAGTCAATAGGCAATAAGCTTATTTTAAGGTATCAATCAGTTAAGCATTTTAAATGAAATTATTAACATTATAATTTAACTGAATTATTGAGATGTAATTAATTTTCATTAAAGAAGTTAAAATAATTGCAAAGCAGTTCATTATTCTTACCATTATTTGTGCAATTGTATTATTTTAAAACGCTAAACAATGAATAAATACTGAATTTACATATGCAATATGTATGAAAAAAATAAAATGTAAATTGATTTGTTTTTAAAAACATTAACAATAAAAAATGTAATAAAAATAAAAATAAAACAGGTTTGCAAAATGAACCTAAATTAAATTGTCAATCATTTAAAAAAATGTAATTATTAATATTATATGGCAATTAATGAATGACAATAATTGTGATCTATCAATACTTCCAGGAAGAAAGTTGAAAATAATTCCAAAGCCGTTAATTATTCTTACCATTATTACTCAACTTAATAAGAAAACAGAAAAGTGCACCAAATAAACATTCACAGCCATAATTTACAATGCCACAATAAAACAATCTGTTTATGTGGCTTCATTGTGTCAGCCTCTAGGAACACAAGGATTTTGTTCCAAATAGGATTAATGCGAAAAGATTTCAAATGGGCACATTAGGCAGTCATGCAGTTCCCACAATGCCGTCTTTATCGGATGTTGAGTAGCTTTAGTTAGGTGAGGAAAGACATCAGAACACAGTGAGGCATTCGCCACTCTCAAGCTATTACGAGTCTGAGTTAAAGGAGCGGAGGACAGAACATTCAGCGACAAAACCGCACTTGCGATATGCGCACAATCACATTTCATACTTGTCAACTTAAAAGGTCACCGTATTAGTGTGGGCACCGCGTCCATCCTGGTGGCTCATTTCCAATGCACTGTTCGTTACAACGTACTTGATGGGGAGAAGTAGGATGGAAAATAACTGGATGCGTGTTTTGATGAATTCATGAGATGGAAAAATAATCTCCATCTTTAGCTTGACATTAAAAACTGCTGTTTCACAAGACGGCTGAAGTGGAACCAAGTCTGAAATGAGAATTACAGGCTAGTAGGGACAGCACAATGTGACAAGACCCAGAACAACTATTTGTTGAAGCACTTTATCATAAATATGTAATATTCCAACATTAGTGGACAGGAACATACGTTTTTTCATCACAAATTTCTGTTCTGGCTTGACAAGGTTTCGTGCAATATAAGTTTTTCACACATAACATAAAGTTTGCATCGGATTTGTAAGTAATGAAAAATAAATAACTATTTTGAATATCATTTTACACAGCTCATTTTGTGCTCACACTTCATCTTCAAGTCAGAGGTTAGTGAGCTGTAGCCGAGAAATTTTGAGTTTGGGTTGGGATCGGATTTAAAACTTTAACCCGGTCGAGTCGGGTCACAAGTTTTTGTTTACAGTGCAGATTCAAACTTCAACTTAATGCCTTTTGCAGACCTCTATCATACAGTTCTGCTCATAAGTTTACACACCCCTGGCAGAATCTGTGAGATAAGCTTATAATAATAATAATAATAATAATAATAATAATAATAATAATAATAAAAAGCATTTTGCTTATTTAGTGCAGCCTTTAAACTATTTGACAACAGATATATTCCACAAGACTAAATAATAAGCAGATTTACACAAATTATTCAGTTAAAAAAGTTTACATACCCTTAGTACTTATTATTGAATTTAATCTTCAACATCTTACAGATTCTGCAAAGGGAAAGTAAACTTTGAGGGAAAAAGTGGATGTATACTCAAGCTGTACATTCATACGCTCTTATCAAGATATTGAATTATGGGAATGGTTCACCAGTGCATATTGTGGATGATGTAGCAGAAAAAGTAATAATTTGAGTCTCAATTTCTACCAACACAAAACCCACACACCAACTTCCCCAAAACAGAAAAGAGTGATGGTTTGAAGGCTTCTTTTTGCTCTTTTTTTTTGGACAGAAACAGCATTAAGATTCTGGCGAAGACCGTTCCTTGTAGCAGCCTTTGCCAGCCACTTAATTTGCCGTTTATAGTTTCACCATGGCAGTAATTTAATCTGTAGCCCGCAGAATATTTCTGCCAACGCTGATGTGTGTGTGGCGATGCGAGAGGATGTGTCGTGCACATCCTTAAAGGGATAGTTCAGTCGAAAATGTAAATTCTGTTATCATTTATTTGCCCGATTGCCATTTCAAACCTGCATGAGTTTCTTTCTTCTGTGAAATACAAAAGAAGACAGTCTGAAGACTGTTGTCCATGTTACTTGAAGACTGTAGCATTCAAGCTTCAAAAAGGATGAAAGAGCACCACTGAAATATCATATAAGCGGTTCATGTGATATATTTCATGTTTTACCAGTGTTCCTGCAGGTTTGATAAAGGTAACACTTTGTAAGGCCAAGCAAAGAAAGTTTAAGGAAAACAAATTAAAGGGAACAAAATACGTCAACATGTTCTCTTAATGTAAATGTCTAGGGAGCACACAATAAGTTGTATTAGCAACACTTTAAAGTTTGAAAATACAATTTTATCAATACTAATTGCTCAAGGCTTTAATACCTCTGCTCCCAACCACTAGAATATGGAAATAACTTTTATTGTACTTCTGATCACACTGCAAAAAAAGTGATGTTCTTCTTCAGTATTTTTGACTTGTTTTCCAGTACAAATGTCAAAAGATTATTAAATCAAGACTTGAGAAGCAAAATGAGATAGGAAGATGAGTGTAACAGGGCGAACGAGATGAGAGATGTGCGGATCCATTTGCAAGCTTTTATTAATAGACATGGTCAAAACACAGGCAGGGTCGAACAAATGGCAAACAGGTATTTTGAGGGCAAGACAGATGAGTACTCAAGTAAACAGGCGTGGTCTTCAATCGGTGAACAATATCCAGAGGGCTTGACAAGAGGGGTAATCCAGATACACGAGCAATGGTCCAGGCAGGGACAAACAGAGTCCAAACAACGAGACGAGAGAGATATATATCCAAGGCAGGCTATAAACTTAAGGGCAGGCAGAGAACAGACAAGAAACGAGATACACAGGCTAGGATCAGAACATGAATGACTTAGGTAATAACCAGGATAAACTAGACTAAGACTAAGGAAACACGGAAAGGCTCCGTATCTCAGCTATCACTAGGAGAGCGATAAACGCAGAACAATACTCGGCGATTAGAATGAGGAAGTCCAAGGCTTATGTAGGGTGTGTGATTGGTATTAGGTGTGAGTGTGTGATTAGTGAAATGGCTGCTGGGAAATGTAGTACGGAGTGACATGTAACAGTCTGTGTAGAGTGAGAGTCAATGTAACGAAGAGTGACCTCTGATGGCAAGCAGATGTAAGTCCATGGACCAGATTCATGACAATAAGACATAAGATAAAACGTCTTGTTTCTGTGGAATTGATCAAAATGAAATTAGTCTATGATTAAAACAAGAACAAATATCTGCCAATCAGCTTAATTCAAAGGGGAAAACATGTTTTCATACCCTATTGACAACCTGTTCTTGCTTTAAGCATAAACTAACTTAATTTTGTTCAGTTTTTCAGGACTTCATTTTACTTTTGCTTCTCAAGCAAATGTATTTTGATATAAGGATGTCTGGATATTCGTGTTGGAAAACAAAAATAATGAGGAACACAATGTTTTGCAATGCATGCAAGATTTAATGCCATGACTTTATAAATTTCAGACTTTCTGCTCTGATTTAACACTTTTTAAGGCCTTGTTTTTTGGAAGGGCGAATTAGGACTTTTTAAGACCAACAGAAACCCTGTTTATGAAATCATGCAATAGATTTGTGCCAGAAACCCACCAAAATTCTCATTGTTCTCACTGAAAACTCATTGTTATTCACAGATAATCTTGACACCCATCCTTGACAAATCATCCTTGATTCCTTAACAAGTTGAATCTTTTCAATCAGTTCACAAAACCAGAGGGAATGAATCACTCTAATCCAGTTTGAGTTCAACTCACTGACTTACTGATTGGCAGTAAACAGTGACTTAAACTTCAGTCTGTTCTTTGCACAAAGCTAATCATTTTATTACACATAAAAAATTTGAAAGCTTCAGTACTCATTCATCATATAACTAAATAGAAAAAAGCTTGGAAAACAGTCCTCGTTTTGTTTTCTGCAGAAGAAAGAAAGGTGAGAAAATGATGACCGGATTTTTGGGTGTACTATCCCTTTAAGAAATGTTTAAGAAGCATTTATGCTAGGGGGGTTGTGTGTATGTGGACAGCCTAAACAGTCGATGAACGTGCGCATTAATATTACTCTGCTCTCAAACATATTTTGTGGGCGAGAATGTGTCGTTTTGGTGTGTCTATGTGTGTTTGTGGTTGTTTTATCAGTTAGCCTCATGGGATGAAGCAGCGGTATTCAGATCCTCTTATTTAGATGCAAGTCCTAGCGTGGTTGAACAGTGCTGAGAGATGGAGCGAGGTAGGAGGGAAATGGGGTGGGGGGGAGAGAGATTGGTTGTCCTTGTCTCCAGTCTCCTGCCCTCTAGGCTTCCCGAGACCTATCGAACCCTCTCCAAAGGCATAAACAGTAATAAAAAAAGTCTCTTCACAGCCTTATCACAAAGTAATCACCACTAAAATCCTTTTTTAAAAGAAATATCTTTAAACTACTTGGTTTGAAATGGCATCAGGCCAGTTAAGATTATTCACATCCATGCAGTTTAATAAATCATGGACATGGAATGAAAAATTTCTTCATCATCAACATATATTGAGTTGCCCAGAGAGCTGTATCTTTATCTTCACAAATATTCCCAATGACCTTCAACTGGGTATTATTCTTTCCCAGACAATCATTATTCAATAACAGGTCAACGAGAGTCTATTACGTCCAGTAGATGTCATACTTACATAGTCATTTATCTTAATCGGACATGTTGCGGCATGGCACATCTCATGCATTTTAAAAAAGACTCATTTTAAAAAAGAGCCCCATATTCCCACTTACATATCCCGAAGTGCTGTGAGGTTCACCCCTGCAATTGCCCGTTCCCAGAGGTCTCTTCAATTGTATACGCTCTCACTAAACCTCCTCCCTCGGTGGTAGCAAATGTCTGGATTTTAAGGAAAAATTACAGCCTTTGAGAATTTTACTCTGCCTATTGCCTCGATGTCGCAGGCAAGAGCCTTCTGCTAAACAGACAACAGACGGAAATTTTGCCCCCAGAAAGTGACGGTAAAACAACATAGCTGTCATCGAACATATAAAGATGCTTTGGAAATATCGCACATTAAAGCAACCCATCAACCACAAAAAAAACCGCTTCATAACAAATTTACAAGTCAGCTGGCTTGAGCCCGAAAGACCAAAGATCTCCAGCAGATCTAAGGCTACATCTGAATAAGTGATTTAAGCATTACTCTGGTGCTTTCAACCTCTTTGTCATTGTTTCGTGAGATCAGAGCC